>MU224430.1:429946-487163 GCA_018584345.1 Thuja plicata | reverse complement strand
TATATATATATATGTATGTATGTATGTATGTATGTATGTATGTATGTATGTATGTATGTATGTATGTATGTATGTATGTGTTATTTAGTTTTATAAGGGCGTAATTTCAATAATGGATATATATTAAGTGTAAAAGTGAAGTTGCTTGATTAAAATAAAAGAATTTATGCTATTAATATATAATGACAATAATATTATGATTTAATTAAAATAAATATGCCATATGTACATTAAGATTTAAATGTTGTTTCAAAATAAGGGTTCAACTAAATTATATTTAGGTATGGTAAGTTTACTAATTACCATCAAACTTTATCAAATAGGATTTAAAAGCTACATGTTATGGGAGTTACTTAAGTACGATGATATTAATTAATTGGAATATAAGAGTTAATGATAACAAATTATACTAGGTTATAGCATAAGATTCTCTATTAGTATTTAAAATGTGTCATTAAACCTTATGAAAGGGATAATCTAATTAACGTAATTAATATTTTCATAATATTGAGATTAGTTAATAAACTTGATTACCCTCGGAAGTTAATTTCAACTGACAACGTGTATCTTCATCAATTTACTTGTAAACATTGTAACCTTTAGTAGGTACTGAACATTTTAGCATGTCACCATAGTAAATTTTTAGTGTTAGAAAAAAAATTGTTGGTGTGTTTTGCCTTAAATTTTGGGCATGACAAACCCTTATGGTACATAGTGGGTCCTACGGGGTCCTAATGCGTACTAAGGGGTCTGAAGAAACTTTAATGAGTCTTAAGGGATCGTAAATGATCCTAGAACTCATTAATGGGTTCTATGACCCCTTATGATACATAATGGGTTTGAAGGGGTCATAATGTGTACTAAGGGTTCCTAGAACACAATAATAGGTCATAAGGGGTCTGAAATGGTCCTAAGACTCATCAATGGGTTATGCAACCCATTAGGACCCCTTACAATACATAATGTGTCCTAAGTGTTCCTAATGGGTACAAAGGGGTCCTAGGAAACATTAATGGGTCGTAAGGGGTCCTAAATGGTCCTAGGACTCATTATTGTTTCCTACGACCCCTTAGGACCTGTTATGAAACATAATGGGTCCTAAGGGGTCACAATTCAAACTAAGGGGTCATATGACACATTAATGGGTCTTAAGGGGTCATAAATTATCCTAAGACTCATTAAAGGGTCATATGACCCCTTAGGACCCCTTATGATACGTAATGGGTCCTAAGGGGTCCTAATGCAGACTAAGGTGTCCTAGAACACATTAATGGGTTCTAGTGGGTGCTAAATATTCCTAAGACCGATTAATGTATCCTACGACCCCTTAGGACCCCTTATGATACATAATGGGTCTTAAGGGGTCTTAATGAGTCATAAAGGGTCCTAAATATTCCTAAGACCCATTAATGTATCCTACAACCCCTTAGGACCCCTTATGATACATAATGGGTCCTAAGGGGTCTTAATGAGTCCTAAAGGGTCCTAAATGGTCCTTTGACTCATTAATGGGTCCTACGACCCCTTAGGTCCCCTTATCATACATAATGGGTTTCAAGGGGTCCTAATGGGTCCTAAGGGGTCATCAGTGTTACAAGGGGTCTTAATGGTCCTAGGATATATAATGGGTGCTAAGGGGTCCTAGAATATATTATGGCCCTAGGATACATTGATGTTTTCTTAGTGGTACTAAGGGGTCTTAGGATATGTTAATGGGTTCTAAGGGGTCATAATTATCATAAGGAGTACTAAGGGGTCCTATGATACATAATGCAATGTAAGGGGCCTCAGATGCATAATAGGTCCTAAGGGATAGTAATTAAGAATATAGGTACAAATATACCTAATTTTAACTATATATAGCCTAGAGCCTCTAGGATATAATTTTTTTTTTGTAATATCTAATGGTTGGTTTACTGCACATTATCTACAACCTAGGGATGATGGATACAATTTATGGTTGAGGGTACAAAGAGTCTTGACTAGTGGTTTATACTTGATTGAAGAATGTTAAGGGTTTCTTTTCTACATGTTATTTATTTATTTTGTGTATGATTGAAGTACATATATGATTTTTATTCTAGGCATTAAGCTTCTTTAGGGTTTTTATTTTAATTTATTGGTTTACAATTTTTATAGTATAAGTTATTCATTTAGGGTTCCTACTGTGAGTAATTCATTAGGGTTATGATTCCAAGTTCTTTGTTTAATTTTTGTATTCTAGGTTACTCTTATTTATTTTTTATGTTGTTTCATCGTGTAATGTATGTGGTTTCTACATTTTCAATAAGAAAAACAATAAAAATTACATCTATATGTACTAAATACATGAAAAATCTAAATAAAAATACATGAAACCTATATTATTTTTAAATTTACACAATAAAAGTAAATAAATTTAACATTTATACTCATTTTTCATAATACAAAATAACAAAAACTACTAAAAACAATAAATATTACTAAAAAACCAATAATAAAAATGCAAAAAATAAAAAGGGCCTACCTTGCAGGTTAAAAAAATACACAAACAAAACAGGGTCCCATTCCAAACGTTATCCTATTTTGAAATAGGGTAACGGTTGGAACAGGACCCCATTTCAAAATGGAGTAACATTTGGATGGGACCCCGTTTCAAAATGGGGTCCCATTTCGTGAAGTTATGCTCGGGGTGCCATGCCTCAGGGGATCCCGATTTGAATTTTGGCTCAAGATCCCAAAGCATAACGTGACCCTATTTTTTACAAGCGGGACCTCATTTCGTAAACTCCATTTTGGGAAAATGAATAAGTGTAAAATTTCTTCCTTAAGTGGACTCATCATCTTTCTTTTATCCATATGTGACCTAATGCTAAACAATTAAGATTTACAATGATACATTATACATAAAAATGTGCCTTTACCTGTTATCAAGAAATCTAGATGCACTTTGCAGCATATAGAATGCACCAATAGGAAAAAAAATACAAGTGTTTATCTAGAATTTAGAATGTACCTTATCTAATGTTTAGAATGCACCAGTAGGAAACACAAGTGTTTATCCAGCATTCAAAATACACATTATCCAACATTTAGAATGCATTAGTAACCTTTTATTATTGCAATATTTAGACACCATTTTCCTAACACTAGAAGCACGATTCAAGGGTGAAATACCTAATTAAAAATAGTCACTTCACTCCAATCGGGTAGGTCCTCTATATTAAAAAAATTCTTTTGTTTAGTTAGTTTCTCTTTGTTGTTTAGTACGCAATTAATATAATATTTTTAACCTTTATTTTCCCATTCTTTTCTTCTGCGTGTTATTTGTACCTAGACTCGTGGCATTTCTTATTAAATTTTTAATGACATCAAACTCAACACTAATAATTTTCATTTTCCTAGTGATCTATATTTGAGAAATTAGATTGAGAGAGGGGTGAATTCTTCACATAGACTCAAAATAAGTAGTCAACCTTCATGTGCATGAAAGCTCCCACAACTCCTTATTTACTTCAATAGCTTCACAAGTGGAGAGATCAACTTGAACTCTATCATCACTTAATGGAAGGATAATCCTAATTAGTCTTTCATCACCCCTACAAAATACATACCCTAAATTATGGAAATATGAAAGCTTCATTAGGGTCTTTTCTTGTTACTTTATGATGAATACATCCTAACAAAATGTTTAGTGGTATGATGGAATCAAAGTAATGAGTAATGATTAACCAATAACCCCATCACCTCAAGGTGGCAGGTATCAAAAGATCAAGTTTGTCAAGGGACATTATGACCTTGAAAGGATCATAAAAAAACTATAGAATCATTATAATGATTAAACATTGAACAAATCTTTCAATAAAGTAGATTATAATAAAATTAGTTTTCTTTTTCTCATGTCATCACTTTATATAAATGTTTTTTATTAGATAATGAATAAAATAGTTTATATAAATGTTAAATTTATGTGAATTTTATATTAATTTTATTCAATTTGAGATCAATTTTTTGTACACTCTAGAATTAAAATCTAGTTGTACATTTTCAATCAACTATTGATTATAGATAAAAATTAATCCATACATAAACCCTTGATATACATTTTCAACAAACCTTAAAAGTTTTTAAAATTAAATTTTTAATATTTAATATAAATATAATATAATTCTTAATGAATGCAATCATCAAAGTCACAAAAGTAATCATCCATGTAAATTACTCTCGAACTCATTTCCCTCTCTATTAATCTGATTAGGTGTGGAGGACTGAAAATGACCATTTAAAAAAAAAAAATGGTACTTAGGAATTTTTATTATTTCTATTTAAAAAATATAAATTATGGGGAAGAGCACTAGTAGCTATTATAGTTAGCTTTATGCACCCTAAGCTCTTAAAGAATACATCGGATTTCAAGAATTTTTTATAGTTCCCTTTCTTTGCGACTTAGCTACTAATTTTTTTGGCTTCTAGGTAGTAAAGACAAATGTTGTGAGATTCTTTATCCACACATGGATCAAAAAGTGATCATTTAAAGTGTCAATTGTCACATATTCCCTACTGCTCCTTACCCATTTGCTTTGACAATAAAAAAAAATTGCACAATTAATCAAATACTTGTGCACAAATGCCCCAATAGTCGTAAGCTACTGATACCAATAAAGTTGATATTTAATATAAATGTAATAAAATTTTAAATTTAAATTTTTAATATTTAATATAAATGTAATATAATTCTTGATGAATGTAATCATCAAAGTCACAAAAGGAATCATCCATGTAAATTACTCTCAAACTCATTTGCCCTCTCTATTAATCTGATTAGGTGTGGAAGACTAAAATGAGCTTTTTTTTTTCATTTTTGATACTTAGCAATTTTTATTATTTCTATTTAAAAAATACAAATTATAGGGGAAGAGCCGGTAGCTATTATAGTTAGCTTTGTGCACCCTAAGTTCTTAAAGAATACATCGGATTTCAAAAGAAATTTATAGTTCTCTTTTTATGGGACTTAACTACTAATTTTTTTGGCTTCTAAGTAGTAAAGACAAATGTTGTGAGATTCTTTATGCAAACATGGGTCAAAAAGTGATCATTTAAAGTGTCTATTGTAACATATTCCCTATTGCTCCTTACCCATTTGCTTTGAACAATCAAAAAATTTGCACAATTGATTAAATACTTATGCACAAATACCCAAATAGTTGTAAACTATTGGTACCAATAAAATTGATCTTTGTCTATATAAATAGTTTAATATTTGTCTCAGATTTCAAAAAAAAAAAAACAGCTAGCCAATACCTAAAATACACCAAGATATACATATCCCTCATACACCTTAATAGACAAACGATACATCATAAATTTTCAATAGTCATTTTTCATTTTATTTATTTCTCCAAAAAATGCTTTTTAATCATGCATTACCAATAGGAAGGTCAATTTTGAAAATGCTTTCCAGGTTCCAAACATGGAACAGTACAATGCTCATTAACCCTAAAATGCAGACTTGTTTATTAAAAAATATGAAATGAATAGGGCGTTAAGAAACAGAAGAATACTATATGCCTGTGTACTGAACTTTTGCAAAATCGAAGAGAAAGATACTTCCTGTGCAGCAGCACACCAAAACCCAAAAATGCACAGTTGTTTATTTGTGTGCAACGAGAGATCTTGTGGATGATATGTATACCAACCAGAGAGCACAATGCATTTCATTATTCCAACGGTCGGGAATCGTTTGAATAGAAACTTGTTTACAGATCATTTGAATAGAAACTAGAGCTATACAGCTCGTAGTAGATTTAAAATATGCTGAAAAACATGCATTGTAGACATTTGTCCATATGTCTCTTTCTTCATGGGAATCTGATTGTGCTTCCTGCTTCTGCTTCTGCTTGAATTTGTCTCGGTGAAGATGTTAGTGGAAAGTGGGTGCTACTGACTTTACCAAAAAGCACATGATCAAAAGGATGAATTCAATAAACTAGTTGTAGATGGTGAGTTTGAGTATGATATATGACATGTTTTCCTATATTGACCATATCATAGACAAAAGATGTATGTTCATGTATGATGCCATTGTGTCTATTCAAGTAGACATCAATGGGCCAATGAGGTAGTGCCATGATGTATGAATGTATGATGTCATTGTGTTTATTCAAGTAGACATCAATGGGCCTACGAGGGAGTGCCATGTGTTGTAGGGTTATTTGAATGTTAGTGGTTGGGATAGTGATTAAGAATTGTATAATTCAAGAAGTCAATCAATTAAAAAGT
This sequence comes from Thuja plicata, assembly GCA_018584345.1. Taxonomy (NCBI): domain Eukaryota; kingdom Viridiplantae; phylum Streptophyta; class Pinopsida; order Cupressales; family Cupressaceae; genus Thuja; species Thuja plicata. The sequence goes on along the minus strand of MU224430.1, from coordinate 480,905 downwards.
TTGGTTATTGCGTAGAGTATGGTTGTCATTGTCAAGCCCTAATCAAAGCACTTAGTATTATTGGTTCAATTTATTGTTGATCATTTGTAACCGACCATATTTATCACCATGTTGATCATACTCTATCAAAACGATTAAATGATATGCATTAATTTGACTACTTAGGTGGAGGACTTGTTTCATAGCATCTACCACAAGCCTTGTCTAAACAAAGCACTTAACATTAATAGGTGGATGAGTTTTTAATCATTTACCATCGTCCAATACGTAACACCACATTGATCATACCCCCATAAAAACTAATCAAATGGAATGCACCAATTTGACTACTCGAGTGGAGGGCTTGTTGCATAGCATCTACCACAAGCCTTCTCTAAACAAAGCACTAAACATTAATGGTTGAATGTATTATTGATTATTTACTATCTGCCATACCTACCACAACATTGATCATGCCCCATCAAAATGGTCAAATGTATGCACTAATTTGACTACTTGAGTGGAAGAAATACTACATAATACCTACCACATGCCTTCTCTAAACTAAGCACTTAGCATTGATGGTTAAATGTATTTTTGATCAGTTACTACCCACCATACATATCACCGTGTTGATCATACCCCATCAAAATGATCAAATGGTATGTATTGATTTGACAACTTGAGTGGAGGATTTGGTACATAAAACCTACCATAAGCCTTCTATAAGAAATAAGCACCTCAACAATGATCAAATGTTGTCAGGCATTAGAGCATGATGAAATCAATGATTAGCATATGGTATTTAATGAAGATGTAAACACATAAGTATTGGTTTTCTATACTTATTTTGTGCACTCCCAATTGTTGATTGCTAGTTCCCCCCAATAAATATTGTCCATGACATGTACAAGTCAAAACTAATAGTTATTAAGGTTTTCTCAATTTTCTTAGAGAATCTAAGTGACTAAGTCATGAATTCACCCACTCAATGTTACTTTCTAGTAGCTTATAAAGAAGTCTAGGTAATTGTGGTGCATTAACGTATTCTAGTGACCTATATAATTATCTACTCATTAGAATTTCTCATTGCATGTTGTGTTTTAGGCCACCCTTGAATTAGCTATGATTGCCAAGACAATACAACATTAATCATGATGCCCTAAATATATATACCATGTTATTGAGGAATATAGTTATTATCTTACATGTAGGGCTTACCAAGTCTTATCCATATGAGCTCCAAACAATAACCACAAAAATGCTACAAATATGGAGAGCATGCCATGTTGATAAATTTTTCGTAGATTTTCACTCCCAAAGGTGACATGGGTATGTGTAGGATCATAGTATGCCAAAAAGTGGCGATGTGAAAAAGAAGTCCTGATTGGTAGACTGATTGAAAAATAGCTATAAATTTCAAATGGTATAATATTTTTAAAATCTGAAACATGTGTGACATTCTATGCTTCGCCTACTACAAGAAAAAAACAAAAAAAAAATCAATTTGATGAAGTTTAGACTAAGTTAAGGTGGTCAGACACGAGATTTTTTATGTGCTGGAAAAGTTGTAGAAGGAAAATCATAGTTAATTATTTACTTGGAAAGAAATTACAAAACAATATACGTCACATCCGGACATTTATCTACTACTTATATCTAGAATCTAGTAAAAAAATATTATCATTTGATTATGTTTAAGGTGGTCAGACATACATCTACTTTTTATCTTTTTAGTCCTGATTGATAGACTGATTGAAACATAGCTATAACTTTCAAACGGTATAACATTTTTGAAATCCAAAACATGAGTCACATTCTATGATTTTCCTACTACCATTAAAAACTAAAAAAAAATCAATTTGATGAATTTTAGACTAAGTTAAGGTGGCCAGACACGAGATTTTTTATATTCTGGAAAAGTTATAGTAGAAAAATAATAATTAATTATTTACTTGGAAAAAAATTACTAAACAATATGTGTCACATCCAAACATGAGTCTACTACTTATATCTAGAATCTTGTAAAAAATATTATCATTTGATTGTGTTTAAGGTGGTCAGACATACACCTTCTTCTTATCTTTTTCCTAAAATTTTCATACTACTGCATTAAAATTTGAAATTTCACTATGTATAGAATATTTTAAAAAAAAAGGGATAGTAGCTTAAAAACTAGATTCAATTTGCTACAGATTCTCTTCTTACACATTTTTTTATATAAGATTGATAACTTGTCTAAATTTTTACGTCAACTTTCCTAACCCTGATTTTCTAAATTTTCATTGCCACTTAAGGCCTAGTTTGGCATACCATGATCATGCATATACCCACATGTGTTATATTATGTTAAGCTAACTAATTAATAATTGACATGCATTTGTAAGGAGGGTAAAGAAGCATTCACATACAAGAAACACTCAATAATAGAATTATGTGTTTTATATCTCAATAAAAAAATAGAGCATAGCATGTAAAAAACTTAACAACAATGGGTATGCATGTGATTGTCAATATTGACTAGTAAATGAGCATCAATTGTGGAGTTTGAATGTTGATTCAAAGCCACCAAGTAATGGAGGAAAATATTTTAAATATTTCTTGACTAGAAGCATTGTTGGAGTTTCCACACAGTGGTAAGGAAGATTAGATAGTTATCTTTTTATGTTTAATTTAAAGATGCTCAATTCTTGGTTATTCAATTTACATCAATATGAGGTATTTTACATAACTAGTTCACTAGTAGGTCCTTTTCACATGATAAATTTGCTTATATCTAAGGAAAATTTCTATCTTAGATAATTAAATAAATCTATTATTTAATTATACCTATTTTTGATCTCACATCATGCTAAAATAATCTATTATTATTATTAATTGTGGCTATATTCTCTCAACCAATTTAGAAGAAAAAGGGGTTCCTAAATATGGTTGTGTATTAGTTTCTTAATTGTATCCTAGTCATTCACATCTCAACAACATCTATCATGACCAATTTACAAGAAAAGGGGAGTCCTAAATATGGTTGTGTGCCACATTCCTCATGGTTGAAAAAACTTATTATTTTCTTGACTGTATCCTAGTCATTCACATCTCAACAACATCTATCATGACCTTCCATTCTCTCCTCATTCATATGGGAGTCATCTCATTCATCCTCCACCATTCATATATTTATCGCATTTCCTCCATTATTGCCGCTCTCAAGATTCTATAAACTGAACCATTATTTTGTACATTCTACTTTTTCTAGCTATATGTTGTCAAAAATATTTCATTTTGTACATCAAGGATTCAAGAGCATCTACTTTATGATCACTTCAAGGAAATCATATTTAGAATGAATTTCATTGGTAATGTTGTTTCAATTGCCCATATGGTTATATTATGTTGAATTCTTTTGTATGATCTATTTAAAGTTTTCATTTGGTTTAAAATAGGATTTTTTTATTTCTATTTATTTAAAATTTGTTTTTTTAAGTGAATATTCTGATTAAGTAAAATCAAGATTTACAAGGACCAGAAACCTTTACAAAAGTTTTACAAATATTCAAGAGAGTTCAACAACAACTATGCCGAAGCACCTAGCAAGGAAAGAACAACAGCTAACAAGCTAACAACCCTAAAAAAAAGTCCCACAAATACACGGTAAGGAAAGGGACAGTAAAAACAAAAAGGAAAAAACTAAGTAAAAGATAGCTACATGCCCTCCACCATTTCCTAAGCCTGAATGACCATAATCTGCATCTGATTTCCTGAATTCTTAAGGTCTGTAGTTTCTTTGTTCACCTTTGGACTCATCTTCTTTGTGCTTACCCTTGTGTGAGTTCACAGTCCTGTGATCTCCTTCCCCTCTCTGCAGTCCTTTTCCCCTTTGTCTTGATCTAACTTGTCCATCAGGATCTGTATGTGTCCAGTATAGGCCTTTAGGCTCACCAGGAATTGCTCCCCAATTTTCTTGACCATTTCCTCTAGCATTTCCACCTTTATGTTTAGTTTGTTGATTTTCCCTGCATTGTCTTCTTCCTCTTCCCTGTTAATGATGTCCTTCAACTGTTTCTCCATTTTTCCCACTTTGTTCACAAATTCCACCTAGGCTTTCGAGTTCCCAACAGCCTCTTTCATTTCATCCAAGCAATCAGCCATTGGTTTCTCACCAATGACAATGTTTTTTAAGATATTAATCTCAGCCCTCATTACTTCAATTGGTATTTTCATATTAGCATTGTATTCAATCAAATTACTCACCATACAAGTGAAATTTGCAATGCAGTCCTTTCTTTGCTTGATATCATCAGGCATATGATAATTGCCTGTTTCCTCATTTTCATGGAAATCTATTTCCTTATGCCCTGTTTTCTCTTTCTGTGTTCTTTTTTCCATATTTTCCTTCACCTTTTCCTTCTCCTTCTTCTCATTAGTTTCTGCATTCCCCTTTTGGTTTTGGTTCTCTTCATTGTTGTCTTTTTTTCCCTCCTCGTCTTCACCTCTTTCATCCTCCTCGGGGTTCTTCTCAGCATTCTTCTTTTTCTCTAGCATATCTTCCTCATTCGAGGAAAGGACAATTCTCCTGTTGCTGGGTTTTTCTTTTAATCTTTTTGACTAGTCTTATTCCTCTCCATACCTTCTCCCCATTTTCTTTTCTCTATGTCTTTTTTTTCCTCCTTCTCCTCCTCCTCAAAATCCTTCTTTGTTTTAGATTCTTCCACCAAATTCTTCTTCTTATTCGACTTTTTACCCTTTTTCTTTCTCATTTTTCTTTCCTCCAGTTTATCATCATCTGTTTCCTTATCTATTTCAAAGCCCTCAGAGAAGGGCTTCTTCTAGCTCTTCTTAGACAAGGATCCCTTTTTGTTGTGTTTTTAGGGGTTTTATATCCCTTGGACTCCTCTTCATCTTTTGTTTCTTCCTCATACATATTGTCTTCCTCATCACCCTCCATATCTTCCTCATCTCTCTGGTTCTTCTTTAACAGAGGTCTTTCAACTTTTTTAGTTTTCAAAACCTCATAAATTAACAACATCAAGCCCTGGTGAGAAGCATTATCACCCTTTGGGTTTTTCTGCAAGCTATTAATGGTGAAATCTAACAAACTGAGCAAATGATAGGGAAAACTTACTTTCACCTTGTGCCTAAAGTGATTTAAAAGCATAAAATGGTTTCCATAAGAACGGGTGAACCTATCGTCCAGCGTTATGTAACTAATGATCACAAACATAACATACCTCCAAGGCCTAGATATGCACTTTGGGTTGTGGTATGAAGTATCAACCTTAACCAGTCTAGCCTTTTCCTCTTCTGACTCTAGAAAAAGCTTCCAAGCCTTATCAGATAACACTCTATCTCTATTGAAATTGATTCCTTCCATGCCCATTCCCGTTGCTTCCATGATTATCTCCTCAGTGACCTCCATTTACTAATTTTCTACCATAATCTTGCCATCTTTCCAGGTTTTAGTGAAAATCCTAGTTATAGAGGGATTTCTGCCTTGAAGTTTTTCCAAAAAAACTTCCATCCCTCTATCTTTCAGAATCTTCCAAAATTTTAGCATATTCCTCCATTCTTTGCATTTCACAGACTCGACTCTTTTCTTACTTCAGCCCATCTATTCTCTTTGTTTTAATTTTTTTCCTCTGCGATAATTGTTGAGAATATCATTATGAATACCACTCCTCGTTGTCAATAAAACTAAAAATACCCAGAAAGCATACCACTTCCAGGTCGCAATCACCATAGGGTACTTTCTCTTAACAAGGTAATTATGACAAATCACTTCCGCATCAATATCATTTATGACACTTACCATTTATGATCTTGTTTCTATCTACTCCTCAAACGGTCACTATCAAGTAATAATTTGGCTTGATTACGCATGTCATTTCTATCACTCCATTGTGTTACCACGTCCACCTTACAAGCCATGTTGGTTGCCGTGTCAGCAACATCGTTTGTCTCTCATAAGTTATGAGTAACAATACATTTCTCAAAAGAATGCCTAATAGTTTTAGCTTTTTGAATCATGTTATGAATAGTCCACGAGGCTGGTGCATCATTATTCAAACACTTGATAATGTTGAGGGAATTTCCCTCCAACCATAGCTTAGAACACCATTTCTCCTTAGCTAGTATAAGACCCTAAAGGGAAGCACAGGCTTTAGCATTATGATTAGTTTGAATACCAATAGGGATAGCTCTAATACCTCTACAAATCCCATGTTCATCTCTTATGACAATGCCACACCCAGTAACCCCCGGGTTGCCCTTTGAGGCACCGTCAAAATTAATTTTCTTCCATCCACTAGGGGGGAAACCCCATCTAGCTTCCTCCCTATTTTCTTTCTTATCATGTTTCCTATGATTCCCTTTTATTTTCCAATTATCGAAGAAGTTTATATCCTCCTCATTCAAAGGATCCATGACTCTATCCTTTAAAAGTAAAATTTCTTTAATATCTCTCTTAATTCTGAAGAAAACCTCCTTCTCACTAGCCAAATTATTCATGAAGACCTCTCATTCCTCTCTCTCCAAACTCCCCAATAGACATAGGGTAGAACAAAATTTCACACCTTGATCACAATCTCATTCTTTGAATGATTGTTACAAGACTACAAAAGGCTCTTCATATCCTGAGGGAAAACACACTCTATGTTAATCCCAAATTAACCTAACATAGGAACAATGAATAAACATATGATCCAAACTTTCCTCATCTTGATTACAGAGGTAGCACCTATTCACAATAATCATACCTCTTTTTCTAATATTATCAGTTGTCAAGACTTTATTTTGCATCAGGATCCAAAAAAAGACATTGATTTTAGGAGTAAGATCTTTGATCCAAGCTTTAGCCCAATAGGGCTCATTAAGGTCTTCAAACTCCAAATGGTACAGAGAGGATATAGTTAAGTTACCATTTGGACTGTATTTCCATATAATCCCATCTTCTTCTTCAATCAAAGTAATAGAGTTAAGTATTTTATTGAGTTGTCCCATTTTGTTGTCAATTGTTGTCAATTCCTTCCAGTGGTCCATGTCCCAGTAGTCTATCACTTTCCTTCCAAATATCATTTTTCATTGGCTTTCATAATTCCTCCAATTAGGACACTCCTTAAGGGGGGTTTGTAATATCCATTCATCTTCCTAGAATCGAACTTTTCTTCCATTTCAAACTTTCCATTTAATTCCTTTTTTATGCTATCTTTTTATAATAGCATTTATCTAGATAAAAGAGCCTCCCCCATCCTTGTTCTCATCAAGGAAGGCAGCAAGGTCAGGCCTCTCCTTATTATATTTGTTATCCCATATTAAATTCCACTCTCCCCTAGAGTTGTAGTATCTCCATATGAGTTTATCCAGGAGGTGATCATTCAAATTTCTGATTCTTCTTAACCCAAGACCACCTTTATTAATAGGTCGACAGACCTTTTCCCAAGATATCAGGGAAATCCTTTTATTTTTCTCCATGTTTGTGCACAAAAATTTTTTCTGAATCTTTTCAATAGCTTCACCAAACTTTCTAGGAATTTTAAAAATACTCAAAGCATAAAGAGGGAGACCCTGGAGGGTTGACCTAAGAATTTTAATCTTTCACACTTGGCTTAGAAGAAAGCCCTTCCCTCCGAATAGTTTACTATGAAATCTATCCACCAGAGAACTCCAGAAAGTATCAGGAGGTTCCAAGCAAAGGGGGAAACCTAGGTAATTACCTATAATAGTTCCCTGATCACATCCCAAAATCCTCAAAATTCTAGTCTTTCTTTTATCTGGAATATTGAAGATAAAAGCAGAGCTCTTTCCCCAATTGATAGTCTGGCTAGAAGCTGTCCCATATTTAGTCAGTGCAATTTTTAATGTTGCTAGCATTCTTAATGGAAGCTTCTCCCATAATGAATGAATCATCAACAAACTGCTGATGGGAACAAACTTGGTTAGCAGAAGAAGGATTTAATTCCTTAATTTCTCCTTTCCTAACCTGATTCTCCATGTACCTGCCCAGACACTCAGCCATAATTATGAATAGGACAGGGAAAGGGGATCCCCCTACCTTAATCCTCTAGATGACTTAAAGAATGAAGCAGGGGATCCATTGACCAGAACCAAAAAAGTTATAGAAGAGATAAGCTGATATATAAGATCTGTGCACTTTTTATTAAAACCAAATGCCCTCAAAACTTTCAGCAAAAACTCAGAGTCTACCCTATCATAGGCTTTGGATAGGTCTAGCTTAAGGATGAGTCCTTCCTTCCTAGACATCACAAGAGAGTGAACATTTTAATGAATAGTAATAATGGAGTCCATAATCTGTCTACCAGGCACAAACCGGTTTTGCTGACAAGAAATTAGGGAAGGGAGAATAGACAAAATCCTGGAGGTAAGGAAATTGGATACAATCATCTAAGTAGAGTTACATAAACTGATAGGCCTTAATTGATCCATCATGTCCGCCCCTTTCTTTTTAGGAATAAGAGCTATAAAAGTGCCATTCAACTCCTTCAAAAGTTTTATGGAACCAAAACTCTCTTTGACCACATTGGTAACATCCTTTTCAATGATATTCCAAAACATTTTTTAAAAGAACATAGGATACCCATCCGATCCCGGGGATTTTTCACTATCAAAAGAAAAGACAGCCTTCTTAATTTTAGAATTAGAGGGTATAGCCATGAGCCCTGCATTATGTTTATCATTCAAAATTTGAGGGATGCAATCTAGAAACTTCCTTTGTTCTTCATTGTTCAAATTATTGTCTTTTTGGAGAAATTTCTGAAAGAAATTCTTAGCCTCCAATCTTCTAGCCTGAAAGAAGTTCTGAAAGAATTTTTTTTTTTTAAGTTAATGTTTAAAATCTGCTTGTGAAAATTTAAATTTTAAGTATACAAATAACTTGGTTCTCACCATCTCGACAATGGATATTAGTGGAATTATTGGTTTGAACAATAGTTTTAGTGACATCATTAGTTTTATTGATCACATTATGAGTCTAATTAGTGCAACAATCATTGGATATGGTACATTGACCAAAAATCTATGTGAACTCCCATATCAATAACTTTTGAGACATCAATACTCTCTAAATTTTTAGTTTCATGATCATATCCTTCACTCAAATTCATGTGGTATAAAAGACCAAGAATTCACCCATTTCATTATTCATACAAATAATACGACCCTCATAACTTAATTTATCTTGATCTAAAACTTTGTTGTACATTTCATTAGTGACATCATTAACTTTTTTGTATAACAAGAATATTAAAGTGATTAGTTTCAAGAATCTATAATTATTTCCCTACTTAGATGTAATTAAATTATAGATTAACTTATGGTAATATTGAAATTATCTTTAGATCACTCATTTATTTCATTTACAATAAGAGTTTTTATAGAAATTTAAAAGAATATCTACGTGCAACATTGGTATTGGATTGAACCACACAATAAAAACAAGAACACACTCAAACCTATGAGACAAAAAATAATTAATATAATGCAAAATGACTCATTATAAGTGTTGCAATGTTTTTTTGTCATTGATGTCAAACTTATCACTACTTTTAGTATCTGCGGGGTCTTGTCTCTAGAAGGGGGTTGCAATATTTAGAATTTTTGTATTGAAGATTTTATGGAAGTAATATAATATTAGGAATTCACATATATATCCTCGAAAGTGTGAAAAAATTATTGGAGAAACTCATAAATTCTATATCTGGCTCATGTAAACCATCTCTAAAGTTTCGGAGTTGATAGACTCCAAAGTTATGGTTTGTTAGACTATGTTTTAGTTTCTTGCTTCACATATTGTCTCATCAATATATTTTGGCTTTCGATTGAAGTATGATGTCGATACTTCACAAGATATTGTCTCTAAGTTTTGGTGACCTACTTTGTCCTACAAATGAATTTATTATTTTCTACATATTGGGTTGACAGGAAAACAAAGTAATAGTTCATAGGAATGCTTTACATTCCTCTTTGACTGGTGTTAGATGCATGTATATTGATCAAGGCATGATATGTTTTGGTTTTGCAACATGTTTTGAGATTTGCATGTCTCCTTTTCCAGCTTAATTATCAAGTTCATCTTTTGATTCGACCCGATGTATTTTGGTCCTTGAGATTTTGTCTAATGCTTTTGCTGAAATTTGGGATCTCAAGGAAGGTGTACACTGATGTTATAATGCTTCATATATTTTTTCAACCCTTCACACACATTAGAAATTTATTTTTAATCCAATTGGTTGGAAGGAGGGAACATTAAGAGGTGGGGGTGAATCATTGTTCTACAAATTTTTAACTTTTATTCATATTCACAAACCACTTAGCACATATATTAATGAAAATAAAAGTGAAAGAACATAAATAAAATAAACATAACACCATAAAAAATGTATTTTTATCATGGAAATATTGTTAGGGGTAAAACCATGGTGGGGATGGAACCCACAAGACTATTCCCTACAAAATATTGTCTTACAATGATTTGGGAATGCACTTGCATTCAGGCTCACTGCCAAGAGCTCACTGCTCAATTACAATAAGATAGGAATATAGGCCTTTAGAAAGGATCACTGCCTTTAGAAAGGATCACTTCCTTACAAGATCACAAAAATGATCACACTAGGTGTTGAACTAATGAAATAGCATCTAACAATTCTTGATTACACTTTTGCATAAGCTCATTACTCTGATTTGATACACTTTGCCTTTGATTTTATTGTTTTTTTGTTCTTCTCTAATCAGATTATCATATCTCAATTTTCTCCATGAAAACCTTCACATTGCACCTTCTTTCACTTCTTTCATAAATCAACTCACTTTTCAAACCCTAAACAAATGATCTTATAGGTTCATAACCAAATAAATTGACGGCACTAGGTCGACTCAAAAATGTTATAGGCAAATGTGAAATGTGATGACCAAGTCAACCAAATTCATAATTAAAATTCACTTCAGACCAAAATAATAATAAAAATGCACTTATACATGTCAAATTCACTATTTGAACATAAAATTAGGTGCCAAAAACATTTTACCAAGTCCACAAAAAGATTTTTCCACCATGACGGTTGTTCTGACTGTCAAGCACAAAAACTAATATTCAAATCCATCTATCTTTCACAACTAGCAACAACGGACCTCCAAAATATGGAATAAGTATCTCCATAAATCCAAAATACTACCCTGATGTATGTGACCAAATCTGTGAACCTGGATGAGTTCACCGAACCAAATACAAAATACTGGCATAACTTCTAGTCTAATTTCCCATTGCAATGAGCATGTGAAATTAGAGTCTAGTTTCCATCAATGAAAAAATCCAAGTTCCTATGCAGTGTCCCTTTCCAACACAATTATCATTTGATCACACACTATATCCATTTGGATGACTTGATGAGTGATTTTTTTGTGATGAGTATATATTGGGAGAATTCCTTTGGGGCTAAAAAATGAGATACATAATATATGAATACGATGTATATTACAGTGAATAAGATATTTAAACTTTTGGATAAAGACTGTTAGAGATAAAAATAGTGGTAGATATTGATAAAAACACTTTGGATGCCGAGAGGGGTTAGTTGGGGGGTGAATCAAAATAAAAAAAACTTCATGAACAACTAACTTCAGTAGCCACCACAAGTAATAATATGCAAGTAAAGAACACAACTAGAAACACAAAAGCACCAAGATTTATACTTGGAAAACCCAAACTGGGAAAAACCATGGTATGAACTTTCCCATGAGGATAATTCACTGAAGCATATAATTTTGTTAAAAAATATTAGGAGTTCATTTCTCTATATTACCAAATAGAGTCTCATTGCCAACACACCAATCAATGTAGATAAAGAACAAACCCTGGTGTCTTACATTACAAACAAGAGCTCACTACTCTAGACTTTCATATAAAGGCTCAGTGTCAAAGTAGAAAGATACAATAAAAAATAAAGTACCCAAGACTCACTATCTCAAAGTACTTAATCTTTTTCAAAGTATATAAAAATATATTCTCCTAATAATGTAACTGATTTGCATAATAATGTAGCAGAAAACTATTACTGTCTTTTCTTCTCTTCCACTGTCACTGAACTCTGGTCTCTTGATTGTTGAGCTAGTTCTCACACTTCACTTGATTCACTCCTTACACTTACATTTTTCCAAAGCATCAACAATCCTTATATAAAAAATAGATTATTTAAGATTACAACAAGGTTGGCCAAGCTAAAAGATATTAGAAATGAGTTCCACGTCAGCCAAGGCAATATAAAAATGCAAAGAGGATCAATGTCAAAATAATCTAAACTGAGGACCCAAATGGATAAGTGATAATCATTAAATAGATAGGTCCCATATAGCATGAACCCATCTAGATAATATATAAGAATTAAGTATAAGACCTAGACCTAAATTTGATATTTCTAAAATTAATTAATATAACACCCAAATCTAAAACTAAAGGCATGATTTATCCGAGGAGAAAGCTAGACCAAGAACACACTACACATATCCCAATGCTAGATCTGCAATAATTAGAACAACAACTAGAGATAAATCAAATGTATAGAAGCAAACTTCCAACTATAACCAGACCTCCACACACTATGGAGAGATTTGTTGCAGATTTTCCTTTGTGCAAATAAGTTGACTGGATGTTTGTCATTGATGATAACATATAGTATACATAAGTGAACTGTGTCCAATTTTCAGTATGGATATGTGGAAGCCTTGTGTGGTTGTTTTATGTTTCAGATATAGTTATGATACCATGTTCATACACGCAGATTCAGATGTTCAGTAACAGTTGAGTTATGTTACTCTGTTTACCAACGACAGTTTTAGAGGATTGTTTTCAGTAAAGCCGACAATAATTTTATTGATTATTAATTTGCATCTATCCATGGGATATGCATGTTCAGATTCATGTTTATTTATGAGTCTAATTTAATTAACCAAAGGCGTTAATCATGTTTCAACCGAAGCATGACATTGGGGTAATTTTGGTGGAGCTGACTCTATGAAGTGATGTGTCTATTTGTTTTGAGTTTCATGGTTCTAAATATGTTGCATGTTTTGTTTATCTGACAAGAGAAGAATTGGAGGGATTCCTACAACTGACAAAGATCATATCTTTTGGAGAAGACACTTATAGTATTTCATTTGAAAATCACCAAGAGTGAATGATAATAAAAGAGACAGAAAAGAATAGAACATAATGCTGATTGTTTTGGGAAAGTAAAGTCATTTCATTCATCAGTTAAAGATCTATGTGAAGAAGTAGAGAGTGTATACAATTCATTGGAACTGATCAATAAAATATGTCTACTCAAATAGTTCATTATCAGATATAGTGTATATCTATTTTACTAAAGGTTGGAGCCTTCATCATTTTAGCAGTGTGCTTTTGGACAGTGAGTCCTCACCCCTAACAGGGTTATTTGTAAAATACTCCTAACAAGGTCTGACCCTTAACCAGGTCATTGTACTTATTACATTGCAAAGATCAAATCCTAACAGGGTTGTAAGATCTTCTAACAGGGATTATTATACTCAAGTATAGTTCTTTATGGGTGCTAATTCCCACTGGGGTTTTTACCTAATTTGGTTTCCCCATAACCAAAATTGTTGTGCTCTATTTTGTGTTATCTTATTATGTATATGCTTAATGATACTCTGCACTTAATAAGAGGAAAATAATTTAAAATAGCTGATAATTGATTCACCCCCCTCTTAGTTATCCCTTTGGACTATTCCAACAATTGGTATCAGAGCCAAGTGCCTTGGAGAGAAATCCTAACAGCTTAAGGTAGATTAGATGGCGTACTTCAGGAAAGGGAGTCCTAAGTTTGATGGAGAATTATATTGATTGGAAGAAAAAAATGATAACACATCTTCAATGCATTGGTTTTGAGATCTATGAGGTTGCTACTCACGTAATTGATGTTCCTACCTTGAAAGACCTTGCAGAAGAAGACTCTACTAATAAACAAAAGGAAGTATTCACCCAAAATGCAATTGCCAAAGAATCCCTAATCAGTGCCCTATCTGATAGTGAATTTTCTGAGATCAAGAAGGCAGACGAAGCATATTCAATTTGGAAATATCTAGAAGACATGTTTGAAGGAGATATCCAAGCCAAGAATGCATGCAGAAAGACATGGAAGAAAAGATACAATAATTTAGAGATGCTACCTGAAGAAAACATCAAAGCTTACAATCAGAAGATTAATGAAGTAGTCTCAGGAACAATGAACAATGGTGGAGAAATCTCAGAGGAAGATATAATTGACAAATTGATGACTACACTGACAACAGATTATTGAAGCAAGATAAACATCTTGGATGAAACCATGCAATTCTTAAAGGAATTCAAAAGAGAAACCTTAATCAGAAAAATATCTATATTTGAGATATCAAGATTGAAGACAGAACCTAAAATGGAAACATCTTTCAAAGCCTCAGTCCATGGTAAGACATCCTTGAGCATCTCTAGTAATATTGAAAAAGAAGAAGTTGATACAGAACTAGAAGAAATAATTTACATGATTTCTAAGAAAGAAAGGAAAGGTAAATGAAAATATGAAGGACAACTACCATTCAAATGCTTTTCATGCAACAAATTTGGTCACTTTGCATCCAAGTATCCTACAAGAGTCAAGAAGTTTAGATCAGATTACAAACCCAAATATACTGAGGAGTGTTATCATGCTGAAGATGGTGTGACTGATGATGATTCAGGGGAAGATGAAATTGGATTTGTTTAAATTAAAGATAATGAAAAAATGATTGAAACAATAGAAATTGAAGATGAAATGAAAGCACAATAATTGGCTTTAGTTTCACAAGAAGACATCAGAATAGACTAGATCATAGATAGCAGGTGTTCACATCACATGATAGGAGACAAAGATAGATTTGTACATCTAGTTAAGTATAAGGGTGGCATGGTTAGATTTGGAGATAACACTCCCAAACCTATCATAGGAAGAGGATCTATCACCTTAGATGGGAAGAACAAGATAGATGATGTTCTATATGTTGATGGTTTACATCATAACCCACTAAGTGTTGGACGGTTGCTTGATAAAGCATATCAATTAGAATTCAAAAAAAATAGGTGCATTATTAACAAAAAAGAAGGAGACATGATTGAATCAGGATAAAAGACCAAAGGTAATGTCTTTCAGCTTAACTCAAAAGTAAGTTGTTTTGTTGCAAAAGTGGATGATAGGTTGCTATGGCACAAAATAATTTGTAATATCAATTTTGAGAACATAGTAAAAATAAGCAATGTAAAAGAAGTAAGAGGCCTTCCTAGTATTCCAAGACCAGTTGATACCATGTGTAGGGAATGTGTGATGGGGAAGAATGTGAGGACATCATTCACAAGAAAACAGAACTCTACAGAGAAAAAATTAGATCTAGTGCATACAAACTTATGTGGACCTACTCAAACAAGATCATACTATGGTGAAAGGTATTTAATTTTGTTTGTTGATGATTTATCCAGAATGATGTCGGTTGCATTCTTGAAAGACAAATCTGAAGCATTTGAGAAGTTCAAAATATTCAAGCTAAAGTTGAAAATGAGTCTAGATTAAAGATAAAATGTTTGAGATCTGATAGAGGAGGAGAATTCACCTCTGAAAAGTTTCTCGAGTACTGCAAAGAAAATGGGATCAAAAGACAACTAAGTGCACCCAGAATGACTCAAAAAAATGGAATTGCAGAAGGAGGAAAAGGATAATACTTGACACAATGCGCACTATCCTGATTGAAGGGAAAGTTGCACACACCTATTGGAGAGATGCAGTCAATACAACAGTCTATACTATCAACAATATTCAACTAAGACCAGGTGTAGACAAAACACCTTATGAATTTTGGTTTGGTAATGTACCTATAGTAAAATACTTTAGAATCTTTGGAAGCAAGTGCTACATCAACAGAGATGATGTTATTGGAAAATTTGATGCTAGAAGCGATGAAGGTATTTTTCTTGGTTACTCTACTAAGGGAAAATATTATAGATATTTTAATTTAAGGTTGAAGAAAATCATTGAAAGTGCACATGTGAAGATTGATGAGAAGTTTATGATTCAAGAAAGATATTATGAATATGCACCTATGATTGAGGATGAACCTAGACCTAACAATAAAGAGATAGTTATAGAAGAAATGTTTGACTCTATTGATGTATCATGCAATAACCCTGAACCAAGTCAAGAAGAATCACAGATCACAAATGAGAATGTCACACCTAAAATTTTAAAATATACATCTAGATACCATTCAAAAGAAGATATCATTGGAGATCAGAGCAATATAGTTTTGACAAGATCCAGAGAAAAAGGTTCAACCGTTGATGAAGAGGTATGTCTACTTTCACAAATTTAACCCTTAAGTGTTGAAGATGTGTGCAATGATTCAGATTGGTAAACTGCAATGCAAGAAGAATTAGATCAAATAATTAAGAATGACACATGGGAATTGGTCCCTAGACCTTGTGACAAGAATGTGATTTGAACTAAGTGGATATTCAACAACAAAATGAATGAAGATGGTACAGTGATAAGAAATAAATCAAGATTTGTACGTAAAGGATATGCGCAAAGAGAAGGAATTGACTATTCTGATACATTTTCCCCTATGAGCAAACTTGAAGCTATAAAGTTGTTTTTGGCCTATGCAAAATTCAAGAACTTCAAAGTATATCAGATGGATGTCACGTCAGCTTTCCTAAATGGTGACTTGAAGGAAGAAGTCTACATAGAGCAGCCTGAAGGATTCAAACTTTCAGACAATCTAGACATGGTATGTAGACTAAAGAAATCCCTCTATAGACTTAAATAGGCCCCAAGAGCATGGTATGAGAGACTAGATGGATACTTAAGAAAGATTGGATTCAAAAAGGGAGCAGTAGATTGTAATTTATTCATCAGAGAGACACCTGAAGGATTAATACTTGTTGCTATCTTTGTTGATGACATTATCTTTGGATGCAATGACAAGCTTAGTGCAGAATTTGCCAAAGAGATGCAGAGTGAATTTGAAATGAGCATGATTAGACCTATAAAATACTTTTTGGGATTAAATGTAAAATAGATAGACAGAGGTATATTCATAAATCAGTCTAAATATGTGAAGGAGATATTGAATAGATTGAAAATGGAATATTTCAACCCAGTAAGCACTCCCATGATAATAGGAAGAAAGCTTTCTAAAAATGATGACTCCACAGGAGTTGACAAAACACTTTACAAATTTGTGATAGGAAAACTCATATATCTCACTCAATCTAGACCAGATATATCTAATGCAGTTGGCATTGTTGGGAGATTTGTAGCTGAACCTAAATAGAATCACCTAATGGCAATTAATAGAATATTCAGATATCTAAAGGGAACTATAGACTATGTTTTATGGTATCCTAATTTAGAAAATGTAGAAATTCATGTATACACAGATGCATATTGGGCAGGTTGCATTGATGACAGAAAGAGTACCTCAGGAGGAGAAATATTTCTTGGAGATAGGTTGGTTACTTAGAAGGGCAAGAAGCAGAACTGTATTTCTCAGTCAACAGCAGAAGCTGAGTATGTAGTAGCCGCATTAAATTGTTCAACAATGGTTTGGATCAAAAATATGATTAAAGACTTTGGAATTCAGATTTATTATCCCATTTTCATCCATTGTGGAAACACCAGTACCATTAACATGTCAAAGAACCCTACAATGCACGCAAAGACAAAAAACATAGAAATAAAATATCATTTTCTAAGATAAAAAGTTGCAGAAAGAGAAGTAAAGCTAGATTATGTGAGCACCAAAGATCATTTGGCAAACATATTCATGAAACAATTATCAAAATATACTTTTGAGTATCTCAGGGAGAAGCTGGGAGTAATTCCCTTTCCTGAGTCTGATTAGAACTCACAGAAAATGCATCAGTCCTTTGTGACTAATGAGTGATTGACTACTCTACTTCTGGAGTAGTACTTGTGCTTATTTATATTTGGCATCCTTTTCCATTTATGTAAGAGGGGGAGTACATAGAAAGGGGGAGCTTATACTCTGGGGGAGTATATAGTCATGAAAATAAAACATAGTCATAGGAGATGCAGCAATTAAGAGGAACCTTTGATGAGGATATTAAGAAGACTATAAAAAGAAAGAAGACACTATTGGATTGATGATGTTTTTAATCATATGTTGCCATCAATGTCAAAAGGGGAGATTCTTGGGGATTTTCCTTTGTGCAAATAAGTTGACTGTATGTTTGTCATTGATGACAATATATAGTATACAGCAGTGAACTGTATCCAATTTTCAGTATGGATATGTGGAAGCCTTGTGTGGTTGTTTTTATGTTTCAGACATAGTTATGATACCATGTTCATACATGTAGATTCAGATGTTCAGTAATAGTTGAGTTATGTTACTCTATTTACCAGCCACAGTTTCAGAGGATTGTTTTCAGTAAAACCGATAGTATTTTATTGATTATTCATTTGCGTTTATCCAGGGGATATGCATGTTTAGATTCATGTTTAGTTATGATTCTAAGTTAATTAACCAAAGGCTCTAATCATGTTTCAACCAAAGCATGACGTTTGGGTAATTTTGGTGGAGCCGACTCTATGAAGCGATGTGTCTATTTGTTTTGAGTTGCGCGGTTCTAATTATGTTGCATGTTTTTTTTAGCTGACAAGAGAAGCATTAGAGGGATTCCTACAGCCAACAAAGATCATATCTTCTAGAGAAGATACTTATATTAGTTCATTTGAAGATCACCAAGAATGAATGATAATAAAAGAGACAGAAAAAGAATAGAAAATAATGCTGATTGTTTTGGGACAATAAAGTCATTTCATTCATTAGTTAAAGATCTATGTGAAGAAGCAGAGAGTGTATACAATTTTTTGGAACTGATCAAGATAGTAGGTCTACTCAAACAGTTCATTATCATATATAGTGTATATCTGTTTCACTAAAGGTTGCAACCTTCAGCACTTTAGCAGTGTGCTTTTGGACAGTGAGCCCTCACCCCTAACAAGGTTATTTGTAAAAGACTCCTAACTGGGTCTGACCCTTAACTAGGTCACTGTACTTATTGCATTGTAAAGATCAACTCCTAACATGGTTATAAGATCTTCTAATAGGGATTATTATACTCAAGTACAGTTCTTTGTGGGTGCTAATTCCCACCGGGGTTTTTACCTAGTTTGGTTTCCTCGTAACCAAAATTGTTGTCTTCTATTTTGTCTTATCTTATTGTGTATATGCTTAAAGATACTCTGCACTTAATAAGAGGAAAATAGTTTAAACTAGCTGATAACTGATTCACCCCCCTTCTCAGTTATCCCTTTGGACTATTCCAATAAGATCTATATGCCATGTCAAAAGCCATGTCAACATGGAACATCAAAATCCATGTCAACATTTGATGTCAGAAGTTTCTAAAACATATTTATAAATCTGCATAACAACTGGAAAGAATGGAAACATTAGATGAATAAATCTCCAAAAACTAGGACATATTCCTAATCATCAAAGAATGCCACAACCAAGACCAAAACTTGAATTCATTTGAATGAGTAGCAGCACAAATTCAACCCTAATTTCTGGGAGAGAACTGCTCTAGAAAGACAAAAAACTACAAATGTAAAAAAACTAACTACATTGCAAAATAACAAGACATTTGGACCAAGAAGACTTTTAGATATAAGATTATAATAAAGGAGTACTATAAAAAAACATCAACTCATGATTAAAGAATTCATACATATCTTCCACTATTCTAAGACTATATAAGATACATACCTATCTTCCACTATTCTGAGACTAGACAAGATACATATTTGTCTTCGACTGCTTTGTGGTTTAGTTTTAAGACCATACTTGTCTTCCACTATATAGAAGGTTCAACAAACATTTCTACATCACCAAGTGTAGAAAAATTATAGACCACATATCTTGAGGGAACACAAACTTAAAATCCTCCAAAACTTATGAAACACTATGTTTGACATCGATGAAAATAAAAAATAATCATTTATTTCTAATAGATATATGAACAATGAACTACAATCATCATTTTGAAGAATACATTTTTATCAGTTCAATTACTAATGCTCATTTTTAAAACCTATATCTAAGAAGTATTCTTATTTCTCAAGGATCAATATGCTTCCTCGATAGTGTGGCTAATATAGGCTTTGTAATAAACTATTTATCATATAGTGAGTGTAATTCTCACCATGGTTTTCCCATTTGGGTTTTCCATGTAAAATTTTGTTTCTATATATTGTGATCTTTCAATATTTAATTATGTGCTTTTCCACTTGGTATGAATGAAATGGATAAATAATGAATTTTTAATTTTGTGCATTTTTATTCACCCCACCCCCCTTGTCCCTCTCAACATTCGAAGGGGTTCAACAATAAGTGTGTAAATATAGAATGAAAAGCATTTCATATATAAGAAAGGATGAGGAAGTGATAAAGTAGGATGAAACTCCAACTACCTCTCCAAAGGCACAAAGAATATGTGATTGGATGAAAAGTGTGTGAGCATGAGCAATGTGTACATGAAATGGGAGTCTCAATATGTATCTTAGCTATATAATAAAATTATCTAGGTGGAGACTTAACTATTGTAGACTTTTCCTAAGTAGGATAAAATCTAGCTAGTAAGATAATATTAGTATTTAAACCAACAACTCCCTTAAGTGTAACTTATGTAGTAACATATACAAATATGATGAGTCATGGATACTAAGCCATCTTATGTACTCATGTACAAATTTTCTCATAAATGATGTAACGAAGAAAAATATAGTGAGAAATAAAGAACCCCTCTCCAAAAGAATAAAAATGTATAATGAATGAACCCCCAAAGGAGAGAATAAAAGAGACTATGTACTACGCCACCCCTCCCCCCGATAATATTATGGACCAAGGATAAATTTAAGAAACCCCCTTGAAAAAGGATAGAAAATCTTGGTGAATCTTTCATTTTTGGTAATAAACAAATAATTTATATTGACGAATCTTTTGTTGGAATAATGGAATGGTGTGTACTAAGAGGGGAGGGGTGAATCAGTACCCTTTAAAAATTTTATCAATTAACCTTTAACCCTTTAGTAATCAATTCCTTGGATTACCGACCATACATGCTATTCTATCTTTGTGTATGTAATATCAGTTCATAAACTTAATTTGCATGTAAACATTCATAGAAACATTCATAAAATGTACTGACACGTGACACAAGAATTGGTAAAGCATAAAACCCATGTTAGAAGGTAAAAACTATGGTGGGGATGAAACCCACAAAGCTTCACTGTCTGCAAAATGGAAGGTGTTGGTTAAGACTTACAATTTTGATCACTTCTAATGATCTTATCCTGTTAGGAGTAACATGTTTAGACTGGTTAAGGTCTACTCTATTGAGATATTTAGAAACATTGTTTAGTATGCACTCGGTTAAGAGATTTATAAAAGGATTGTTAAATCTACCTTCTTAAAGGATTTCTTCTATTTGCTACACTTGTTAGAATGTTGTCAAAAATACTTATTGACCTGATTATATGCAATTGTGAATTTCTGAGTATAGATCCTTTAAATTTTACAATATGATGTATCACCTATAGTGATTGATTAAAACCTTTGTCCTGGTCAGTAGCCTTGAATCTTGTTCTTTATAACTGATTTCACCTTTTGTTGTCCTTCTGCATGAAACTCTATATCCAATCCATAGATGTGTGACGTGGCTACAATCGTCATCACATCATCTTGTTCTGATTGATTACATATCTATTTATACAATGAATTGACCTAAATAGGTTTCACACTTAACTATGAAAACTCTATGATCAAAGGTTTACAACTTGACCTTGATCTCCTAGTTTGCATGTTTTCAATCAGTTAGACTGGTTGAAACAATTGCATTTGCTTTACTTGTACCTTACAAAATGGTTTTAAAGATAAGATTTAAAGGTAAATATAAAATGTAAGTGTTTTATCTAACATGCAACTCAGATCCATGTTTCTCAGAATAAAGATGTCTCTCGGTAGACTGGGGCTCGAGTTGTGTTGTAGTCATTCCTCAGTGATGTCTCTGTAGAAATTATGCTTCTTATTTTTCTCTATAGTTTGACTGTCATTTTACACTTTAAAATTGTCTGTCAATTTTCTTTGTGAACTTGTCTGTGGTTTTACACTGTTAGTTGCTCTGTCAGGTTACTCTATAGGTTGTGTTGTCGGTTTACATTGTAACATGTTCTGTCGGTGAAAACTAGTTTTGATAATCTCTGTAAACTGCTGTATCGGGTTGCACTATAATCCTGTCTTTCAGTGATCATATTACCAATGGTTCAAAAAATATTTCCTTTATATACTAAAGGAAAAATACGATCATCAATCTCCCCCTTTGACATTAGTATAAAAAATTGATATGTGCAACACTAAAATGTTTAGTATCTACACCATGCATTTTACCTTGTCAATATGACTCCCCCTATGTGCATGCCTTGGTATAGTATATTTGCATGTGTATACACTTGCCTTTATACATATATTTCCTCCTTTCACCTTATCCCATTTTATCATATCAATTCCCCCTTTTTTAATAATAATGACAAAGGTTTATACTTACGATTTGTCAAAAATGTGGGAATGGGATTTTTGAATGTCCTCTATTTGCTTCTCCCATTTTTCTTTTAGGTGCTCAAGGGTCATGATTTGCAATGTGATCCTTTCATGCATATCATATATTCTTTCTGTTATAGACATTATATGGGTGGAAAAAAATTGTCTTGTCGAAGTCATATGTTGTTGCAGTAGAGCCTAGAGCTCGGTTACCTCATCTTTGAATTTGGAGTCTGCCTCTAGAATCTTAAGTCTCAACCTTTTTGCTTTTATAATCTTGTCATAATGCAACTTGAATTCATTTTCATTATTTGTAAGACCTTGTGCAGAAGCATTAATATTTTCATCTATCTTTGCAATATTTTCACTACTCTCCTTAGTGAACTGCTCTATGGTGCATAACTTTTGAACTAAGGTTATAACTTGTGAAATAATTGGCTCCAATGTATTGAATAGTTCACACAGTTTCACCTTGTTCTCTGCCACTTCTTGATTGATTTTATTTGTTAGATTGTACTAGTACTTATGTTCTTCATGTTCTTCTATTTCCTTCTCTGCATCTACATTCTTTGATGTGATGGCCTCGACGAGCTGGTAATTGATCAAGTATAGGAGCATTTTGATCAATGTCGATATCAGGTACAATCTGTAATAAGATATCCTTTTTAGTTTCTAGTACCTATGTTTCCTTGGTATCCTTTTTAGCTTAACTTGTATAGCTGTCATTTTATAAAGTTATGCATACTTTGTAAGTGACTCTGGATCCAATGTCCTAGGATCATAGTCTGGTATTTCAATGATCTCATCCAAGGTGACTGGAGTTTTATTCTTATTTTTCTTGGCAATTGTGGTGGAGGCAGTTGTATGTAGTACCATAGCAAGATTATTTTCTTGGTTTGATGTACTTGGTGAAGGCTTTGGGGGTGTTGTGCCTTTTACCTACTACTTGGTATTTAGCTGTTGGTTGGTAGTGGACATCTCCACATCAACCTTAGATTTATCTATAGCTTCTCTTTCAGTATCCTTTGTTGTGGCATCACCTTTTTCTTCACTTGCATCTTTCTTCTCTCCATATGTTGCTTTTTGTTCACCATTTTTTCTTTTCTTCTCTTCTTCACCTTTATCCTTAGGTATGCTTGCATCATGGTCAGGTGACTTCCTTTTCTTAGATGATATTGATAGGTTGTATCAATAATGGAATTTGTCTAGGTATATTAACCTGTGCAACATTCATTGATGTGTCATGTTCCTTGGTTTGTTCGGTGGCAACAGTGACATCTTCATCTTCCTTTACCTCATCAGAAGGATCTCTAGTGATATCTATTATTGTCACATCTATGATTGTGACATCTGTTGTGTCCTTTAATGACTACAAAATCTGAGGTACATCATCCATGGTCTTGCTTAACTATTTTTCCTATTCAACTGGATTTACATCCTCAACATCATTTATTAAGATGTGTTTAGGGCTCGGTGTTGCATCTTTCTCTTCATTG
This sequence comes from Thuja plicata, assembly GCA_018584345.1. NCBI lineage: Eukaryota > Viridiplantae > Streptophyta > Pinopsida > Cupressales > Cupressaceae > Thuja > Thuja plicata. The sequence goes on along the minus strand of MU224430.1, from coordinate 456,780 downwards.
TGAGGCTTCTCAGTAAGTGCTAATACTCTCTTGGGGCTTGTATCCTCTTTAGGTACATTGAGTATTTTTCTCCAAGCATCATCACTTTCTTTGTCAATCTCTATTAAGCCTACATGTAGTACTTTGTAAGCTCTCAATTTTTCTGAGAACTTCTTTGAATGAAACTTTGTCATGTCATCAATTTTTTTCCATCTTTGACTCAGGTTGCGTAATTGACACTAGGGATCTTCCCCTTATTTGTCTTCTAGAGTTCAATGCAACTATCCACCTTGCTGATAACCTCTCTAGAATTTCTTGAGGCATCATCTTATCAAACTGTATAGGTATATATTTGAATACACACATTGCCTTGATGATGGCTTCTTCTATTTTATTTTGATCCTCAGGAGATAAGGTTATCCATTTCCTAATATTAGGATTAGATATGCTACCATTCTTGACTATTGATGGAGCAATCTCATCAATTGTCTTAGGAAATTTGTTCTTTTTAGGTTGTTCATCTTGTTTAGTATCTTCCTTATCTTCGTTGCATTGGATTAATCTCCTTCTCCTCTTTGGTTATGATGTTTTTCCAATTTGAGGCTTTCTTTTGTAAGTCCTCACTTATCCTTTCTTAACTAGTGGTGATTCTTCTTTTGTAGTTTGACTCCTTGTTCTTGATGCAATAGTTTTCCTTGGTTTCTTTGGGGGTGGTGCATCAAACTCAATTGATTCAGAGTCACTCACTTGTTCAGCTTCACCGACAGGTGATTGTCCCTCAGTATCATCTTTTTGTTATGTTTCTTCTTCATTAACCGACGGCTTCTTTTCAAGTGTCTTTACCATTTTGGTTTTCTTTCTGTCAATCTTCTTTACTAATAGGCATGTTTTGATTCTAGCTTTAGCTTCTTCATAGGTGCCAAATCTTAATATTAATGATTTGTCGATTGGTTCATTCAATAATTATTCAATAGAATTTGTGGTGTGATCTATGTTTATCTCATAGTCAAGGTGTGCTAACCATGCTGCCCTTGGTACAGGTGGTTGTATCAAAGTTGTATTGGTGTCCAAAATGAAACAAATATCATATTTATATTGATCCACCAGTTGTTCTGGTATCCTCTTTATTTTCTACATTTTGTCCTTGATTCCAGCGAAATATTCATCCATGACTAATGTAAATTTGTCCCCTAGTGACTACATAAATTCACTAATTTGAATTTTCATTGGTCGGGTAGTGTCCCAATTAACATTATCGATAAATTGGAAGAAGTCTTGAAAGTAGAATAATATACACATGAGGAATGAACCAGACTTACATGAATTATATTTTTCTGATCTAATGGTCCTCATGTTCTCCTCTAATTGCTTATGTAGAAGCTCGGATAGATCCAACTATAGACCCTTCTTCACAATCTTGTGGGCAGTTTCAACTTCTCAGCATGTAATGATATTCAGTCTGCTGGCTTGGAATACCTTGTATCCCAGAACACATGCACCAGATTTTAGTTTTGGATCAGTGATGGAATTTACCTTCAATCCTCTTCCATCCCATACTGCACCTATCATCTTTTCTATGTCAGGGTGAGGAGGATGTTTGAGTGCCTTGGCTTTGTCAGTTATAGGATAACTGGTCACTGCATGTATTACATCCCTAGTGATCTATTTTGGCTTGTCCAGCCACATATATTGATCATGTACCCTTCTTAGCACTATCCTGATCCACCCAATTTTAAACTCCTTTGGGAACATTAGGGTATTTTTCATCCCTTTCACCTCAATATGCTTATGTTCATCTTTGATGTTTTCATCTGTGCAAAGCTTCTTGTACAAGCTTCCTCAACTTCCAAATCTTGAATTTCTGCAACTTTGCAGTGGATATACACTCAGACATCCTCGATTAGCAAAACCCTAGGTGGTATGCTTGAAAATGCTCAAGCATTGTCAGGTTGTGAAGAAACCTCTAGGAAGAATTTATACTTAGGCTCTTCACATGTAGTGTTCTTGATTTGGTTAACCTTTTTATCTTTGGCATTCTTGATCTTGGAAATGCAAGAATTAGTTGTCATTGTTTCTATGAAATTAGGGATTTTCCCGCAAACAAACTATGATCTCGGTGAGTCTTAGGTACTCACTTAACATGTTTCTGCTATGAATTTGTTTGAATGTAGTAAATTTTCTTGTGAGTTGCTCTTCAATCTGGCTGTTGTTCTTCTCTATGTGTTTTTTTCTTCACTATGCTCTTCGCTGGTAATCATTTTGTGAACAAATGAGCCTTCTGTCACCTTTTTTTATAGATGATTCCCTAAGTGGTGTAATAAATGATTTTACCCACTTCTTGGTGTTTGAAGATGGATTCTCTCAGGTGAACATCCAAAATTCATTCTCCGTGAGAATGCGATGCTTGGGGTTAGTTTCAGCTTAATTGACCTTTCACATGTTTACCGATGGTGATTGGTATGTGGTGAAGACTAATTTTTCTTTTACATGATTACCAACAATGCTCAGTTTACATCAAAAACTTTAGATTTTATTTGTTCATCAACTATTCTCGGTATGTATTGACCAATGTGATTGCATTCACAAATTCATAACAAGTGATACCATAGTGCATCTTTATTCATGCTAGTTTGGCATTTTATCAATGTATAATGGAACTGATGTAAAATATAACTTGGTATAGTGCAGTTCCATACTTACTTGTTCTACTTAGGTGGGGTTGGCGATATCATCAGATCCATTAGATAAGGTGTCACCAATTGTATTTCTTGGTCCAACATCATCACTTTTTGTAGCTTTCCTCCACATTTTGTTTCTCATCTTCCCGATGTCTTCAATGGTATTTTCATTGGAAAAAGTGCTTGTCTCTGTCACTTGGTCTCTGCAGTCCTTTCTTAGATGAATGACCCTATGATAGTGTAAGCATGTCATTCTGGGGTTAGTCCAACTTCTATACCTTCTTATCCATTTTCTCATGCAGTTTGCAGCTGTGTGTCCATATCTACCACATGTTGTGCAATTTGTCCGTGTGTTGTAATCCCAAACATATGAGTTATCGACTCTTTTCGGTTGATAAGCATATTATTATTCTTTTGGCTTCCATGCTTGCTTTTTCTTCTTCCTGCATTCAAGAGATGTGTGCCCATGCATTTTTCAAGTAGGACAATTTTTTCCATGTAAGTTTCCTTGTTTGGTTGTTTCACCTTAGATATGCATTCATGTGCTTTGTGTCCTTTCTTGTTACCATTGTAACAATTTCCTATGAATGTAGATGTGGATTTAGGAATACCTCTAGCTTTATTCTTGCAAACATTTGATGTGTGGCCTTGTTTTCCACAGTGATTGCATGACTCCTTCCTTGGTCTTGGATTTGTTTAGACATCTTTTTTATCAACTTTGTATGATGATTCTCCATGCTTGGTATACCCTAGAATGATATTGTTGTTGAATCTTCTTTGTCCATCAAGAAAATCATCCATTCTTTTTGTGCTTTCTTCAGCTTTCTTGATCATATCATTGTGTTGTTGTTGAATCCTTACTTCATGCTTTATTTTTTAATTTTCTTCTCTTAGATCACCAATAGCTTCCAATTTCTGATTCAGTTCTATGTTCACTCGGTTTGCCTCATGACTCATAAGAATAGTTTTATTCATCATCTCATGATGATGTTCATTAAATCTTTGTATTTCTGACTCTCTCTCTTGTATCTTTTCAATGATCTTCCTCCTATCATCAATAGCTAGTGTTCTTTCTTTCTAATCTTCTCTAGCATTATTCATAACCTCAATCATCCTTATCATCTGTGTCTCTTGACCAATTTTTAGAGATTTTACTTATCCAACCAGATGTTGATTGATTTCATTCAGACTTGTAATGCTTCCTTCAAATGTGTCTGATGTATTGTAAGATGTAGATCCTGATGACTCAAACAAATCAGGTGTCTCTTCTTCATGATAGTCAATTTCATTACAGTGAGATGCCATAACCTTTCTTTCATCCAGTAGCTCTCTTATCTTGATTCTAGATTTTTTGTATTCCTCAGAGAAGATTTGTATATGCAACTTCTGATTTTCAATATTCTTTCCTAGCTTATACCTTTTCATTGTATGATCTTTTCTCTCAAGTGATTTAAACCTTTCCAAATAAGAGATCTAGCTCTGATACCAATTGTTGGAATAATGGAATGGTGTGTACTGAGAGGGGAGGGGTGAATCAGTACCCTTAAATTTTTTTATCAATTAACCTTTAATCCTTTAGTATTCAATTCCTAGCATTATCGACCATATGTGCTATTCTATCTTTGTGTATGTAATATCAATTCATAAACTTAATTTTCATGTAAACATTCATATAAACATTCATGAAATGTACTGACACATGACACAAGAATTGGTAACCCAAAAAACCCATGTTAGAAGGTAAATACTATGGTGGGGATGAAACCCACAAAGCTTAACTATCTGCAGAATGGAAGGTGTCGATTAAGGCTTACAAGTTTGACCGCTTCTGATGATCTCACCCTGTCAGGAGTAACATGTTTAGACTGGTTAAGATTTACTTTGTTAAGAGCTTTAGCAACACTATTTAGTGTGCACTTGGTTAAGAGATTAATAAAAGGATTGTTAAATCCACCTTCTTAAAGGATTTCTTCTATTTTCTACACTTGTTAGAATGTTGTCAAAAATACTTATTGACCTGATTATATGCAATCTTGAATTGTTGAGTACATATCCTTTAAAGTTTACAATATGATGTATCACCTATAGTAATTGATTAATACCTCTGTTATGATTAGTAGCCTTGAATCTTGTTCTTTATAACTGATTTCATCTTTTGACGTTCTTCTACATGAAACTCTGTATCTGATCCATAGATGTCGGTTGCAGCTACAACCATCATCACATCATCTTGTTTTGATTAATTACACATCTATTTATACAATGAATTTACCTAAATAGGTTTCACGCTTAACTATGAAAACTCTATGATCAAAGGTTTACAAATTGACCTTGATCTCCTAGTTTGCATGTTTTCAATCAGTTAGATTGATTAAAACAATTACATTTGCTTTACTTTTCCCTCAAGAAATGGTTTTAAAGATAAGTTTTGAAGCTAAATATAAAACTTAAGTGTTTTATCTAACGTGTAACTCAAATCCACATTTCTTGGAATAAAGTTGTCTCTTAGTAGACTGGTGCTCAGCTTTCTCTGTAATCTTTCCTCGGTGATGTCTCTATAGACATTCTGCTTCTTGGTTTTGTCTATAGACTGACTGTCAGTTTACACTGTAAACTTGTTTTTTGGGTTCCTTTGTGAACTTGTCAGTCGATTTACACTGTTAGCTACTCTGTCGAGTTAATCTATAGGTTTTATTGTCTATTTACATTGTAACTAGTTCTATTGGTGAAAACTAGTTTTGGTGATCTTTGTAAACTATTGTGTCGGGTTGCACTATAATCCTGTCTTTCGGTGATCATGTTACCGACGGTTCAAAAATTGTTTCCTTTGTATACTAATGGAAAAATCTGATCATGATATTTCTATTTTTTGAAAAATGTATTAATTTTATTGGATTTTTTTTAATCACTAAACAATTGTAGAAAATATTCGCAAATATTTTGTTTTTTGTTAAAAAATACTAATTTCTATTGGTGAATCTTTCCCTTTTTTTGAAAAATATATTAACTTTATCAATGAAATTTTTTTAAATCACTAATATTTTTTAGAAAATATTGGTGAATCTTGGAAAAATAGCAAAATACATTAATTAGCATGTTGAATCCTTACTTTATGTAAATTAATTCCTATAAAATGTAAGATCCCAAGGGTGGCAATAATTGACAAGTTTAGGCCTTAAGATGCAATGTTCATATCTATAATTTCAGAAATCTTTAATATTTTAAATCAAACATTAAATATTTTAAATCAACATTAGATTATTTTTTCCACTAATGACTTTATTTGTACTCTAATATTTGGGTTCTATCTTGGGTACCATAGACATTGGAGCTCTAAAGTTACACATTGGCCCACAAAATTTAACCTTAACCATTAGATTATAAATCTTTTAATGACCTAAATACAATTTTAAGTTCAATGGATATTAGAGCTCCATGGGTACATTTTAACTAGTAGAATACAATTACGACCATTAGATTATAAATTATATTAATGGTAATGATTAAAAATCAACAATATGACCCTAAGGTAACCTATAATTGTAGGTCTATCATTGGAGCAAGGAGGAGGGGGAGGAGGAAGAGGGAGTTTCCCAATTCAAAATTTGGGCAGGAAAGGTGTGGCAAGGTAGAAGTAGGTTCCTCTACTGCATGCAAGAATCTTGGAGAGAATGAGGTAAAAAAGGAGCAAGGTAAGGATCCTAATGGAGGTTTGGCACCTGCGGACCCAAGTGGGGGCCCAAAAATTATGATTCCTTGTTTCTTCAACAAGCTAGTGCAAAAAAGTGGTCTTCCCTTTTCAATGTTAAACATACAGGTAAGTTGTCTTTACCACTTGTTAAGAACATTTCAAATCTGGCTCAAGGGAGTTTTTCCATTGTTGTCCCAAATCAGATCATAGATTTCAATATTGCTAGGATGGAAAACTCTCTCGTGGGAAGATTCTTGGGTGTTAGGCCAAACATTGAGGTGGTTCATGCCTATAATAAGAGGAAATGGTTTTTAAAAGGACAAGTTGATGTTTTAGCCATGAATAAGGGTTGTCTATCATTTTTCTTCTCTTGCGAAGAGGATCATAGGAGTATTTTATGTAATGGGCTTTGGAAGTTTGGAAAAAAAACACTGTGATTCTTCATAAATGGTATCCTAATCTCATTTTTTAGGATGAGTCAGAGATTCAGGCCCCAGTTTAGATTAAACTTCGTAGCCTACCCCTAGAGTATTTGGTGGAGGATATTTTCACTGGGATTGCTAGATCCTTTGGTGATTTTTTATCTATTGACCATGTTACTGATTCTAGGAGAATATTAACTTATGCAATGATTTGTGTTGGAGTGATACAGGATGTCAATATGCCTGAGTCTATTAACATTCAATCCAAGTTGGGTTCTTGGGCTTAAAAGATAGAATATGAATCAATTCCTTTTGCTTTATTTCATTGTAATAAAGCTGGTCACTGGGTGAAGAAATGCCAAGTAGGGTTACTTAGGGGAAGATGAAGAAGTGGGTCCCTGTTGGAAAACATCAGGATAATGGGATAGCCTCCTCTAGGAGATCCCATCACACATATGGTGGGTGTGGCATTAAGAACTCGGACCCTATAGAAAATGAAAAGAATAACATTAATAGTAAGGGTAGGAATGAGGTAAGAAATGGCTCTCCACAAGTTCAGTGTGAGGAAATTAGGAATGGATTTTTGGATGAAACACAGGGGGAAAATGCAAGTACCCATGATTTGATGGTGAGATACACCTGTGATGAGGAAGAGGAGATTAATAAAAAGGAGACTTCTAGTTTGAAGGGTAGTCTAGGTTTGAGATTGGTGAATGATTTGGTGCCAAGTATGTCTGTGCAGATTAAGGCAATTGTATCTCCTCTACCTCAAGATAGTTTGATGTCTGCTAGTGAGTTTCAGGATGCTCATCAATGTATAGTTTTGGGTCAAGGACAATCTGATTTATCACAACGCTCTCTAGAGGTGGTGAGGAGTACTTTTTTTGAGATCCAAACTCTGAGATGGGGGGATGCTAAAGATATTAATCAATCTTTATAGGGGAATGAAGTCAAAAAGATGATGGATCTTTGGCTTCTAAGGATGTTAGAAAATTTAAAAATTATAAGAAAAATAATAATATGGCTGTCATAAACAAAAGGAGTACTAAAACTAGGGATGTGGGAGGGGTGCATCCTTCTCCAGGAAGACCACCTAATCCAAGAAAGAGATCCATGGAGGCTAATAATAATATAGCAGATGGAAGCCAAAATACCATCCTAGAGGTAGGATCCTTTATTAAGGTATGAAGATCATCTCTTGGAATATTAGAGGATTAAACAATCCTCATAAGCAAGATCTTATTAGGAATATTATTAGAGATAATAAGCCTGATATTTTTTTGATCCAAGAAACTAAAATTCCTAAGGAGAAATTTGAAATCTTAAGGTTTTGTAAAAATGGTAAAATCTATGGGGGTGACTCTGAAGGGGCTTTCAGAGGTATTGCTACTCTTTGGAACTATGATAATATTAAAGGTTATGTTATCTACTAGGGAAAAAATTTGGCATGTGTTAGATTTAGGGACATCAAGGATGGAACTTCTTGGGTTTTGACTAACATCTATGCTCCTAACACCAAATGTGGGAGAAATTCTTTTTAGAATAATTTATCTAATTTGTGAAGAATTTTTTACTCAGAAGGATGGATTTTCATGGGATATTTTTATACGCCCTTGAAAGAAAATTAAAAAATGGGGGAATTCAATCGAACATTGACAGTAGAGTGGACTTGATGAATTTCATTGATGAGCATGCCCTCCATGATGTTGAATCGTAGGGAACTAACTATACTTGGACCAATAGAATAAGTGGTAAGTATTTGATTCAGGGGAGACATCACAGAGATTTGGTTAGTAATGATTGGTTTTTACACTATTTTTTCTCTTTTTCTTCTCTTGTGAGGGCTTGATCAGACCACCACCCTATCACTTTTTTGACTGATCCCATATCTATGAAAAAGAATTTCCCTTTTAGGTTTGAGAAGATGTGGACTTTGCATCCACAACTGGATCAGAGAATGGAGCAATGGTGGAAGATTAGGATTGAAGGGAGTGCCATGTTCATTCTTGCAAAAAAACTAAAACAGGTGAAGGATAATATTAAAAAATGGAATAAGGAAACTTTTGGAAATATCTTTTCCTCTAAGACTAATATTAGTATGAAACTGAATTCTATTCAAGACAACATACAATTATAAGGCTATGATAATATATCTAAAGAAAAGGAAAATGACAAGTTAGTGGAGTATCATGATATCATCTCTAAAGAAGAGACCTTCAGGAGACAAAGGTCTCGAAAGATCTTTTTGAAAGAAGGAGACATGAACTCTAAATACATTTTTATGACTAATCTTAAGCATAGGATGGCTCATAGAATTTCTAAATTGGTTATTAATGGTACTAGTTATGAATATGAAGATTCAATCAGGATGGAGGCTAAAATTGTTTTCTAGGATTTACTCAAACAGGATAAGATTTTGGAAAAGGAAGCTCAAAGAGAGTTCTTGGCTTGTATTCCCTCTATCTTGAATGAGGATCAGAATTCTCTTCTCACTGTTATACCCTCTAATGCTGAAATCAAAAGGGCTATCTTTTATTTTGAAGGGGACAAATCTCCTAGCCCAGATGGTTTCCCCTTTTTCTTCTTCTAGAAGCTCTCGCATATCATTGAGAATGATGTCACCAATGTTGTAAAGGAATTTTGTATTCTAGAACATTTTTGAAACAATTGAATGGAACTTTCATTTCTCTCATTCCTAAGAAATATGGGATTGACAAAATGGATCAGTTTAGATCAATAATTTAATGTAACTCTTCCTATAAGATTATATCAAAAGTGTTGACCACAAGGATTCTTTCTATCTTGCCTTCTCTTATTTCTTGCTAGTAGAATGGATTTGTCCCTAGTAGGTAGATTCTGGATTCCATTATTTCTGTTCACGAAAATGTTCATTCTCATGTTATGTTCAAAAAGAGGGTTTTTTTTTTTTTTTCTTCTGAAACAAGATTTATCCAAATCTTATGATAGGGTGGACTGGGTTTTTCTGAAAAAAAATGTGCTTCAAGCCTTTGGTTTTAATAATAGAAGTATATATATTATTCTTGAGCTCATTTCCTTGGCTACTTTTTTGTTTTGATTAATGGTTCTCCTACCCCCTTTTTAAATCCTCTAGGGGATTGAGGTAGGGTGACCCTTTATCTCTTGTGCTCTTTGTTTCATGGCTAAATGCCTAGGAAGATTCATTGAGAATATAGTTCATAAATGTGAGTTTAAGGGTCTGTATTCTTCCTTGACTAATCAGGTTTGTTATCACCATCAATTTTTTGATGAATCTATGGTGATGGGGAAAGCCTTTGTTAACAATGTTAAAAAAGTTGAGAAGGCCTTGGATAGCTATAGGACAACTTCTAGACAACTCATTAACTAGGGGAAAAGTTCTGTGTTCTTTCTCAATGTTCCTGAACAAAGATAATTGAAAATTAAAAAGATATTGGGGTGTGAGTTAGAGTCTTTACCTAGAACCTATTTAGGTCTCCCTCTTTTTTTAGAGCCTCCTGACTCTTTTTGGAGCTCTTTGGTGCACAGATTTAATAGCAAATTGGCGTGATAGAATGGTATATTGTTGCGTCAGGCTAGTAAGATTTAGGTTTTGAGGTCCACTCTACAAAGCCTACCTCTTTATGCCCTCAACATCTTCAAGATTCCCATAAAGTATGAAGAGTGGTTGATGGACCACCCCTTAAAGGAGATTCTTGAGTGGAATAGTTTTGAGGTTAAATGCAAGTTGAGATTTGGACACAAAGTGGCTAACTATTGGGAGAGAGATCATTGGATTGATCTCTCTCTTATTGTTCAACCCCTCAGGAATCTTAATAAAATTTTGAACTCTGTGACTTTGATTGAGGAAGAGGACAGTCTTATTTGTAAGTATAATACTAATGGTAATTTTTCTATCTCCTCTATACCATCAAGACTATGAGAATCAACCTCTACCTTTTTGGGCTGATGCTTGGATTAAGGGCCTTACTCCTAAAGTCAATGTCTTCTTTTGGATCATGCTCCAAACCAAGATCCTTACTACTGACAACTTGAGAAGAAGGGGAATGACTATGGCTAACATGTGTTATTTATGCAAACAAGATGAGGAATTTGTTAACCATATGGTCATCCATTTCCCTTATGTGAGTAAAATATGGGGAAAATAATTAAAGTTGCTTAATGTGGATTGGATCTTCCCATATGACTTATAGAGCCTTTTTACTTCTTGGGTGCCTCCTTAAAAGAATGATACTATGACTTCTATTTGGAAATTCATATTACCAAATATATGCCAGGGTGTTTGGAAAGAAAGAAATGATAGAGTTTTTAGAAATAATACATCCAATGAAAGGGTGGTATTTCATAAGATCAAAAGAGCTATGCTGGAGAATCTATATTTGAAGTGTAATCTGATGGAACCTTTAGAGGTTGGTTATATTTATCTTTTTGATAACTAGAATATTAAAGGTAATATGAATAAATGCAAGGAGTTGTTGAGGGATGAAGCGAGATGGGATTTCCCTCCCCAAGGTTGGATGAAGGTTAAATTTGATGGGGCTTAAAAGGGAATCTGGGGGTGGTTGGATGTGGTGCAGTTATCAGAGATGAGAATGGTCATTGTAAAGGGGTGAGAGTTATACCTATAGGTAAACAATCCAATCATGTTTCAGAGGCTAATATGGCTTTCCAAGGCTTAATTCTAGCTAGGAAGAAGAAGTGCAAAAAACTTTGGCTTTAAGGTTACTCTTTGAACATTATAAGATGTTTAAACAATGAATTTAATCCTTCATGGACTATATAATGTTATGCATAAGGATAAAAATAAAATCAACTCTTTTGAGGAATGCATCATCACACATAGCTATAGGGAGAAAATTAGTGTTGTTGACTAGGCTACCAACTTGGCTTGTAAGGTGGATTTGATGATGAAATGGGATGACATTGATGATTTTCCTTTTGAGTTGTAATCATTAATTGACAATGACCTTCGGAGCAGGTAGAATGAGTTTTAAATTGTCTTTTTAATGAGGAGTATTGAATGAAATGTAATGTGTAATTCTTCCTTTTCTTGTGCAAAGGATTATGAAGTGACTAGGCTCTTCATTATGCATGGTTTTTGGGTATTGCTTTAGAAGTGTTTTTTATAATGGAGAAAAAGGTTACTTAGAGACATTATGAAGAATGACCAGAGTGGAGAAATGAGTGGCAGAAATAAAATGTTTGAACCTGCAAATTGCAAGGAGTGGAAACAAATTAAGGAGATCAAGGGGATTCTGAAGAAATGAGGTATGGTGGGTTTCATAGAGAGGTTACATGGGAGGAAACCTGTTGTGTCTAATAAATTATTCAAAACCTAGAAGAACAACAAGGTAACCAGTATATAGAGGTTACTAAGGATATTGTTTCTAAAGCTACTGGGATGAGTATGGAGGGGTTGAAATTATATAGAGATAGGAGTATCTCTGATAAGGCTCCTGATAGGTTCCTTGATATGGAGAAGGAAACAAAAAATACTGGTGAAGGTGGACAACTCCTACCACAACCCGAAGCATATATCTCAGCCTTGGAGGTTCATCTAATATGTTGTCATTAACTACATTATACTTGATGGTATATTTACTAGAGCTTACGATCACCATTTCATGTTGCTAAATCATTTTAGAAATGATGAGAAAGTTAGCTTTCCCTTACTATTTGTTGAAATATCTAGAATACACTATCAAAATGTTTTAGAAGGACCCTCAAGGGGATCATGTCTCGCACTAGCGTTTAATACTTCTGGTGTTTGATCTTCTAAAAAATATATAGGTGGAAAACCCTTCCTCAAGGGTAAATCTAGGGATGAAGAAGAGAATGAAGGGGGTGAGGATGATGATATCTATGAAGAATAAATGAAAGGTGATGAGGAGGAGACTTTTTAGATTAAAACCATAAAAAAGACTAAATTCAAGGGGTCCCCCTTAAAGAAAAAATAGTTTAAGATTATTGTGAAAGATTCTGCTAATGATAAGGATACTAAAGAGGATGATTGTGAGGAAGAAGGGGAGAATGATGGAGGCAAGATGAAACTAGGGGATTTAAGTGGAAGTAGGAAAAATACTAAAAGTAACCCCCGTAAGAAGAAAATTGTCATTTATTTTCAGGCTGATGAGGATTGTGAGAAGATGAAGAGTAATAAGGAAATGATTAGTGGGGAGATTGGGGATGAAGGGAATTTGGATGGTAAAATAGGAAATATGGGTAACGACCAAAATTCTCTATAGAGGGATGAGGAAAATTTGCAAGAAGCTAACCAAATCGTGGATGAAATTGTGAGGAAAATTGATAAATATGTTCTTGGGACCAACATGACTGATGACAAGGAGAATGACAAGGAGAAAAGTGGGGTTAGCACTATGATGAAAGATAAAATTGGCCTTCTATATTTTCTCTATACCTTGGGGAAGCTAAACAATGATATGGGCATGGGAAAAGAGATAATGCATATTATGGTGTGTGATATCAACCTCTTTAAGAAGATAAGTATTGGAGAAAAACTATTTGTTGTGTGCCTTGAGGAAATGAGGGATGTTGTTGGTAAAGAAGGTGCTCATATTGCTATGGTCGATAAGGTTTGTAATGTGGAAAAAATCCTAAAAGAGAAAGAGGTTAGGGTTACTAAAGGGGATTTCAAGGGTAGGATTGACACTATACAAAATAGAGTGGAGAAATTGGAGAATACTATGAGTAAAACTACGGAGCAGAGCCTTTTCAGCCTCAAATCCTTTACTGAACATGTTATGATCTTGGTCGACAAGATGGAGAACACTAAAGGCAAGAAGGAGGTGAAGGACCTGAAGGAGGCTATGGGACCTAGAAAGCATACTCAGCTGAGCACTAGGAAAACTGAGGCCAAAGAAGACAAGAAGCTGGAAGAGCTCAAGAATACTGCTGATCAGATGTAGATAATGGTGGTCGAGGCTGAGGGCCTTATGAAATGTATTTATCTATCTCTTTCTGTTGTCCTAGCTTTTTGGTGTGTTGTCCTATTCCATCTCTTTTAGTACAACATTTTGTTTATGAGTAGCTACTGTGTGTATTTTTTTCATGCTTTTTTTCTTGGGTGTTGTGGCACAGACTCTGTTACGATTTTGATGGTTTATCTTTGAACTCTTTTTAAAAGGTTTTAGGACCTTTGAAAACCTGCTTTTACTTAATCAAAACCTATAATTGTATAATTTATAATATATTTTTCCATTAGTATACAAGGGAAAATAGTTTTGAACCATCAGTAACATCAACACTGAAAGACAAGTTTATAGTGCAACCTAACACAACAGTTCAATAGAGCTCACTGAAAATGTTAAGTACAAGGGAACCTGACAACAAAGTTTATAGTGTAATCCAACAGAGTAGGTTACAATATAAATCAACAACATAGTTTACAAGTGCAACCCAAAAATTTTGAAGTGGAACCCGATAGAGTAACCCGAAAGAGGAACCTGACAAGAAGACAATAGAGGAACCCGACAGATAGTATATAGAGCAACCCGAGAAAAAATTCTATAAAGCAAACCAAGAACCAATCTACTGAGAGACATTTTTATTCTGATAAATGTGGATATGACTTACATGTTAGATAAAACTCTTATGTTTTATATTTATCTTTAAAGCATATCTTTAAATCCATTTCTTGAGGGACAAGAAAAGTAATTATAATTGTTTTAATCAGTCTAACTGATTGAAAACATGCTAACTAGGAGATCAAGGTCAAGTTGTAAACCTTTGAGAATAGAGTTGAAATTGTAAAGTTTGAAACTTATTTAGGTCAAATTCAAGGTATAAATAGATGTGTAATCAATCAAAATAGAGGATGTGATGATGATTGTAGCCACAAGAACTTTTATGGATTAGGGACAGAGTTTTATGCAGAGGGATAGAAAAAGATAAATTCAATTACCAAGAACAAGATCCAAGAATACCAAGTAGAATATAGGTATTAATCATTCACTATAGATGATACATCATATTGCAAACTTTAATGGATATGTAATCAGAAATTCTAGATTGCATATACTCAGGTCAATAAGTATTTTTGACTACATTCTAACAAGTATAGCAAATAGAAGAAACCCTTTAAGAAGGGGGATTTAACAATCCTTTGTAAATCTCTAAATCAAGTACACACTAAATAGTGTTGCTAAAGCTCTTAACAGAGTAGACCTTAAATGGTCTAAACATGTTACTCTTAATAGGGAAAGATCATCAGAAGTGATCATACTTGTAATCCTTAACCGCCCCCCTCCATTCTATAGGTAGTGAAGTTTTGTAGGTTTCATCCCCACCGTAGTTTTTACCTTCTAAAAAGGGTTTTCTACATTATCAAATCTTGTTTCATGTGTCATTACATTTCATCAATGTTTCTATGAATTTTTACATGCAAATTAAGTTTATGAATTGATATAACATGCATAAGGTAAGAATAGCACATATGGTCGGTAATGCAAGGAGTTGATTACTAAAGGATTATGGTTAATTGACTAAAAGTTTTAAAGGGTACTAATTCACTCCTCCCCTCCTAGTACACACCATTCCATTATTCCAACAATTGGTATCAGAGCTAGATCTCTTATTTGGAAAATTTTAAAAGACTTAAGAGAAAAGATCATACAATGGAAAGGTATAAGCTGGACAAGAGTATTGAGAATCAGAAGTTAGAGATACAGATCTTCTATGAGAAATATAAAGAAGCTAGAATCAAGATGAGAGAGCTACTAGATGAAAGAAATGTAATGGCATCTTGCTATAATGAAACAAACTATCATGAAGAAGAGATACCTGATTTATTTGAGTCAACAAGATCTACATCTTGCAATACATTAGACAATCTGAAGGAAGCATTTCAAGTCTAAATGAAATAAATCAACATCTGACTGGACAAGTGAAATCACTGCAAATTGGTCAAGAGACGTAGATGGTAAGAATGATTGAGGTTATGAACAATGATAGACAAGTTGAGAAAGAAAGAACATTAGCTATTGATGAAAGGAGGAAGATCACTAAAAAGATACAAGAGAAAGAGTCAGAAATACAAAGACTTACTGAAGATCATCATGATATCACCAATCAAATTATTATTATGAGTCAGGAGGCAAACCAAATGAACATAGAACTGAATGGAAAATTAGAGGCTATTGTTGAGCTAAGAGAAAAAAATGAAAGACTGAAGCATGAAGCAAGAATTCAAAAACAACACAATGATATGATCAAGACAGCTGAAGAAAGCACAAAAAGAATGGATGATTTTTTGGATGGACAAAGAAGAGTCAACAACAATATCAGATTAGGGTATACCAAGCATGGAGAATCACCATATCAAGCTGATCCAAAAGATGTCTACACAAATCCAAGACCAAGGAGGAATTCATGCAATCACTGTGGAAAACCAAGACACACATCAAATGTTTACAGGAGAAAAATAAAAGGTATTCCTAAATCCACATCTTCATTCATAGGAAATTGTTGTAAATGTAACAAGAAAGGACATAAAGCATATGAATGTAAATCTAAGGTGAAACAACCAAAGAAGGAAACGTACATGGAAAAATATTGTCCTACTTTAAAAATTCATGAGCACACATCTCTTGAATGCAGGAAGAAGAAAAGGCAAGCATGGAAACCTAAAGAACAAGAAAATACTTATCAACCAAAAAGAGTCGGTAACTCATATGTTTGGGATTACAATACATGGACAAATTGCACAACATGTGGTAGATATGGACACATAGCAACAAAATTCATGAGAAAATGGATGAGAAGGTCTAGAAGTTGTACTAACCCAGGAATGGCATGCTTACACTGTCATAAAATTGGTCATCTAAGAAAGGACTGTAGAGACCAAGTGACAGAGACAAGCACTTTTCACAATGGAAAAACCATTGAAGACATCAGGAAGATAAGAAACAAAATGTGGAGGAATGCTATAAACACTGGTGATGCTGGACCAAGAAATACAATTGGTGACACCTTATCCAATGGATCTAGTGATATCACCACCCCCACCTAAGCTAAATAGGTAAGTATGGAACTTCACTATACCAAGCTATATTTTACATCAATTCCATTATACATAGATAAAATTCCAGACAAGCATGAATAAAGATGCACTATGCTATTACTTGTTATGATTTTGTGAATACAATCTCATGGGTCAATACTGCCAAGAATCATCAATGTACATATGAAAGTAATGAAAACTATATAACCCAAGACTCATCGGTAATAATGTAAAAGACATAGAAGTCTTTGCCACATACTAAGCATCATTGGTAAACACGTGATAAGTCAAGTGAGTTTTCACTTACCTCGAGCTGAAAGTTTGTGTGATACCCAAGCAACTCCATCTTTGACACCCGACAAGTAGGTAAAGAATTCAATGCGCCACTTAGGGAATCATCT
Organism: Thuja plicata; assembly: GCA_018584345.1. Taxonomy (NCBI): domain Eukaryota; kingdom Viridiplantae; phylum Streptophyta; class Pinopsida; order Cupressales; family Cupressaceae; genus Thuja; species Thuja plicata. The sequence continues at coordinate 439,594 of MU224430.1, read as the reverse complement.
ATAAAAGGATGACAGAGACCTCATTTCATTCACCAACGTTAGAGAGAAAAGAGCAGAGCGACCAAAGGAAAAAATATTGCAGAGAGATTAACAAGAACCTTCATAGCTACTACGATAGATTCTGATCTTCAATAGCTACAAAAGAACAAGTGATTAACTAGAATCACCGAGCTCATAGTTTGTTTTATGGGAAAATCCCTAAATTTGCAAAATCATGGAAACCACATCCTATGTAACCAAGATCAAGAATGCCAAGGAGAAAAAGGTTAATCTGATCAAGAAATCCAGTTGTGAAGAACCTAAATACAAGTTCTATCCAGAGGTTTCTTCGCAACCTGATGATGCTGGAGGATTCTCAAGCATACCACCAAGGGTTTTTCTCATTGAGGATGTTTGGGCATACATACATTGCAAGATCACTGAGATAGGAGATCTTGAGGTTGAGAAAGATTACAAGAAGCTTTGCACAAACAAAACCATCAAGGATGGACGTAAACAAATCAAGGTTAAAGGGCTCACAAATACCCTAATGTTCCTAAAGGAGTTTAAAATTGATTAGATCCGGATAGTGTTCAGGAGAGTGCATGATCGAAAGATGTGGCTGGACAAGCTGAAATAGATCACTAGGGATGTGATACACAGAGTAACTGGTTATCCTATAACCGACAAGGCCAAGGAACTTAAACAAACTCCTCACCCTGATATTGAGAAAACAATAGGTGCAGAATGGGATGGCAGAGGATTGAAGGTAAATTCCATCAAAGATCTTGATATGAAATTTGGTGCATGTGTGTTGGGATACAAGATATTCCAAGCCAGCAGGATGAACAACATTGCATGTGGAGCAGTTGACACTGCCCACAAGATTGTGAAGAAGGGACTACAATTAGATCTATCTGAGCTTTTACTGAAGAAATTAGATGAGAACTTGAGGAAAATTACGTCTAGAAATTCTAATTTGTGTAAGTTCAGATCACTTCTAATGTGCATGTTTTTATACTTTCAAGACTTCTTTCCATCTATCGGTAATGTCAATTGGGATACTACCCGACTAGTGACAATTCAAATCAGTGAATTAATCAACTCACTAGGTGACAACTTTAAATCAGTCATGGATGAATACTTCACTAGATTCAAGGAAAAAATGTAGAAAAGGATGAGGATACCAGAACAACTGGTATAAAAACATAAGACTGATATTTGTTTTATTGTGGACATCGATACCACCTTGATCAAACTAGTTGTACCAAGGATAGCATGGTTAGCACCACTTGACTATGAGATCAACATAGATCAAGCCACCAATTTTATTGAAGCGTTATTAAATGAACCACTAGACAAATCACAACCAAGGTTTGGAACCTATGAAAAGGATAAGGAAAGAATAGAGACCAGCCTATTTGTGAAGAAAATTGACTGAAAGAAGACCAAAATGGTCAAGACACTGGAAAAGAAGTTGTCGGTTAATGAAGAAACAAAATAGCAAGATATCGAGGGATAGTCACCTGTCAGTGAAGAAGAAAAAATGAGTGACTCCAGGTCAATAGAGTCTGATGCACCACCCCCAAAGAAGCCAAGAACTATTGTTGCATCTCAGAAAAGGAGTCAAATAACTAAAGATGCAAGATCATCACCGATTAAGAAAGGACAAGTGAGGACTTACAAGAGGAAGCCTCAAACCGGACAAAATTCAGAACCAAAGAGGAGAAAAAAACTAATCTAAATAAAGAAAGATATAGAGGACACTGAACAAGATGAACAACTTGTAAAGAATAAACTTCCTACTACAACTGATGAGATTACTAAATCAATCATCAGTTCAGGTTCAATAAGTTAGCCTAAGATTAGAAAATGGCTAACTCTGAATCTCAAGGATCAGAACAAGATAGAAGAAGCCATAATCACAACAATGTGTAAATTCAAATATGTTCCCATACAGTTTGAAAATAAAATGGTACAAAAACTTCTAGACAATTTATCAGCAAGGTGGACATTCACATTAAATTTTGAAAAATAGATAAGGGAAATATCCCTAGTTTTTTTTATGCCACCCGAGTCCAAAATGGAAGAAATTGAAGAAATGATGAAATTACATTCAAATAAGTTCTCAGCAAAATTGAGAGCCTAAAAAGTACAGTAGGGAAACTTAATTGAGCTTGACAGAGAAAGTGACGATTCTTGGAGGAAAATACTCAATGTACCTAAAGAGGACACAAGCCCTAAGAGAGTATTAGCACTCACTGAAAATCCTCGCAATGAAGAAAATCAAGCAATACTAAGCCCAGAGCACATTATTGTAAATGACATCGAGGATAATAATCAAGTTGAATTGAACACATAGGATACTAAAGAATGGATGACATTCCTCAAATTTTGCAGTCATTACACAATACAACAGATGTCACAAACCAAGATGTGACAATAATAGATATCACTGGAGATGATCCTACTAAAGAATAAAAGGTAGATGAAGATGTTACTATTAATTTTGAGAATCCCAAGGAACAAGACACAACAATGGATGCTACACAAGTTAATATACCAGGATAAATTCCATAATTGATACAAGCTATCAATACAATGGCATAAACAAGAGATACAACACCAGAGCATGATGCAGGCATACCCAAGGATAAGGGTGAAGAGGAACTAAAAAAAACAACTAATGAGAAGAATGTAATAGATGGAGAATAGAAAGAAGTCGATGGAGAGAAGAAAGATAAAGGTGAAGAAGAGAAGCGGGGTGATGCCACTCATAAGGATACTAAAGGAGAACTTGCAGATAAGGAAAAGGTTGATGTGAAGATATCCACACCAAACCAATAGGTAGACACCAAACAATAGCTAAAAGAAACAACACCTTCAAAGCCTTCATTAAGTACATCAAACCAAGCAAAAGAACTTGTTGCGATACTGCATACAGGTGCCTCTACTACACTTTCAAAGAAAAAGAAGAAGAAGAAGAAGAATAAGAGTCCAGTCACCCTGGATGAAATCATTAAAATACCATACTATGATCCAAGGAAATTGGATCCAGAGTCACTTACAAAGTATGTAGAACTTTGTAAAAGAAAATCTATCCAAGCTAAGCTTCAAAAGCAGAACAAGGACTCGCAGGTACTAGAGACAACCAAGGAGATACTTCTACAGATTGTACCTGATACCAACATTAATCAAGATGCTCCTATACTTGATTAATTAGTTGTTCTTACAAACACCATCACATCACAGAATGTGGATGTAGAGAAGGTAATACAAGAACGTGCAGAATAGAAATACCAATATAAATTGATAGAGAAAATTATCCAAGAAGAGTCTGAGAACAAGGTAAAGCTATTTGAACTAGTCAATGAATTAAAGCCAATCATTTTAGAAGCTATAACCTTAATTAAGAAGTTATGCAAAATAGAGAAATTCACTATGGAGAATAGTGAGAAGATTGCATAGATAGATGCAGATCTAAATGATAGTGCACAAGGTCTTACAACCACTAACAATGCAATCAAGTTGCATTATGAAAATATTATGGAAGCTAAAAGGTTGAGACTTGAGATTTTAGAGGCAGAATCAATTTTAGAGATGAGGTAATCAAGATTCAATCTCTACTCCTATCGAATCTTACATTATTGCATCAACATATGAGTATGAAAAAGCAATTGATTGCCACCCCATAGATGTATGTCACCAAAAACATATATGATATGCATGCAAGGATCATATTTGAGATCATGGCCCTTGACCACCTAAAATCACAATGGGATAAAATGATGGAAGACATGCATAACTTTCATTCCCACATTTTTGACAAGTTGTAAGTATTTACACCTTTGTCCTTATTATCAAAAAAGGGAGAAATAATATGTGACAAAGAGAGTTGAGAAGGTGAGAGTTGATAAGGTAAAAGGGGAAAATAATGAAAAGGGGAAATAGTATAAAGGCAAGTGTATATTCATGTACATAAACTATACCAACATGCACATAGGGGGAGTCATACTGACGAGATGAACACATGGTGTACATACTAAACATTTTAGTTTTGCACATATAAGTTTTTAATACTAATGTCAAAGGGGGAGATTGATTACATATTTTTCTATTAGTGTACAAGGGGGAGAAAAATTGAACTGTCGATAACATCAACACCGAAAGACAGGTTTATAGTGTCACCCGACACAGCAGTTTAATAGAGGTCACCAAAAATTTTAAGTATAAGGGAACCCAACAAAAAAATTTATAGTGTAACCTGACAAAGAAGGTTACAATGTAAACCGACGACATAGTTTATAAGTGCAACCCAAAAATGTTGAAGTGAAACCTGATAGAGTAGCTCGATAGAGGAACCTGACAAGAAGACAACAGAGGAACCTGACAGACAGTATACAGAGCAACCTAAGAGGAAAGTCTAAAGAGAAACCTAAGCACCAGTCTACTGAGAGACAATTTTATTCTTGTAAACGTGGATCTGACTTACACGTTAGATAAAACACTATTTTTTATATTTAGCTTTAAAGAATATCTTTAAATCCATTTCTTGAGGAACAAGCAAAGTAATTATAATTGTTTTAATCATTCTAACTGATTGAAAACATGCTAAATAGGAGATCAAGGTCAATTTGTAAACCTTTGATCATAGAGTTAACATTCTAAAGCATGAAACTCATTTAGGTCAACTTTAATGTATAAATAGATGTGTAATCAATCAGGACAAACGATGTGACGATGATTGTAGTTTCAAACACTTTTATGGATTAGAGACAGAGTTTTATGCAGCGGGACAACAAAAGATGAATTCAGTTACCAAGAACAAGATCCAAGGCTACCAAGCATAACGGAGGTATTAATCAGTCACTATAGATGATACATCATATTTTAAACTTTAATGGATCTTTAATCAGAAATTCTAGATTGCATTTACTCATGTCAATAAGTATTTTTTACTACATTCTAACAAGTGTAGCAAATAGAAGAAATCCTTTGAGAAGGTGGATTTAACAATCCTTTGTAAATCTCTTAACCGAGTTCACACTAAACAGTGTTGCTAAAGCTCTTAACAGAGTAGACCTTAACTAGTCTAAACATGTTACTCCTAACAAGGTAAGATCATCAGAAGTGATCAAACTTGTAAGCCTTAACTGCCCCCTTCCATTCTGCAGATAGTGAAGCTTTGTGGGTTTCATCCCCACCACATTTTTTACCTTCTAACAGGGGTTTTCTACGTTACAAAATCTATGTCATGTGTCATTGCATTTCATGAATGTTTCTATAAATTTTTACATGCAAATTAAGTTTATGAATTGATATAACATGCATAAGATAAGAATAACACATATGGTCAATAATGCAAGGAATTGATTACTAAAGGATTAAGGTTAATTGACTAAAGTTTTAAAGGGTACGGATTCACCCCTCCCCTCTCAGTACACACCATTCCATTATTCCAACAATAATATTATTGGAAAATTAATTTCATTTTATACTATAACTTATTAAATTTAGGAAAAACTAATCTAATTAGGAATAAAGTATTCTGGAATTTTTTTCAATTTATATGTTTAATAAAATAAATGTTCTGGAAATTTAACTACAACTCAAATAATTTTTTTTAAATATGGCAATTTAGGTTGCCCTATATTTCATACTATTAGCCAATTTTGGAACCCCAATTTCAACTATTAGCCAATGGAAAATGTTAACGGCTAAAAAAATTATTGTTATGGATCATTTAGTTTTGAGGGATTCATAAGATCCAAAGGTAATGATATCCCTAAATGTTGTTCAAATGCTCCATGTGAAGCCCGATGTAAAAAAAAAGTGATATATGTAAAATGTCAAGACATTCTATGTAATACAAATCTCACTTGAAATTTTATTTCAAGGAATCACTAAAAGTCCTTAATAAAGCATCTCTAAATTGTATTGTAGCATAATACCTATCATTAGATTAAAAATGTATGTCCTCAATATTGTCATTAAGATTTGAAATGTGAGACTCGAAAACAAGAAAGACATGTGAATTAGAAATATGTCCCCTTGATTTGAAAGATTGATGTCAATATCCTAATGCAAGGAATCTCTTGAAGATCTTGAAGAAGAAACATGAAACTTTGAAGAAGAAATAGGTGATGGTGGAGGACATGTCAATCTTAACTGAAGAAGATGAAAATTCATGTGACCAATTTGAGGCTTTAGTGAACAATTCCCACTAGATGATGGATTATGTGTTGGAGTATGATACCACTGAGAGGGTGGGGGAGGTGAATCATGGGTATATCAACTCAAAATGACCTTGAACTAAACTTTTACAACTTTGAACATGTAATGTTCAAGTTTTAGAGAAATTTAGTTATCAAGCATATGTGAGGATATTTAACATGAGTGAACATAACTTCCATAAATAGATCACAAATGCTCAGAAATTTATAGGAACCCAACAGATGAAATATTTACAAGATAAGATAAACTTAGGAACACTTTGAAATTTGAATGTCACATGATAAGTAAATGACCATGACAACCAAACACATCAATGATAATGAAAAATCATAACACAAAAAAAATGTCCTAAGTGGAAAACCCTCATGGGGAATAAAATCCACTTGAAAGTGCCTCATTGGCTTATTTAGGAAATGCCTCACTAGAAAAAACTCACTAGCTACAATATGTATCATTGACATTTAAATGTGCCTCACTAAAAATAAATAATATGCCTCACTAGAAAGAGTGTGTCTCACTTGAAAAGTAATGTGCCTCACTGGAAAAGTAATGTGCCTCACTAGCAATATATCATCACTTCTCAAATACTTTTGAATTCACATACAAAGTATCATCTCTATTTCTTTCCTCAACATCTTATAATATTGAATCAATTAACATCGAGAAGAAATAGTACAACATGCCTCAACTATTCACATATAATAGATCAAATTGCATAGGTGAAATATATAGAGTGGTACAATATATCTCAATAGCTCACTGAAAGATCATGCATGTACAACACTAAAAACCAATAATGATGTGTAATAATCAAATGATTTTTCCTTTTGATACAACCATACACTCACCAATTTTGTATTCTCAACATAGGATATATAATGCTCTTCATCTTTAAACTCAACTAAAATTGTCATCCTCGTATAATGATAATACAACTTCTTTTAGCAAATAATAGATTATAAAAATGTTTATTTCAATGTAATGAATAAAGAAAATTGTCTTCCTCAAAAAATATTCTTCTTTCCTTTTTAACAAACAATAGTTTTCTCAACCAGAGTAAAGAATGTAGTGCATGTTCAACTATATGTATGTTAACCACACTAAAAATCTATATGCATACTAGGGTTTAGACTAAATATGTTTTGAAATATACATGATAACTCAACATGAAAAATAGGTATGCAAAACTAGTCGTACATGAGTTATTGTAAACATACCCACAACACATAATACATAGACCTCATAAGGGTTTTTATGTTCACCAGATTGATAATAAGTTGTACAATTTTAACCTAAACCCAAACATGAGTTACTTTCCAAACACAAGTAATAATAATTAAGTGAGGGTTGCAAATACCCTTACAAAAATACACTTTAACAGATACGAATACCCACTAGGGTTTAGAAATATTTTCATAGAAAATGATTAGTTTAAGAAATAAAGACTAAACCTCTTTTAGAAACCTTATTTTTTGAATCAAGACATTAATACTATGATAATTCATAGATTTAACAAAAACCTTTTTATAGCTTGAAGTTTGAACAAAGGAATACTAACAAGAAAACTAAACTAAACCACATAAATAACATTGATAACATAAAAAATCCTAACTAATGAATTATAACCAAAAAAAAAAAGTATAGAGTGAATACACATATCGATGCATTTTCCTTCCACTGGAGAACAATATTCCTCATTTTATTATCAATTTTATGTATCCCATCAAACCATTGTTCTGGTAGCTGCTTAACTCAGTTGGTTCCTCTTCCAAATTATATGTAATTGTGGCTGAGAAAATCATGAATCCCTAACCACTTAAGCATGTGTCCCATCTTGAGGGCTTTACAAAATGAACCAAAAAATAACAATCCAAATGAATTTTGAATACCTTTTTTTTTCTGTTTTTTGTTATGAATGATGTCAATAAACCTTTCAAATATCATGTCCCCATGATAGGACTTGTTTCCCTATTTTAGTATCCATGCCTTCAAAAACAAGCTTCAAATCTTACATTTAATTTTATGACTTATAACACATGTCATTTAAACTTATCAAGTTTGAGAAGGGATTTATTTCCATTTTGATTTCCAATACCTTTGAAATAATAACAATGTCTTAGATCCTTAATATATGTTTGGTTCCCATATGACGAAAACCTTTAGCCTCTTATCACATATGCAACCACAATCACCACAAAGGAACATCTTGTTTAGAATGTCAAACGAAGTAACTAATAATGAACATGAGGAAGCCATTTTAATAAACATGTTTATGCCTCAAAGTGAAATACCAAACCAATATGATACTAAAAAATGTCATAATGTGTGCCATATATCCTTTTGACATCAATAAAAAAACCTTGTGCCAAGGGTCAACAAGCTCCCCCTTTAGCATTGATGTCAAAACCACTATCATTCAAACCATTTGTCAATATCTTTCTCCCCCTCTTCGCTAGAAATGACAAAGAACAATCAAATAAATTACCAAAATTATCCAAGTACCTTCCTGAAACGTGTATGTTCCAAAAAAGTAGATGCCACTATTATACCAACAAAATTATCAACCTGTTGTGTTGAATTGGCAGTGTATCATCTTGAAATGAAATTAACGGGTACCATAGAAACTTGAAATGGGTGTATTATATTTCATGCCATGAAAACATCTTACCAATGTCATCGATACATTACATCATAAATATAAGCATCGTGTTAACCATAAAGCCATGACAACTATGAATGTCAATGAATACAATATGTCACTTGTGTCATTGCAACAATGAAACCATCATATCAAATTTCATCAAATTCCAAAATTTCTTTATACCAACCACAAGATGCAATGTATTTATGACTATAGATCATCATGATCTATCAAAAATTTTCAATTACTTGATAACAATGATGAATTATTGTAGACGTCCAAAAATATTAATATTATTTTCCCTCTTATACCTCTAACTATTTAATTCGATCAATTAAATATTTTCATTTATCAATAGTTTAAATACTATTATAATGTATTTCATTTAAATACATTTGTCTCATGAAATTCCCCTTTTAATAAATTTACATTTATTAAATCCTCCAATTTCCTAATTCTTCTAAACCATAATTTATTCAAATTTGATTTGAATAATACCCTAAAACCCTAGCTAGGAACCTATTAATACTACCCTAAAGCCTACCCTATTCCTACCCTATTCCCATCACCTAATTTCCTAAGTATACTTCCTAACCTTAACTATGCTCAATGGGTGATTCCTAACCTTTTTAAGGCTAATGGAATGCTCACCCACATGGGGAAATTCTCTCCAAAATGGGCACTCATTCCTCTTTAATTCCTTCTTACAACTTTGTCTCCCCTTTTGAAATATTGAGCTACTCAATATTAAATGCCAATTTTGACTCAAAATTGGCCATCTTTTCAAGTCTATG
>MU224430.1:403146-419962 GCA_018584345.1 Thuja plicata | reverse complement strand
CTAGTAACATATTTTTAACATATCAATGTAAGATTGATAGGTTATCAATTCTTATGGATACAAAGGTGGATAAGATATTAACACCTTATAATAAAAAAGAACGCATAACAATAATATGACAAGTGTAGATTTCCAAAGAATAATTAGGCATATCTAATATGAGTGTGTAAAGGCTACTTGACAAATACCATATGAAATGATAATACATTGATAGTATACCATTTGACATATACCAATGCCAACATCAATATCCAATACCTGTGTCTCAACAATATCAAAATGTATACCAAAATTGTTGTATCTCTAAAACCAAATCAAGCCAAGTGCCAAAGATATAATCCTAAAATTGTATACAGTATAAAAAATAAATCAATCAAAATAATCACTGCACAAACCTTTCTATACTACACCAGATAGACTGAAATAATTAATCCAAGGAATCACCAAAATATGGAAACAAATAGATACCTTCTATAAATCAAAGTAGGAAAAGCTGAAATGGTAAATTCCTCACAATGCTAGAATCATGAAGATCAAAATTCTTCTTCAGACCTGAACAACCTGATTCAACCATCAAGAATAAGATAAGATGATTCAATAAACACTTTCCATGATAAATTCACACACTACTTCCCTTTCACTGATAGTCAAGGATGAAAATGTTGAAGCAAATACCAAAAGATCTTTTTAAATATGATACATTGAACACTGAAGTATATACCATTATTTATACCAATAAAATAAGTAATTTCACATCTAAAATATAATTATATCATATAAACTGATCAAATATAAATGTAACCATTCAAAATGTAAGATAAAGATAGTGCATTGTGAACAATTAGACAAACAAACCTATTTTGATCAAGAACACCTGCACCAATCATTATGGAAACTGAATCATATCAAGATAATAACATAAAAAATAAAAATGAAACACTTGATGACATGTAACTGATTGAATGTTTGAAGATGTTAATTTGATGATCATGCAAGGCATTAAATCAGTTAGTATATTGTATTTTCATTGATGTCAAATTGATATAATTTGTATGGTCATTAAAATACTGCCAAAGACTTCAAAGAACCGATGAATCAAGGCTATGCTATCAGTAATGCATACAAGTAAAGTATTCAATAAGTGACTGCATATACCGATGGAGTGCACACCGACCGTCAAAGTAAAAGGACAGTCCCAGTGTTACTCGATGAGCTAATGCACAACATTATCGACAAGAAAAACACAGAGTAACCCAACGTAAATAATCTTAGTTTTTCCCGATGGAGAAGACAAGGATGGAGATCCCAATGAAAAATGAAGTCACACCAACGGAACAGTCAGTTATCACCGATGACTAACTAAAGTGTTGACTGAAAGAATAGAGAGTTCAGAAAACAACAAAATGCTTAGCTGTCAAGAAGCTAAAGATAGAATTAATGGATACTTATCATTGTTTTAATCATCTAGATAAAGTTGGAGATAAGTAATTGATTTAAATTTTATTTATCCAGTTGGTAAGAAGATCTCTTTAGGATAAATAGGGAGTTTTCTTTAAAACTATTGGCGAGAATTGTGGAACACACCAAGAATCAAGAAAGATAAGAAAAGGGGAAATCATGTCTATATAGAGACAAACCCAATTCATTATGAATAGGGGATTAGGTGAGGAGAAAAAGAGAAGAGGAAAGATGCTAAAGAAAATCTCAAGGAGAAGAAAGTCTTCATTCAGTCCTGATCAAAAATTTGAGGAAAGAGCTATATTCTGCAGACACCGTCGAACAGTGAGACAAGCATCACAGAGTAGAACAGTGTGGAGAAAAGGTATAAGTGATTATATTGATCAGAGAGGTAATGGACTTACGATAAATCTAAAAATATGCAATTGAGTTGTATGTATGAATAGATAATTAGTGTTTCAATTTAACCATTGAAGCATAAAGCCTCTTAACCGAGGACTTAAAAGTCTTTTACAATTGAAATACATCCCAAGGAGTATCAAAAAGTTTGATAACAAAAGTAGCATTGGATATGCCTGATACCTATTGACAGGCCAAGTGAGTTTTTGATCAAGGATGGTAGCATTAGATGCCAGATACTATTTGAAAAACTATTTCTAAATCCTCTAACAAGGTCACACCTAACAGTGTGTTTGTAACCTTTAATAGGGTTGGCTCCCAACAAAACTCACTTTAGAAGAGTAAAAATTTGGGGTACCAGTCCCAATGGTTTTTTCCTTAATAGGGTTTCCATGTTAAAATCCATGTGTTATGTGTTTATGGTTTATTACTTTACTATTTTACATTTCACATATGCATTTCTGGATTGATCGGTATACTCTGCATATTTACTGTGTTTTGGTAAATAGGTAATTGCTTATCGGTAATCATACAGAAGAGAGATTAACAAAGTAATTAAACAAGTAGAAAATTGATTAAAGTATTTCAAGGCATACATATTGTAGGAAAGAAGATAACTTGAGACATAATTTGTGGTTATAAGTTTTAAGGGTTGATTTAAGGATAAATTTTGAGGCCACTAATTCAAGCCCCCCCCCTCAGTTATTACTAACAATTGGTATCAGAGCTTGTGTACTTAGAAGGAAGGTTTCAAGACCTAAGATAAATATCACAAGATGAACAGATGGGATGTGGCCAAGTTGAAAAAAGATAATTTTGCTTCATGATAGAGCAGAATAAGACCCCACTTATCAGGTATTGGTAATGATGTTACTCAATACTTAGATTCTAAATATGTGTTTCCCACAGGAGCACCAACAGTTGAACAATTGAGAGAGAAGCATGAGGACAACTGCATGATGATAGAGCTTACTTCCTCACTCTCTGATGCTGAATTTGAAGATGTCAAAACCTGCAAGACTGTAAAGAAGATCTGGGACAAATTGATTCTTGTACATGGTGGTGAAAAAAATGTTTTGAGAGCCAAGGTAGAAAGCCTTAGAGGAAAGTTTGATGATCTCAAAATGAAAGAAGGTGAAAACATCACTCAATATAGCACACGAATCAAAGAGGTAGTCAATGCTATCTGAGGGGTTGGAGGTGTACTAGAAGAAGATACAATGGTAAGTAAAATTTTATGAACCTTATTGCCTACTTATGCTATTAGAGTATCTACCATTCAAGAAATGAGAGCAGTAGCAAATATCAATGTTACTCTAGACAGTTTGATTGGAAGACTGATTTCATTTGAGATTAATAACTTTGATAATAGTGTCTTACCAAAAATAGAGTTTGCATTCAAAACTTCTATGAGAATAAGTAAATCAAGTCATAAAAGCACTATGAGAAAAGATAGTGATAGTGAAAGTGAAGAAGATGATCTTGATGAAATTGAAGCACTTATCGCTAGAAGAATGCAAAGAGGCAAAGGTAAATTACCACTTGTTTTTTTTAATTGTAAAGAGATTGGACATTTTTCTACAAGATGTCCTAATAGAAGAAAAGATGAAAGGAGTAATGACAGGTCATTTGAAAAGAAGTCTGATAGAGCTGATTATAGAAGCTACCGACAATCAGAAAGAAGAGATTCCCAAGACTACAATGACAAAGGAAAGAAGGCAGGCTACCTAGGAAAATGCAAAGATGATGACACTGACATGAAATCTATTGAAGACATCAAGATGGTGTTTGTGGCAGTAAAAGATGATTCAGATGATGATGAAGAAAGGTATGTAGAAACTGCACTCATATCTAAGGTTAGTAAAAATGATGTCTAGATCATAGATAGCAGCTTCACTCACCATATGATCGGTAATAAGAAAAATTTTGAGACTTTTGAGTACTATAAAGGTGGTTCAGTAAGAATGGGTAATGAAACACCTTGTCCAGTCGAAGGTAGATGAACTATAATGTTGAATAACCAGATAAAATGTGAAAATTCTTATTGGATAAATGGATTGAATTATAATCTATTGAGTGTTTCTCAATTGAATAATTCATGTCATAGAGTAGCATTTGAAAATAAGAAGCAAAGATCTTCAATAAATCAGAAAATCTGATTGGTACCAGTGAGTAGAGAAAAGGTAACTTATTCTATCTAAATGATTCTGACACCACTTGTTTGATTGCTAAAAATGAAGACATATGGATATGGCACAAAATACTATGTCATGTGAAATTTGTAAACATGATAAAGATTAGAAAATAGAGAAATTTCAAAGGCTTATCGATGATGACCAAGCCCGAAAATGTCATGTGTAAGAATTGTCAAAAAGGTAAAATGACAAAGTCTAGTTTCCAAAGAAAAACCCATACGTCTAATGAAATTCTAGAATTAGTCCATACTAATTTATGTGGACCTATGAGGACAAAGAGTTATTATGGAGATAGATATTTTATTCTCTTTGTTGATGATTACTCTAGAATGATGACAGTCATGTTTCTAAAAGATAAATCTGAAGCATTTAAGATGTTTAAATGGTATAAGGAAATGGTTGAGAAACAAAGTGGTAAAGAATTAAAATTCTTAAGGTTTGATAGAGGAGGGGAATTTATTTTAGATGAATTCACTAACTTTTTCAATGAGCATGGAATCAGAAGACGGGTCTCTGCACCGAGAACACCACAACAAAATAAAATTGCTAAAAGAAGGAACAAACCCATAGTTGACTATGCAAGGAAACTGATGATAGAGAAAGGGATCACCCAAATCTTCTAGAGGGAATCTGTCAGTACTACTGTTTACACATTGAATAGAGTATAACTGAAGAAAGACACCAACAAGACACCTTATGAGCTTTGGTATGGATACACACCCAATGTAAGTCACTTTAAAAATTTTGGCAGTTAGTCATATATCTTAAAAGATGATAGAAATGGAAAAATTGACTCCAAGAGTGATGAAGGAATCTTTCTAGGGTATTCTACCAAGAGCAAGGCTTATAAATGTCTAAACAAAGCCCCTAACAAAATTGTTGAAAGTGAAAATGTAAAGATAGATGAATTTGTAGAGAAGAATGAAAAGGAAAGCACTAAAGAACCAAAGGACTACAATAGGTTTAATTACAATGAGGAACCTGACACTCTACCTGACCAATAATGTAGAGATCTTGAGAAATATATCATTGCACCCGAGCATCAGGCTGCAAATACTGATGATCAGAATATTGATCAAAATGATGCACAAAGTGATGGAAAACAAAATGATGAACAAAATGATGATCAAGATGATAGACAAAGAGATAAACCTGTACTTGCAAGATGTGTCAGAAGGAACCATTCACAGAACCAAATCATATGAGATAAAAAGGTTGGTATGAGAGCCAGAAGTAAGTCTCTAAATACAAGATGTCTTATTTGTGATTATGAACCCAAATATGTCAATGTTGCACTAGATAATGATGAATGGATAAGTGCTATGATTGAAGAGATTGAGCAGATAGATAAAAACAAGATATAGACACTTAAACTGAGACCAGATGACAAGAATGTCATCTGTACAAAATGGATATTCAGGAATAAGTTGAATGAGAATAGAGAAGTCACCAGAAATAAAGCAAGACTAGTATGCAAGGGGTATGCACAAGAAGAAGGAATTGAATATGGAGAGACCTTTGCACCTATTTCTAAGCTAGAAGGAGTGAGAATTTTACTTTCTTATGTTGCATGTAAAGGATTCAAGGTATATCAAATGGACGTCAAGTCTGCATTCCTAAATGGAATACTTAAAGAAGAGGTATACATTAAACAACCAGAAGGTTTTGTTGATCAAGACAAGAGGGACATGGTATGTAGACTTCACAAATCCTTGTATGGATTGAAACAAGCACTTCGAGCCTGGTATGAAAGAATTCATTCCTATCTTATAAGTATTGGATTTGCAAGGACTAGTGAAAATAGTAATCTTTATTTAAAGGAAGATATTGATGCTAATATTTTGATTGCTGAGATATTTTTTGATGACATTATATTTGGAGGCAATGATATGCTATGCAAATCATTTGCAAATGAAATGAGAAAAGAGTTTGAGATGTCTATGTTTGGAGAGATCAAGTTATTTCTTAGTCTGCAGATCTTGCAACAAGATGAAGGTATTTTTATTACACAATCCAAGTATACAAAAGAAGACAAGTCATCAAAGATAAATCAAACTTTGTACACATCAATGATTGGAAAAATCATGTATGTTGTACATACTAGACCATATATTGCACATGAAGTAGGAATAGTTGCTATATTTTCTACTAATCCCAGAGAATCACATATGAATACTATGAAAAGAATCCTAAGATATCTAAAGAATACCGAAAAATATCTCTTATGGTACAAAAGAGAAGGAAAATTTGAACTTAAGGTCTTTATTGACGCTAATTGAGCTAGAAATATTGATGACCGGAAGAGAAAAACTAGAGGAGCATTCTTTATGGGTGACAGACTTGTCACATGGATCAGCAAGAAGCAAGGATGCATCTCTCAATCTACTATAGAGGTAGAGTATGTTGTTGCTAATGTAAAATTCTCAAATATTGCATGGGTCAAACAATTATTAGGAGGTATGCATATGAAAATTTTAGAACCAATAATTATCTATTGTGATAATACAAGTGCAATAAACATTTTCAAGATTCCAGTTATGCATGCTAAAACAAAGCGTATTGCCATAAAGTATCATTATTTGAGAGAACAAGTTCAAGAAAAGGAACAATTGGTTGATATCTTCACCAAGCCACTACCCAAGCATGCATTTGAATACTTGAGAAAGAGATTAGGGGTCAGAACCTTGTCTACTGGTCAGTAAGTTGACTAGAAGGTTGCATCAGCCTGCATATTATTAGAATATCAGTCATGTTGATGCAAGAAGAGAGATGGACTTCGATGCTACATCTATACATAGCAAGGTATTTATGTACTCCAAGCACCAGATTTATTACTGATGGATTGGGAAATTCAAGGAATATGTTATGGATATAAAGGATTCATTTGACATTGTTGTCAAATACTTATTTTGCAAAATCTATGTTTGAAAAACAAAATTTTGTTTGGCATTATTGTCAAAGTGAGAGAGTTTATCCATTATCATCTTAGGAAGAGATCATATCCATCAAAGTATCCAAAGGGAGAGATTGTAGTTCTAGAAAGGGAGAGTACACACAAAGGAAGAGAATTACTAACAAAAGACATCACAAGGAAGGAGAACAGTCAAAGGGAGAGAGTTTGCCATAGAAGGAGAACACATCACATCAGAGAAGGAAAGATTCTACATCTATCCAGTGAAGGGATTGAAGACAAAAATAAAGCTACAAGAATCAAATCAAAACTATTTGAGCTTACTGAAAGTCGGACATTTGTATTAGTTACATTAGAAAAGCTTGATGACATTGTATATTTCATATTGTATTAGTAATAGTATAGTATGATAATGTAGTATGTTGCCATCATTGACAAAGGGAGATATTGATGGCATGTAACTAATTGAATGTTTGAAGTTGTTAATTTGATTATCATGCAAGGCATTAAACTAGTTAATGTATTGTATTGTCATTGATGTCAACTTGATATAATATATATGGTCATTAAAATACTGCCAAAGACTTCAAGGAATTGATGAATCAAGGCTATGCTATCAGTAATGCATACAAGTCAAGTATTCACTAAGTGACTGCATACACTAACAAAGTGCACACCCATGGTCAGATTAAAAGAGAAAAGTCACAATGTTACCCAACAAGCTAATGCACAATATTATCGACAAGCAAAAAATAGAGTAACCCAATGGAAATAATTTCAATGTTTCCCGACGGAGAAGACAAGGACAGAGATCCCAATGAAAACTAAAGTCACACTGATGGAACAGTCATTTATCACCACTAACTAACTAAAGTGTTGACTGACAAAATGGAGAGTTCAAAATTTGACAAAATGCTTAGCTGTCAAGAAGCTAAATATATAATTAATGGATACTTATCATTGTTTTAATCATCTAGATAAAGCCGAAGATAAATAATTGATTTAAAGCTGATTTGTCCAGTTGGAAAGAATATCTCTTTAAGATAAATCAGGATTTTTCTTTAAAACTATTGGCAAGAATTGTGGAGCAAGCCAAGAATCAAGAAAGC
Organism: Thuja plicata; assembly: GCA_018584345.1. NCBI lineage: Eukaryota > Viridiplantae > Streptophyta > Pinopsida > Cupressales > Cupressaceae > Thuja > Thuja plicata. The sequence goes on along the minus strand of MU224430.1, from coordinate 411,890 downwards.
CATGAAAAGGGGAAATCATGTCTATATAGAGACAAACCCAATTCATTAAGAATGGGGGATTAGGTGAGGAGAAAAAGAGAAGAGGAAAGATGCTAAAGAAAATCTGAAGGAGAAGAAAGTCTTCATTTAGTCCTGATCAACAAGCTGAGGAAAGAGCTAGATTCTACAGACACCGACGAACAATGAGACAAGCATCACAAAGAATAATAGAGTGGAGCAAAGGTATAAGTGATTATATTGATCAGAGAGATAATTGACTTACAATAGATTTGAAAATATGCAATTGAGTTGTATGTATAAAAATATCATTAGTGTTTCAGTTTAACCATTGAAGCATAAAGCCTCTTAACTAAGTAGGCCTTAAAATTCTTTTACAATTGAGATACATCCCAAAGAGTATCAAAAATTTTGAACACAAAAGTAGCATTGGATATGCTGATACCTATTCATAGGCCAAGTGAGTGTTTGATCAAAGATGGTAGCATTAGATGCCAGATACTAGTTGACAAACTATTTCTAAATCCTCTAACAAGGTCACACCTAATAGTGTGTTTGTAACCTTTAACAAGGTTGGATCCTAATAGAGATCACTTTAGAAGAGTGAAAATTTGGGGTACCGGTCCCAGTGGTTCTTCCCTTAACAAGGTTTCCACGTTAAAATTCATGTATTATGTGTTTGTGGTTTATTACTTTACTATTTTACATTTCACATATGCATAATTGGATTGATTGGTATACTCTGCATATTTATTGTGTTTCGGTAAATAGTTAACTGCTTATCGGTAATCATACAAAAGAGAGATTAACAAAGCAATCTGACAAGTAGAAAATTGATTAAAGTATTTCAAGGCATACATCTTGTAGGATAGAAGATAACTTGAGACATAATTTGTGGTTATAAGTTTTAAGGATTGATTTAAGGATAAATTTTGAGGCCACTGATTAACCCCCCCCCCTCATTTCTTACTAACAACGTTGTCACTATTGAGTCTATAAAACATAATAATATTATAATAAATCTTCACTAATAAGATATCATTGTTCTATTTTCACAACTAGACAAAAAAAATATGAGCTAAAAACCACAGGAGATCATAAAATCTTTTGTCAAATGTCATTGTGTACCACAATGTCCTTTGGTAACAAAGACATCACATAAAGGATGACAATATACCCTATTTGTATGTACCAAAAATAATCCATTTTGTGCAATGATCAAGAAGAATCAAGTATGAAATACAAGTTATCAACTATCATTTGCAACTTCATGAATATTCAACATTCAACTTTCTCTTATGAGCTAAAGGATAAAACATTAGTTATCTCCCCCTTACCTCATTCAAATATTTTAGGCACTTTGTGATGTATCTTGTGTTATATACACAAGATTATTTTTTCCTTCTTGAATTTGTTTTCTTCTCCACACCATTTTCATTTTTTTATTATTTTCAGATAATTTCACAAAAACATTTATGCAACACTGTACCTCATGTCCAAAATGATTGCATCGATTATATGTTACATAGTTATCCAAACCAAAGGAGCACTAATTTATTGTATGTATTTTGTAATAAATTTCATTGGCATAGCATGTATGATCATGTCTTTCATAAAACCAACAATCATTTTTCATGTGCCCAATCTTATTGTTGTATATCAAACAATATTATAATTTTCATTTGACAAATTATAAGGATTTTTAACTTGAGTCCATCCAAACCTATTTCTTGTATGAAATTTATAACCTCTTTCTCTATGACCATATTTATGATAATAATACCAATAACCATGAAATTAAGAGTAATTATACCTCATTGAATGATTTTTTCTGATAGGTGGAGGCCATGAGATTTTGTTTGTTTCTTCTTCTTCTAAAATTAGCATCTTTCTCTTCTGATTTATTATTGTCTTTAATTTTTGAAGCTACAATAGTATAGGTTAAGTCTATTTTCTTCCTTAGAGTTTTTATGACCTTAAAATTCCTCCCTCTCTCATTTGGAGATACAAAAATTATTTCAGTTTTTGACTCTTTTCCACTTGAAGAGGTTTTTCCCTTTTTCATATCCTAGACTAGTAGGATAAATGAAATGTTTTTTCTTGCATAACATATCATCCACTGCATTAATACTTTTCTCAAACTTATTATACCTTTCTAATTGAATCTTATGATTTTCAATATCTTTCTTTAAAGAAACAACCTCTCCTTCAAAATTATGGCACTTAGTAGTTTTGGCATCCAAGTTAGACTTTGTGACTTCCACTATCCTCTTAGTTTCCTCGATATTTGTTTTCAGATTTAAGCTTAAGTTATCTGAACTTCCTTTTAATAGAGAATTCTTATTTACTTTCTTTTTCAAATAATCCAGTTCATCCTCAAAAAATTTACATATTTCTTCAATTTGGAATTTGAGTTTCTTGTTTTCTCTTCCAAGATTCCTAATCATATCTAGAGTTGAAACAAGATCTCCTTCAAAATAGACAACTCCTTCAGGGTCACTAACACACTCTTCTATATCTAATTTATTAATATTTACAATGAATTCATCAAACTGTAGATTAGACATATTTTCTTCTACAACTTGTGGTTTTTGCCTTTTATTCACATTCCTCTTTCCCATTGTAATTACTCCATGATCAAGAATCCCCTAGGTTAGAATTAAGATGAAAGGTTTTGGATATGATACCAATATTTGGAGTGTGATACCACTGAGAAGAGGGCTGAATTAGTGGTATATCAAATCAAAATTACATTGACTTAAAATTTTACAACTTTGAACATGTAAAGTGAAAGCTTTAGATAAATTTAGTTATCAAGTATATGTGAGGATATTTAACATGAATGAACATAAAGACCATAACTAGATCACAAAGGATGAGAACATTATAGAAATCTAGGAGATTAAATATTTACAAGATAACATAATCTTAGGAAAACTTTTAAAACTAAATGACACATGATAAGTAAATTAAAATGAGGACCAAACACATTAGTGATAATGTAAACTCATAACACCAAACTTTTCCTGAGTGGAAAACAATCGTGGGGAATAAAAACCACTCGAAAGTGCCTCACTGGCTTATTTTGAAAATGCCTCATTGGAAAATCCTCACTAGCTATAATATGTCTCACGGACATTTAAATGTGTCTGACTGGCAATAAAGCATATTACTAGCTAGCAAGAGTCTGCCTCACTGACAAAGTAATGTGCCTCACTGGCAAAGTAATACACTTCACTGGAAATAAATCATCACTTTTCAAATACTTTTGAATTCACATACAAAGTATCATCTCTATTTCTTTCATTAACAAGCTCAGATCTTGAATCAACTAAGATCAAGAAGCAATAATACAATATGCCTCAACTGTTCACATATAATATATCATTTTGCATATGTGAAGTATACATAATGTAAAATATATCTAAATAGTTCACTGAAAGATCATGCATTTACATCACTAAAAACAAATAACAAAGTGTAATAATCACATTATTTTTCCTTTTGATACAACCACACACTCACCAATTATGTATTCTAAACATAAGATATATGTGTGCTATAATTGTGTCACACTTCTATGAATCCTTACATTCAAGAACACTCAAGCGTGAGGTCTCAAAAATTGATCCATAGCTCCCTATGCATGGAGTGCAAGGGTTTTTAGAATGCTCTTAGCTAGAGCTATTAAGCCTATAACCTTGCTAGTAAACCATGCAATGGGAGATTCAATGAAGACAAGGGAAAGAATGCCAATATCCTCAAGAATCAAGAATGAAATGCAATGCAAGCTAGATTAAGATGAATATGCAAGCTAAGCTATGAAAATGAAAGAACAAGTATTACAAAGCCTCCTAGTTAAGCTAGATGAATTAATCTAAAGCACAAAGGAAATCTAAGCTAAGAATGCCATGATAATGCAAGAAATGAAACTATGATAACATGTAGATGCAAAAGTCAAGAATGCTCCAAATCTTCAAAAAGCTCCAAAGTGACTTAGAAAACCTACAGCATAACATTAGCATCAAAACCTAAGATATGAAAATGAAGGAGAGAGCTCTTCTTTAATAAGAAATGACATGAAATGGACCATTGAGATTAAGAGGCAAAAGTCTTAATCAAGGGTGGAGAAAAATGGAAGCTTGTGCACAAATATCCTCCAATAGAAAAATAGGAGTTGACTTTTGTGTGTCACATAAGACAAAAAATGTTTTTTCCCTTTTTATAAAATAAGAATAATGCTTTATTTGTGCAACATAGGATAAGAAGAAAAGTGGGGATTTTTTATTTAAATAAAAGAGGAGAAAATTCATTTTAATTAAATAAAGGCTTAGGATAAAGTGATTTTATTATTTAATCAAAAGAGAGCATGTTCTCTTAATTAAATAATATTTTTATTTTTATTTTTTCTCTTTTAAATTAAATAAGGATCAAACCTTAGGAAATATTGAATTGATTATGATTTGATAAAGGAAATTGATATAATTGATATTGTTGATATTTGAAAATATTGATTCAAAGATTTGATAAATTGAGAAATGGGGCCCAAAGTCTAGGCGACCATTTTAGGGTGCATACATTTGCCCCTCTATGACAAATGTGTGGTCAATATGATAACACATGTAGTCAAATAATGCAATTGAAGTGTGAGGTCAAAATGGGATCACAAAATAACCCAGACGTGTGGTCAAAACGGGAACACATCAGGACAAAAATAAATAAAAGATTCTAGATATGAGGTCGATTCGGGATCATATCCAAAATAAGAAATAAGAATCTCAAGCTTGAGTGAAAGCTCACAAAAAAATAGTTGAAGCAAGAAAATCAAGGAATCAAGGATTAAAATCCAATAGGTACTGCCCCCTCGGAATCGAAAGCAAAATAAGATAGGGAGGAACAGCAAACTGATAAAGATTTGATCAAATCATAATGAATCATAATCAAGAATAAAGGTTAATAGATCAACCATTAAGCAGTGAAAACATGACCCAGTGATGAATTAGAAGAAAAGAAGTGGGGTGAATGAAAGACTAGAAGTTTGAAAGACATGAAAAAGGAAGAAATTTCATCAAAGATCAAAAAATTATGTCTCAAAAGGTCAGTCAACATACATAAGAGAATGAAATGTGATTTTGATGATCAAGGTGAATGCATATTTTGGTTTTGATCCTGAAATGAATAGAAAATGTCGTGTTATGATAGACTAGAAATGAAAGATATGATCAAGAAGAATCAGAAAATGAGCACAGTTGACCAACTAGTCTGTAGATGATAAAAAAGAGAGCTCTCTCCATATGCAAGATGCAAAAACTAAACTAAGATAAACCTAAGAATGCAAGCTACTATGAAAAGTGGTTGACTTGCAAGGTCACAACGCTTATAGACATCTAATTATCATCATCAAGCATTATTGGTAGTGTCGCAAGATCATACAATACACACTAGCATAACTATGTGAATCTGAATATGATTTATATCAGATAAAAATGTAGAAATCTCACCTAGGCATCAGAGACATTTAGGTCAAGATGACTAGTGCAGTGAGGTTCCCTAAGTTTGATATAGAAATATTATGCTCGCATCGAGACACAAGAAAGTCAGGATGGCTATAAGCACACATTCACATAAAACAGTCAAGGATAATACCTTGTAGATCCCAATGTCATGTGGAACAAGAATAAATGATAATGACAGTGACGACTAACAAAATATACCCGGAAGAAGAAAAAGAAATAAAACATGTTCTCATTCCCTCAGTCTTCTAGCTATGCATCATTGAAAATGATCATAGGGGGAGAACACTCAGCAAAGAAATCATCATAGATAGCACACAAAGAAATAAAGTCAAACAAGTCTCAGTGAGTCAAATATTTAAGTGTGTGTGTGTAAGTCATAGAGTCAAGCTATGAGCATCACATCTGCCAGTGAGGAATATCACATCATCTAGACTGTGGGTAGGATATCTGATAAGTGTTGAGAAACACTTGACACTAGGGAAGTGTTGAAAAACACTGGTGGGGTGGTGTTGAAAAATACCGTTTGTGAGGTGTCCGAAAGACAAACACATCCAAGAGACCGAAGCCAACACAGTTGTGCCCCCTAGACAAAGACAAAGACAAATTCTAGACCAAGGCAACAAGGACAAGGTATGATGGAGAAAGGTTGAGTGACAAGGACACGCACTAAGAGATAGGGGTGCAAAGGCCTCAAGTAGCGCCCATTTCCAAGTTTTCGCCACTTGGATTTTATTACAACTTTTTCATTTTTTTATTTTTTTTATTTTGATTTTTTTATATTTTTGAAATATATACTTGTTTTGAAGATACATCAAAGTGCCTATTGCTAGGTTTTCACTAAGATGACATTTTTTCAAGACATTTTCTAATTTTTAGAATTTTTGACAATATATCATTTTTTTTGGATTTTTTTGGATCAATAAATATGTACAAAAGGATGCCCCTAGATAGAACGGGCATCATGGATAGAACTTCTTCAAGTGCAAAACATTGATGGGATCAAGGAGCTGTTCTCCCTCCTCTATAGATAGTAAATAAGCACCTGTCCCAAAAGTTGTTTTAATAATATAAGGTCCAAGCCAATTAGGTTCAAATTTACCCTTTTGATCTTTATGCTGTTGATTTTTAGGATTTTGACATAGGACAAGATCTCCCACTTGGAATTCTCTAGGGTGAACCTTTTTGTTGAAGGCTTTGGACATACACTTTTGATAGACCCTCATATGGTGAAATGATGCTTGCTGTTTTTCATCTAGAAGTTCTAACTCTTGAAGTCTCATGGTGTGGTAGTCTTCATCTGTAACTAAACCATGGAGAGAGACTCGAAGTGAAGGAATCTCAACCTCCAAAGGTAACACTACTTCAGCACCATATGTAAGGGCAAAATGAGTAGCCCCAGTAGGAGTACAAATACTCGTTCTATAGGCCCACAAAGCCAAATTTATCTATAAATGTCAATCTCTACCATTCTTACACACTTTTCTATGCAAAATATTAAGAACGGTCTTGTTTGATGCCTCTGCTTGACCATTTCCTTGTGGGAAGTAAATGGAGGACCAATGTTGTTTAATCTTGAATTTCTTACAGAGTTGTTTAAGGTCCTTATTTTTAAACTGGCCTCCATTTTTAGTAATAATCTCATAAGGCACTCCATATCGACAGATGATATAGTTCAGAATGAATAGAGAAACTGTCCTGCTTGAGGTAACAGAAAGTGGGACAGCTTCCACCCATTTACTAAAGTAATCAGTAGCAGTAATGATAAATTTGTGTCCACCTGATGAGTTGGGGTGAATCTTCCCAACAAGGTCAAAGGCCCAACACTGAAATGGCCAATGAGAAATAGAAGGAATGAGCTCCCTACCTAGAGCATGTATCAAGTTACTATGTTTTTGACACTTTTCACATGACTTTGCAAAAGCTACTGCATCAATCTGCATCCTGGGCCAATAGTACCCCACCCTAAGAAACCTTCAGGCCATGGAAAGACTATTGGAGTGTGCCCCACAGATACCCTTGTGAATGTCAACTAACACTTGATCAGATTCTTCCTTTTCTAGTCATCTAAGAAGTGTTCCATTGAGACCCCTCCTATACAAATCACCAGCGATGAGGGAATGGCGAGAGGCATTTTGGGTAAGGTTTCAAGTATAATGCTATCATGAAGATATGAGTAAATGGCACCATAACAGGATGAATCATGACCAAAAAGGGTACAAATAATATGGCTTTCTTGAGAATCAAAGATAGGGTGATGTAGCTCTTCCACCAGGAATTCAAATCTTGACTCATGTTGTTCTAACTAAAAAGTGAAGCAAGTGTGGCCATAGCATCAGCCGCCTTGTTTTCTGCTCTAGGAATTTGTTAGAATGTGAAAAATGTGAAATATCTCTTTAAAGAATCAACCATTTTCTTGTAAGTACCATCTTCTCATGTCTTGTTTGATATGTATCATTAACTTGGTTGATTATCAGCTGTGAATCCCCATAGATGTGTAACTTTGTGATTCTCCATTCTATGGCTATCTTAAGTCCATTTGTTAAAGCTTCATATTTAGCAATGTTGTTTGTACATGGGAACAATAATTTTTAGGACTTAGGAATTGTGTACCCATGAGGAGAAACAAACAAAACACCGGCTCCTGAACTATTTTGCATAAAAGATCCATCAAAGAACATCTTCCAAGTTCTTTCAGTCATATACATAAGATGCTCATATGGGAAGTCAACTTGAATAGGTGCATTATCTTTTAATGGGGAATCAGCCAATTGATCTGCTATAGCTTGTCCTTTTATTGCTTTTCTCTTAATGTACTCAATGTCAAATTCTGAAAGTACTATCATCCATTTAGCAAGTCTACCTGTGAGGGCAGCCTTACTTAGAAAATATTTGAGAGGATCTATTTTTTCTATGAGGTGTATAGTATGTGCAAGCATGTAATGTCGCAACTTTTGGGAAGCAAACACAATAGCAAGGCAAGCTTTCTCAATGCTAATGTAATTAACCTCATATGAAACAAGAGTACGGCTAATGTAGTATATTGTTGTTTCTTTCCCATTTTCATCAAGTTGAGTAAGTAATGCCCCCAAGGAAGATTCTGTCATTGAAATGTATAAAATAAGAGGTTTCCCTGGGATAGGAGGCATTAAAATAGGAGGATTGGCCAAGTACTTCTTAATTTGATATATGCTCTTTTGACAATCCTCATTCCAAATACATTTGACTCCCTTA
>MU224430.1:380548-394752 GCA_018584345.1 Thuja plicata | reverse complement strand
CTTGCTAGTAAACCATGCAATGGGAGATTCAATGAAGACAAGGGCAAGAATGCCAATATCCTCAAAAATCAAGAATGAAATGCAATGCAAGCTAGATTAAGATGAATATGCAAGCTAAGCTATGAAAGTGAAAGAACAAGTATTACAAAGCCTCCCAGTTAAGCTAGATGAATTAATCTAAAGTATAAAGGAAATCTAAGCTAAGAATGTCATGATAATGCAAGAAATGAAACTATGATAACATGTAGATGCAAAAGCCAAGAATGCTCTAAATCTTCAAAAAGCTCCAAAGTGATCTAGAAAACCTGCAACATAACATTAGCATCAAAACCTAAGATATGAAAATGAAGGAGAGAGCTCTTCTTTTATAAGAAATGAGATGAAATGGACCATTGAGATTAAGAGGCAAAAGTCTTAATCAAGGGTCAAGGAAAATGGAAGCTTGATCCTTGTGCACAAATATCCTCCAATAGGGAAAATAGGAGTTGACTTTTGTGTCTCACATAAGACAAAAAGTGTTTTTTCCCTTTTTATAAAATAAGAATAATGTTTTATTTGTGCAACATAGGATATGAAGAAAAGTGGGGATTTTTTATTTAAATAAAAGAGGAGGAAATTCTTTTTAATTAAATAAAAGCTTAGGATAAAGTGATTTTATTATTTAATTAAAAGAGATTTTTAATTAATTAAAAGAGAGCATGTTCTCTTAATTAAATAATATTTTTATTTTTATTTTTTCTCTTTTAAATTAAATAAGGCTCAAACCTTAGGAAATATTGAATTGATTATGATTTGATCAAGGAAATTGATATAATTGATATTGTTGATATTTGAAAACATTGATTCAGGGAATTGATAAATTGAGAAATAGGGCCCAAAGTCTAGGCGACCATTTTAGGGTGCATACAATATATAATGTTCTTCATCTTTAAACTGAATTAAGATTGTCATCCTCATAACTATAATGCAACTTCTTTTAACAAATAACAAAATATACAAATGTGTCTTTGAATTAATTGAATGAAGCAAATTATCTTCCTCAAAAACTATTATGATTTCCTTTTTAAAAAAATAATAATAATCAAACTGTAATTTGCTCAACTAGAGTAAAGAATGTAGTGCATATTCAACACTATCTATGTTAACCACACTAAAAATCCATATCTATACTAGGGTTTAGACCGAAGATACATTGTGTAATATACATGATAACTCAACATGAAACAAAGGCATTCAAAACTACCTATACATGAGTTATTATAAATTATAGACCCACAACACATAATACATAGGCCTCATAAGGGTTTTTGATGAACCAAACTAATAACTAAACTATAAAATTTCAACCTCAGAACCCGAACAAGGGTTACTTTCCAAACACAAACCACTACAATGAAACGAGTGTTACAAATACCCTAACAAAAATATACTTTAACTAATACAAATGCCAACTAGGGTTTAGAAATATTTTCATTGGAAATGCTTAGTTTAAGAATGAAAAACTAAACCCCTTTTAGAAACCTATGGGTTTGAATCAAGACATTAATACAATGATAACTCACATGTTTAACAAAAACCCTCTTTATACCTTGAAGTTTTAACAAAGGAGTATTAACAATAAAAATAACATGAACCACAGAAATAACATTGATAACAGAAAAAATCCTAACTAACGAATCAAAAAAAACCAAACACAACTATGGAGTGAATACACTTGTTGATGCATTTTCCTTCCACCAAAGAACAATATTCCTCATTTTCTGATGAATGTTTTTGTATCTCATCAAACAACTATTCTGGTAACCTCTCAACTTAGTTGGTTCCTCTTCCAAATTCTATGTCGTCATGGCTGAGAAAAGCATAAAGCCCTAACCACTTAAGCATGTTCCCTAGCTCGATGGGTTTACAAAATAAACCAAAAAAATAAAAATAAAAAAAAACTTTGAATACCTTTTTTTTTCCTTTGTTGTTATGACTCATGTCAATAACCCTCTCAAATATCATGTCCCCATGATAGGAATTTCTTCCATATTTTATTATAAATGTTTTCATCTGATGAAGATGATCATGTGATGAATGTTGTGGTGTTTTCATTCCTAGAAAAAATTCTATTTCACAGGCCAGGTCTCATATCCGGTGATGAAGGTGATTTTACATGGATGTTTCTAAGTGTCTAGTGTATCAGTGATAACATAGTCTATGATGGTAATTTTGGTGTGCGGTTTAATAATCATGAGGATTCATATGATGTTATCATGCAAATAGTATCTACAGAGTCATTTTTACCTAAATCTCTGATCATGTAAGATGATTCAACACGTAGATGGAGATTTGAGCCAAAGACCAGTGATATCGGCAAAAAAATGCAATCGGTATAGTCAAGGTGATGAAATCAAGGTAGCAATCAATTGTGTTAAAGTTTGATTTATTTGTGAATTTTATTGTTGAGGCACGACCTTAGGGAGTTCAATTTTTTATGTTGATGTAACCACTTGTGAATTTTTTTTGGGATTTGGAGGCCAACTCAGGTAACACATTTTAGGGTTATTCTACCAACATAAAAGTGTTTATAAGAGATGAAATTAAAGGGAAAAGTATTTGTTTTTTATGGTTGTTGTTGATGCGATGATTTTAGTAGTTGAAGAGGAATTTCTTATGAATAGAAAAATGATTTGAGAAGTGATAAAGCAAATCTATCAAGCAGAGTGTGCTACTTTTAGATCATTTCATTTTGAGTTAATTCTCAAGGAAAGTCGTAACTGGCTTGCAGTAAAAATCCTTTAACAAGGTTACTCCTAATATGGTAAGAAGGATCCTAAAAAGTCTAAAGGATAAATCCTTTAATAGGATGACTCTCAAAAGGATTTTAAAATCCCTTAATAGGGTAGTTCCTAATAGGACTTTGTAATAGCTCTTAGTAGGGTGTTGTAATGCTCCAAATAGGGAAAATCTTATTGGTGCACTAGTCAGATTTATGGGTGATAATTTCCACCATGGTTTCACCCTCTAACAAGGGTTTCCACAATAAAATATTTGGTGTCATTTTGTTGATTTTTTGGATGTATTCTTTGTTATGCTTTTATGTTACATTTAGCTTTGCATGTTGGTTACTTTAGAATTTGAAGAAAAATATTTTTAGATTTGTGGTTGCACTAATTCACTCACATCTTAGTTTCTTATACAACTAAAAATTAGTATCAGAGCCAAGTTCCCTTGAAGAAGCCTAAAAAATTGGGAAAGATCCTTAAGGTTGATATGGAGGGTTTGAGATATCGGAGGCAACTTGAGAGGAAATTTCAAATGCTGAGCGATTTACTAAAAGGATAGAAGAATAACTCCAGAAATCAAGAGCCAAGAGACTAGAGCTTGTTGAAAAACTATCTGAACAAAGTGGATGTGAGGAATCTGAAGTAGCTTTGGAAGAATTGTCTTAGGAGAATGAGAAGCTACATAAAGACAAGAATAACATCCAAAGAGAGATAGAAGCTTTGTCAATCAAAATGGGTGAAGAAATAGAAGCAAGGAAGGCAGTAGAAGGAGAAAGGGCAATTGCAAAGTTGTTCGTAAAATCCAAAGATAAAACCCTATATGATAAGGTGGATGAGCACTTCCAATCTGAACAATAGGTTGGTACATTGCATGAACATCTACATGAGACAAATGAATAAAATCAAGAATCCCTAAGGCAGAATGAAAATATGAGGAAAGAAAATGAGAAAGTGAAAGGTGAGTTGAAGGATGCAAATGATTTACTCAAGAAGTTTAATGAAACTTCTGCAAAAATTGATGAACAACTCAAGAATTAGAGAATGTTGGAGAGAATAATGGTCTTGGCTACACCAATTATGAAGCTGGTGAGTCCTATGGAACCAAGATGGATATGCAAGATGAGAAAGCCTCAACAAAGGTAACTCCAAGGAGTCCTGGTAAGAAACCTTACAAAACGGCATGGTTTAAATGTCATAAGGTTGCTCATACTACTAATATATACAAGGAAAATATAATATCGAGTGTTCCAAGTATTAGATCTAATTATAGACCAAGTAATTTTCATGGTTATTGTTACAATTGCAACAAATATGTTCATAGATATAATGAGTGCAGGAGAAGGATGGACAATCAATGTGTACAATTGAATCACCTAAGTACTTATTAGAATGAGAGCCAGTCCTTTGTTTTTGTCTCATCAAAGAAACCAATCTTATTAGAATTCATAGAATTCTATCACCAAGATCTACTATAGCAAAAACTTGTCACAAAATTAAAGAATGGAGACACAACAAAGAATGATCTGAAAGATAAAATATTCATTTAGAGAGGGAATAATAAAATACAATGAGATCAAACCTTATAAAGGTGATCAAAACTCTAAAAAGGGAAGTAACTAGGTTGCATGATAACAATTAATAAAAGAATTAATTATTACATGCATAAATTTTAGCTTAAGTAAACTAGAGATAATAAGTGACTTAATATTTAAATCAAAATGATTTAATTAATAAGTGAAATATCGTATTACTCTAACAAATCTACTACCTTAAAATAATGCTCCACCACCTATTATTTTTCTATCATCAATATTTCATGCTCAATCTGCATCTGTATAAGAACACAAAGTAAAATATTCCCCTTTAGGATACCATATTCCAAGGTCATATGTCCCTTTCAAGTACCTAAACATCCTTTTGACTATAATTTCATAATTCATCTTTGGCTCTTCTTGAAATCTTGCAACCATACAAAATTCATGATGTATGGTCTAGTATGAGTTAGATAAAATAATCCACCAACCATTGGTCTATACCTGGAATGATTAACCTTTGGGGTCTCATCTTCCTTTTTAAGTTTGCATTCGGTCACCATGGGTGTACCCACTATTTTTTCATCATCAAAACCAGATTTCTTTAGTAGCTCCTTCACATATTTAGCTTATGATACAAATATTTCTTCATCTAATTGGATAATCTATAATCCAAGGAAGAATTTCATTTCACCTATCTATAAGTCAATCTCTTCACTTAGCTTATCATTACCACCAAAGATAATGTCTTCAACAATCATAATTTTCTCATTATCAACTTTGAAGTATAAATTACTATAATAATTACCTTTGTTGAAGCCAATCCTAAGTAAATACTTATCCAATCTTGAGTACCAAGCTCTAGGAGCTTGTTTTAGTCCATATAGGGCCTTCTTCAATAGGCATGCCATATCTTGTTGATTAGTCATTTGGAATCCATCTAGCTTTTCAATGTATACTTCTTCCTCCAATTATCCATTCAAGAAGACTAATTTGACATCCATATGATAAACTTTGAAGTTCTTATGAGTAGCATACACAAGGAATAGTCTTACTACTTCCAATCTCATCATAGGTGTAAAAGTTTCTTCATAATAAATTCCTTCCATTTGCGCATAACCTTTGCAAACCAATCTAGTTTTATTTCTCACAACCACTCCATCTTTCTTTAGCTTATTTCAGAATACCCATTTGGTTCCAATTACATTTTTGTGTATGGGCCAAGGAACAAGTGTACAAGTATTGTTTTTCTCAATTTGCATCAATTGTTCTTTCATTTCCTTGCATCAATTTTCATTCTTGCAAGCTTCTTTGACGTCTTTTATCACAAATTGTGACATTAGGCATATTTTTCATCTACTATACTCCTTCTTTTCTGAATACCCTTATTCCTATCTCCAATTATTTGATCTTCAAAATTACTTAATCTGACATACCTTGGTGTTTATGATATTTCTTCTTCCTTTTGTCGTTCATCTTCTTCACTAGTGTATGCTTCATCAATTTTATCATAGTACCTCCTTGAACTTGAATCTGTTCCTTTTGTTGTTCCTTCTAGATTGAGATGGATTTCTGATCATCAAGATCATATCCTCCTGATTTGGATAGACTTGCAATGATTTCATCCACTTTCAGATTTGCACTTTCCACTATTCTTCTTAGCCTCTTGTTATAACACTTATATTACTTTCTCTTGGAAGAATATTTGAGGAATATGCCTTCATCACATTTCGCATCAAACTTTCCAATATCTTCATCTCTCATGATAAAATATTTAATAACAATGATCCTAAAGTATTTGATAGTAGGAAAATTTCCACACCAAAGTTGATAGGGAGTCTTGCATGTGTCTCCTTTTAGTTGTACTCGATTGATAGTGTATACTACAGTGCTCACTGCCTCTTTACAAAACATCTACAAAACTCTACCTTCTATAATAATGGTTCTTATAGTATCAAGAATTGATCTATTCTTTCTTACAACACCTCCATTTTTTTTTTGTCCGTAGATCTAAGAGCTTCCTCTTGATTCCATTTTTTCATAAAATGAGTTGAACTCATTTGATGTGAATTCTGATGAACTATAACTGATTGAGTGTTTGAAGATGATAAGTTAATGATCACAGAGATGCGAAAGTCAATGCAAGACATTAAATAAGTTAATGTATTGTATTGTCATTGATGTGAACTAGATATGGTTTGATTGGTCATACACATATTTTCATAAACTTGAAGGGTTGAAGAGACAAAGTTTATGTGATTGGTAAAACATACAAGTTTTGTATATACCGAGTGATAGTAAACACCGACAAACAATGCACACTAATGGATATTGAGCACTAAGTAGTTCATAGTGTATACCAAACACTGCAGTAACCAAGCAAGTGTTACCAAGCAAGATCTATTTACTGAGCATAACTGAAGTTAATAACTGAGCTAATTGGAGTTGATGACTGAGCAGAACTGAAGTTAAAGAACACAAAAACACAAAAACTACTTAGCTAGCAAGATCTATATTAAGAGATTCACTAATTGATTGCTTCATTCTTAACGATTAGTTAAACTAAAGCATGAAACAGATTTAAAGCAAGTTTTATTCATAGCTATCATAGAGAGATTTGCAGAATAAAACTAAAGAAAAGCTTTATGGGATAAAGAAAGCATGGTGAGTTTTACATATCAAGAAGTGATCTATGAAAAAAAACAAGGAGATTGAGTGACTAATCATGTCTATATAAAGAGACAATGTATTCATTATGAAAATAGGAATGCTTAGTATAATTCTGGTGAAAATTGAATTCTTCATATAGATCTGATCATACATGATGAAGAATAGAACCAAGGAATTATGCAGACACCAAGCAATAGAGTACAGAGCATTCACCAAGCAGAAGAAAGAAAAAGAGAAAAGTAATTGAAGTGAACATTGAGCAGAGAATTATTATTAGACTAACAATAGATCTGAATATATGCAAGTTAAATTTTTATCTTGAACAAATCATTTATTATATTAGTTTAATCATTAATTAATAAAATCTCATAACCAAGTGGGATTTAACAGTCCTGATTGGATTGAGATACTCAAGAGTATCAAAATGTTTTCTTGTTGATAGAATAGTGAGTGCTAGGTCAAAAGACAAACTTTTATTTGTATATCCTCTAAGAAGGTTGCACTTAATAGTGTGTATTGTAACCTTTAACAAAGTTAGATCTTCACCAAGCTCACTTAAGAAGAGTGAAAATATTTCGGGTTATCGGTCCTAGGTGATTTTTCCCTTAACAGTGTTTCCATGTTAAAATTTGTGTCAAATGTGTATATGGTTCATTGCATTGATATTTTTCTTTAAACATTATTGAAATTGGATTGGTCAATTAACACTAAGTTTACTTACTGCTACTTGGTAAAGGCTAGAAAAGATAAATGGTATATCTTACCGAGCACTATATATTTGTTAGAATCATTTAAGGCATACATCTTGATGGACTGAAATATAACTAGAGGGTATTATATTAAGACATAATTTTTTGGTTAGATTTTTAGAATTATTTTTAAGGCCACTGATTCACCCCTCCCCCCCTCCCTCTCAGATATTCTAACAATTGGTATCATAGATTTGGTGCTTGGAAGAAAATTTTAAAGGGACTTAAGCTAAAGATCACAAGATGAGTAAAAGGGATGTTCCTAAGTTGAACAAGGAAAACTTTGCATCGTGGAAAAGAAGGATTAGAATTCATCTGTCAGGTATTGGAAATGATGTCACACAATAATTGGATACTAAATATGTTGCACCTATTGGACCTCTAATTGTTGATCAATTGAGAGAGAAACATGAACGCAATTCTATGATGATAGAACTTGCTTCTTCACTAACCAATGCTGAATTTGAAGATGTGAAATCATGCACCTCTGCAAATAAAATATGGGACAAACTCAAGATAGTACATGGAGGAGACACCAATGTGCTGAGAGCTAAATTTGAAAGCCTAGGAGGAAATTTTGATGATCTGGAAATGAAATAAGGAGAGAACATCACTCAGTACATTAGAAGAATCAAAGAATTTGTTGATGTTATTCATGGAGTAGGAGGAGTACTTGAGGAAGAAACAGTTGTAAGTAAAATTCTGAGAGCCTTACTACCTATTTATGCTATTAGAGTATCTGCAATTCAAGAAATGAGAGAAGTAGAAAATAACAATGTTACCCTTGATAGTTTTATTGGTAGACTTATTTCATTTGAGATGAACAACTATGACAACAGTGTCTTACCTACTATTGATTTTGCATTCAAATTTCTATGAAAATAAGTAAATCTAGTAACAATCACACTATGATAAATGATAGTGACAGTAATAGTGATGAACAAGAACTTGATGACCTTGAAGCACTAATGGATAGGAGATTACATAGAGGTGAAGGAAGATATAAAGGTAAATTACCATTAGTCTATTTTAAATGCAAAGAAATTGGATATTTCGCTGCCAGATGCCCTAACAAGAGAAAAGATGAAAGAAACAATGAAATGTCTTATGAAAAAAAGTATGACAAAAGTGATGACTGAGACTATAGAAGCAACTGACACTCTGACAGAAGCAATAAGTGAGATTACAAGGACAAAGGAAAGAAGGCTTGTTACCTGGTTGAGAACAAAGCTAAACATTCTAACACTGATTCTGATGAAGATATTGAGGTAGTATTTGTTTCTATGAAGGATGATTCAGATGAAGAAGAATGGTATGTTGAAACGTCACTCATATCTAAAGTTATCAAAAATGATGTCTAGGTTATTGATAGTGGTTGTACTCATCACATGATTGGAGATAAAGAAAAGTTTGAAACTTTTGAATATTATAATGGTGGACAGTTAGGATGGGTAATGGCTCACCTTTCCTAGTTGAAGGAAAAGGAACCATCATATTGAATAATCTGATCAAATGTGAAAATGCATATTGGGTGAAAGGAATTAACTATAATTTATTGATTTTTTCACAGCTGAACAACATAGGACACCGAGTTGCATTCAAGGACAAAAAGGCAATGATCTATAATGGAAAAAGGAAAGCTGATTGGTACTAGTGAATAAACAAAAGGTAATCTATTTTATCTTGATGATATTGACACCACTTGTTTATTAGCTATAAATGAAGACCTTTGGTTGTGGCATAAAAGGTTATTTCATGTGAACTTTGACAACATTGTTAAGATGAGTAAGAAAAGAAAAGTGAGAGGCTTATTAAGCATTTCAAAGCCTGACCATGTTATGTGCATAAGTTGTCAAATAGGAAAAATGACAATGTCTGGTTTCAAGAGAAAAAATTACACATCTAATGCTATTCTAGAGTTAGTCCATACTGACTTATGTGGACCAACGAGAAAAAAGGATATTATGGTGATAGATACTTTATTATATTTGTTGATGACTATTCTAGGATGATAATTGTCATGTTCTTAAAAGAGAAATATGAAGCATTTAATATATTCATATGGTATAAAGCTAAAGTTGAAAAACAAAGTGGAAAAGAGCTAAAATGTTTAAGATTAGATAGAGGAGGAGAATTTATTTATGATGAATTCACTAAATTTTATAATGAGCATGGGATTACAAGATAGGTTTCTACTCCAAGAACACCACAAAAAAATGGCATTGTTGAAAGGAGGAATAGAACAATTGTTGATTGTGCCAGAATACTGATGATTGAAAAGGGCATCACACAAACATTCTAGAGAGAAGTTGTAAGTACTGTTATCTATACATTGAACCAAGTTCAATTGAAGAAAGACACAAATAAGACACCTTATGAGCTATGGTATGGATAAACACAAAATGTGATTTACTTTAGAATTTTTGGAAGTCAGTGTTATATATTGAAAGATGATAGAAATGGGAAACTTGGCTCTAAAAGTGATGAAGGAATATTTCTAGGATATTCTACTAAAAGAAAAGCTTATAAATGTCTCAACAAATCTTCTAACAAAATCATTGAAAGTGCAAATGTTAAAGTGGATGAATTTGATGAGAAAAATGATGAGGAAAGAAGAAAGGAACCTTAATATTACAATAGATTTGTCTACATAAAAGTACCTTACATATTACTTGAGTGATAGAACTATGAAACTGAGCAACAGGCTGCACACACTGAGAATCATGAAAATGCTCACAATGCTGAACCGGGTGATGAAGATCAAAATGAATATTAGAGATCTAAACCTGTACTTGCTAAATATGTCAGAAGACACCATCCATAGGACCAAATTATTGGAGACAAAAGAGAAGGAATGAGAACAAGAAGTAATTCTCTTAACAATAGATGTTTGATTTGTGATTTTGAGCCTGAATATGTTAATACTGCACTTGAAAATCAAGAGTGGGTTAGTGAAATGAATGAAGAAATTGAATAGATTGAGAAGAATAAAACATGGACATTAGTACCTAGACCAAGTGACAAAAATGTCATTGGAACCAAATGGATTTTCAGAAACAAACTGAATGAGAATGGAGAAGTCACAAGGAACAAAAAAATACTGGTATGCAAAGGGTATGCACAAGAAGAAGGTATTGACTATGGAGAAACCTTTGCACCCATTGCTAGACTAGAAGGAGTGATAATTCTACATTCTTATGCTACTTTTAAAGGATTCAAAGTATACCAAATGGATGTTAAATATTCATTTATGAATGGAATACTAGAAGAGGAGGTATACATTGAACAACTTGAAGGGTTTGTTGATCCTAACAAGAGAAACATGGTTTTTAAACTACAAAAATCCTTGTATGGATTGAAACAAGCACTGAGAACATGGTATGAAGAATTCACTCTTATCTCATTAGTATTGGATTTATTAGAACAAGTGACAACAGTAATCTATATTTGAAAGAAGATACTGATAATAAGACTTTGATTGTTGAGATATTTGTTGATGATATCATATTTGGAGGTAATGATATGCTATGCAAGTCATTTGCTGATGAAATGAGAAAAGAATTTGAAATGTCAATGTTTGGAGAGATCAAATTTTTCCTTGGTCTATAGATTCTACAACAAGATGAAGGAATCTACATCACACAATCCAAATACATCAAAGAAGTTTTGAAGATATTCAAGATGGAGGACTCAAAACCAGTTGGAACACCTATGACAACCAGATGCAAATTTATAAAGGAAGACAAGACAACCAATGTAAATCATACCTTATATAGATATATGATTGGTAAACTAATGTATGTTGTACGCACTAGACCTGATATATCACATGCAGTTGGTATAGTTGCAAGATTCTCTGCTAATCCTAAGGAATCATATATGATTGTTGTTAAAAGAAATTTGAGGTATTTGAAGAATACTCAAGACTCTGGTTTGTGGTATAATAAAGAAGGAAAATTTGAGCTACAAGTTTATAGTGATGTTGATTAGGCTGGAAACATAGATGATAGAAAGAGCACAATAAGAGGAGCATTCTTTATGGGTGACAAACTTGTCACATGGATAAGTAAAAAGTAAGGATGCATATCTCAATCAACTATAGAAGTAGAATATGTATTTATTTCTGCAAAGTGCTCTAACATTGCATGGATCAAGCAATTGCTGAAAGGTATGAATGAGGAAATTCTTGATCCAGTAATTATCTATTGTGATAAAACTAATGCTATAAACATCTCAAACAACCCTGTGACGCATGCTAAGACAAAGTACATAGCTATTAAGTATCATTACTTGAGAGAACAAGTACAAGATAAACATGTGATACTAGAATATGTACAATCTAAAGAACAACTAGTAGAGATCTTCACAAAACCATTGCCAAAAGATACATTTGATTACCTGAGGAATAGACTAGGGATCTGACCCTTGTCTACTAGTCACTAAGCTAACTAGGAGGCTGCATAAGCCTATAGATTCTCACAAGATTATTCATGTTGATGCAAGTTAGGATATGGACTACAATGACATATCAGTCCACTAAAGGGACATAAAGCTTCAAAGGGAAAAAAACTAATGGCTACTATAAAGCTCAATATTTTTTTGGCATTTCTGTCAAAGGGAGAGGAATATTCAATGAAATGTCTATCAGAGATGAAATATACACCAGGAAGAAGAACATCTAAATGGAGAGAGATATTAAATGATGTAACCATCCATCAAAGGGGGACAATTGGAGAAAGTTAACACTACATATCTATCCAGAAAAGGGAGAAAAGACTCTACAAGAAAGGGAGAGACATAATCAGAAGATAGAATTGCTACACCAATCCACTGAAGGGAATGAAAAAATGGAGAGCACACAGCAGAATCAAATCTAAGCTAGAAGATCTTACCAAGATTCAGATATTTAAATTGGTTATAGAATAATAATTTTGGTATGTTATGGCATATTTTATACTGCATATTTCATAGTATGTTTCCATCAATTCCAAAGGGAGAGATTGATGAACAATTGAATGTTTGAAGATGATAAGTTGAAGATTAGCAACATGAAAAAGTGAATGCAAGATATTAAATCAGTTAATGTATTGTATTTCCATTGATGTCAACTAGATATGGTTTGATTGGTCATACACATATTGTCATAAACTTGAAGAGTTGAAGAGACAAAGTTTATGTGGTTAATAAAACATAAAAGTTTTGTATATACTAAGTGCTAGTAAACACCGATGGCCAGTGCATACTGACATATAGTGAACACCGAGTTGTTCACAGTGTATACCAAGCACCGTAGTAACCGAGCAAGTGTTACTAAGCAAGAGCTATTTACCACGCATAACTAAAGTCAATAACTGAGCTAACTAGAGTTGATGACTGAGTAGAACTAAAGTTAAAGAATGACAAAACTACCTAGCTAGCAAGAGCTATATTTAGAGAATGACTGATTAATTGCTTTATTCTTAATGATCAGTTAAGATAAATCATGAAAGAGATTTAAAGTGAGTTTTATTCACACTTATCATGGAGAGATATGCAGAATAAAACTAAAGAAAATCTTTATGAGATAAAGAAAGCATGGTGATTTTTACATATCACAAAGTGATCTATGACAAAAAAAAGGAGATTGAGTGGCTAATTGTGTCTATATAAAGAGAAAATAAATTTATTATGAAAAGAGAAATGTTGAGTATAATTTTGGTGAAGATTGAATTCTTCATATAGATATGAACATATATGCTAAAGAAAAGAGCCAAAGAATTTTGCAGACACCGAGCAACAAAGGACAGAGCATTCACCGAGCAGAGGAAATAAAGAGAGAAAAGGAACTAAAGTGAACATTTATCAGAGAGGTATTATTGGACTAATAATAGATCTAAATATCTGTAAGTTAAAGTTGTATTTTGAACAGATCATTTACTTTATTATTTTAACCATTGATTCAGAAAATATCTTAACCGAGCAGGATTTAAGAGTCCTTATTGTATTCAAATACTCAAGAGTATCAAAAGGTTTTCTTGTTGATAGCATAGTGAGTTCTAGGTCAAAAAAAAAACTATTATTTTTAAATCCTCTAACAAGGTCGCACTTAACAGTGTGTATTCTAACCTTTAACAAGTTTGGCTCTTCACCGAGCTCACTTCAAAAGAGTGCAAATATTTTGTGTTACCGTTCGCAGGTAGTTTTTCCATTAACATGATTTCCACGTTAAAATCTATGTGTCAAATATGCATATGGTTCATTGCATTGATATTTTTGTTTACACATTATTGAAACTGGATTGGTTGGTTAACACTAAGTTTATTTACTGCTACTCAGTAAAGGCTAGAAAATATAAACAAAATATCTTACCGAGAAGTGTATATTCATTAGAATCATTTAAGGCATACATCTTGATGGACTGAAAGTTAACTAGAGGGCATTATATTAACATATAAGTTATTGGTTGGATTTTTGGAATTATTTTTAAGGCCACTAATTCACCCCCC
>MU224430.1:354960-380374 GCA_018584345.1 Thuja plicata | reverse complement strand
TATATATATATATATATCACCTTTCATGCTCCTTATTTTTGTTTCTCCACATAAGTCAGTGTGAACAAAGTCAAGAAAACCATTGAAATTTTCAATTTTAGATCTGAATGAAGTTCTTTCTTGCTTACCTAGTTGGCATTCCCTGCATTTAGAATTGATGGGCTTCTTCACTTTAGGAAAATCTCTAACAACATGCTTGGAACTCAATGTCATAATATTATCAAAATTTACATGACATAACCTCTAGTGCCATAGCCAACAGTCATCAATTTGTGCAATTAAACAAGTCTTTTGGCAACTATTTAAATAAAATATATTACCTTTAGTTTTTGACCCAGTAGTAATCTCTATTCTATAGTCATTCAAAATATTGGAATTGTCCTCTTTGAAATTAAATCCATAACCTTTTTCCATTAGTTTTCCAACACTAATGAGGTTGTGCTTTAGGCCTTCTACATACAACACATCTTCAGTAGTAGTCTTTTCATCCAGAGAGATGGATCCTCTTCCTCAAATCCTACCACCAGAATTATCTCCTCATCTTACCATTCCACCATCATACTTCTCAAAACTTAAAAAAATTATCCTTTTCACTAGTCATATGATGATAGCAACCACTCTCAATGATCCGTTCATCCCTTTTCATAACCTGGGTGGCTAATGCCTTTTCCTCAACAACACATCTAGTGGGAATATTAGGCATAGAATCCTCTAAATCAGATCTATCATGTTTAATAGCAACATATACTTGTTCATCATCACTCTTATTATTATTTTATTCATCATTAAATACTCATTCTTCATCAGCAACATGATAAGATATTTTCTCACATCTAGACTTGTCAAACTTCTTCTTGAGAAATCTTTCCAGACATCTAGAAGCATAATGTCCTATATTTTTGCAATAAAAGAATTTAAAAGGAATATTTCCTATGTACTTACCATATCCCTTAGATAGTCTCCTTGTCACCAATTCTTCCAATTCTTCAAGCTCTCTTGCTTCTTCTTCAAGTTTCCTCATCTCTTTTTCATACTTTGACACCCTTCTTGTAGATCCTTCAACTTGATCTAATCTATGGATGTATATGTTACTCCTAAAGTACTTTTGTTGTCATTAGTTTTATGAGAATTCATATATCATTGAATGTAAATGAAGCATGTACTTAAGTATAATATAGAAGACATAGTCAATAAAGGCAATTGAGATATCCACCGAGCACCGAACAAGCTACACATACCGAGTCATGCAAAGATAGTTACCGAGCACTCATAAGCACCGAGAAGACAGTTCAAAGTTTGGATTAAGCACAAGTATATTATCGATTATTCTAGAGCTAACATTTCAATTTAATTTAGATACATTGAATATGGACATCAAGAAGGAAGTGATGCACAGGATTCAATGAAAGCGTTAGTTGAATCATTGGGATTCCAAACACATGAATGAACATGATCACAAGGAAGATCCACCAATGAATTCTTAGAAGGCACAAGACATTAGAGATGTAACCAAATTTTAATGTCTTAATCTCTACCATTGAATGATGATGCCCTATATCTCATTGACCGCCTAAATCATAGTTAACCACCAGGAATTTCTATAAGAGATTAGATTGAAAGAATGAGAAATTTTTTGTTGCTATTATTGAAGGTGAAGAGCTAAAGTTGATGAAGTTGTTACGAAGATAATTCAAGGAGACATAAGAAGAAGGAAGTAGAGCTTATAATAATAAGCTACCGGTGGAAGAATAAGGTAACAAAGTTAGTGAGAATAATGAGTCTGGACAACATTTAATTGATGCATTCTTATTAGACATTTTTGTACTGAATTTTTTTGTAATCAAAGAAGTAAAAATCTCATTTGTGGGTAGGCCCTAATAGGTCTTTATATTTTGTAAATCCATTAACCGCATACATCTCTTAGATTAGAGATTGTCAACTCATTTAACAAGGTAGACTGAATAATTATTTTGTACTCTTATCTGAGTCTCATACTCCTAACAGGATGTTACCACCCATTCTTGCTTCCTCATGTTCGCCTTCTTCACAAGAATCCCCTCTAAATTTTATTTATTGCTTTAAGTGTCAAAATCCTAAACTTGTTTTTTCTACCTTTGACACTTTGCAAATACACCTAGCATGTTGAACTTGAATTTTGAACTACCTTAGTTCAAGGTTTGAAGTTCATTGTCACCTCGTGGCGTGTTCACTTTTATTTCAAAAACTATGTGATGTCAGTGGTAAGTTATGCAAAATCGGCGTTCCCGTTGAACTCAAATATTGAACTATCCTTAGTTCAAGATTCAAGGTTCAACCGTAGAGTGATTCTTGTAGTTGGTTCTTGTGATCAGTTATCTTGTTGCCGCTTGTATTGTTTTTAAAGCATGCCAAGGGGCATTCCTTCTTAATAATCATGCAGGTTGAACTTGAACTTTGAACTTCCTTAGTTCAAGGTTCAAAGTTCAAAGGAGGGTTACAACTTGGTCGGTAGTGAGCATTGGTAATGAGGTGATTGATGTGATAGCTGGTAGAGAAAGATTAACCTATATAGAAAATTAGTGATAATCATCATTGAACTGACATTGTAAAGATGGTTTAATCATGTGAAGTTTGAGATATGATGTTTTCATTTATTTCATTTTTTGTCTACATTTATTTTACATAATTCTCAACTCCTGCATTAAATGTGCATCCCCACAATCTTTTCTAGCAAGTTGTTATAAATTGTCGTTTATCTTCTCCTTGTTAATTATGGTTATTCGCTGTGCTCGAAGAGGTAATGTCACTCAGATTTCTCCTTCTTCCCAAGAAGTAGAACAATTCTAGATAATTATAGGTCAGTTATTTCCCCTCAAAGCTCTGCTCTTTGATTTTTTGTCAAGTAATTTTTCTACGCTTTTGGTTTGAATCCAATACCTGCCTTTGTTTTTTGTAAGTCTGGTTTATTTTAGCTGTCATTTGCCTCACCATGAAAACCCATGTTCCTATTTCTGACCGCACCCCAAGCTTAGTATTCTCACTTCCCAAGTGTGAATACACTACTATGCCTTCCTAAACCTTTAGAGAAATTAGGGAAAAAATCAAGAACCCTCCCCCTGATTCTATGATGAACAAAGTATTTGAGAGTGGGTTAGCAAAGGCAGCCACCTTCCCAGCAGCAAAACCATGCCCAAAATTAGTGGTAGAATGTGCACTGCACTATAACAATGAGGAGATATGTATAAAGAAGATGGACGAAATCCCTCTTATTTTTATAAATAGAAACATAATTCTGAAGGCCATGGGTATACCTGAGAAAGAGCCATATGAGGCATGGACAATATCTACCTCCCAAGCTATATTTTCTAAGAAAAAGTAGAGATGTAGGAATGAAATAGCATAGTGTTATTTATTAAATTCACAGGTGGGGGGGGGTCCAGGTCACCAAAGCCCCTTACCATTGATCATTTCAAGCCTGGGGCCGCAAATTTTGTAGTGTTGCTCAATAGACTAAAGGGGAATCAACATGCATACTTGTGGCATGAGTGCATGTATTTTTATATTCAAGTGACCTTAGGAGGGCAGAAATTTATTGACTAGACAAAGGATATAACATATGAGCTTCATCACCAGCTAGCTAATTACTCAGGGAGAAATGGGTTCTACATGGTCTCTTACTTCTTTTATCTTCTTGCATGTACTAAGGAGTGGAAACGCATCTTTAAAGAGACACTTGTCCCTAGCATAAAGATTTATGATTATCATCCTCGCTTATAGAAGGATTCAAACACAAATAGTTTCATGAAGTTTAATGGCATATTTTTGGGGAGGCTAGCATTTGAGCTAAAGGGCGATATAGAAAAAAGACTATCTAAAGAAGCCATGGATTTTTTGAACATCTACGAAAGCTATTACATAAAATTGAGAAGGTTCATGTATTTAAGAGTAGGTGGATTTGATGGGGAACCCTTCAAGCTTCCCATGTATGCCCTTGATAGCCTGGGTATTATGGAAGTAACTCGCCAATTAGTGCATGTACACATAAAATTGAAAGAGAAATAATGGTAGAGCTAAGTCCCATTTTCCCATTGAGCTAGGACATTACCAATGTAAAACCTCTACAGATGCATTAAAATTAGAATTGGGAGTCAAAAAGCTAAATTTGAAGACTTATGAACCTAGGAAATATTTTGATGTTAGAGGCTACACAACTCAACATTTTGACCTAGTGAATGAGTTCCACCACATTCCACAGATGGAGGACTACTAGGAGGATTGTGCTAATGATTGGGAGGTAATCAAAAGAAGATGGTCTAGGTTCACACTCAGTCAAATTGTTTCACTGCAAACTGATTTAGATATCACATGTATAGAAGGGGAGGGTGATGAAATAGTAAGTACAAAATATGAAACGAGGGTTAAACATCAGCCTCTACTTGAAATTGACTGGGGTATAGAAGAAAAAGATAATATCCATATTAAAACCCTTAGTGCTACTAACAGGATGAAAGAATGGATAGAAATTAAAAGACCTCCTAAAAGGGGAAAACATAACACCAGAGAGGTTACCAAGAAACAATCTGTAGCTAGCCCTAGTCCTAATTCTAATGATGTTGTTCCCATTCTAGGTTTTAAGAAGTCTAAAAAGAAGAAGGCTCCATCTAAAGTTAGGAGTGAGACAAAGGAAGAAGACTTCTTTGCTAAGCGGTCCATAAGAATCCTATGCTCTAGGAAACAGAGCCCTGAGGAAGCTGAAGAGAATGTGGTTATTGATCTAGACAACATGGATATTGATCAGAGCCCTCAACATACTCCCCTGAGGCCGAAATCCAACCCAAAGGAACAAAAGCCTAATGTTGGAGACTCCACACTGGTTATAGATGCATCCCTATAGACCCCATCCTCAACTCTTAGCTAGCTTGAGATGCCTATCAATAAAAAACAAATGTTCTTCCTATCACTCTATCGGCTGAAGATATGGTGAGCAAGTTCCTTGGCACTATGGTGAAGCCCAAAAGGATGAAGATAGAATCCAAGATCACTATGGATGAAATAATAGGAGATTGGATAGTAGAATTATTGGCTCCTAAAAGCACAAGATTGATGGTGATATCACGGCTGATGACTATGTTGTTGAAAAAATAGACCTCAGAGAAGGAACCAGAGAAGTAGATGTAACTCACCTGGAATCATCTACCAAAAAGATGATTAAGAGGACCTTCAAGGATGAGAAGGACAAGAAAGAGCTTAAATCTCTCATCAAGCTATTAGTCAAGTTCATTTAGGAAATCACAAATCCCAACCCTACCCTAATTTTTCAAGTCTCTCATTCCTTCGACCCGTGGTCACCTGAGATATGCAAGGTTCTTGAACAGGTTAAGAGGAGAAAACTGGTTGCAGATGTATTTGGTCATTGGATATAGGGCATTATCCAAGGTTTTGAGGATTATATTTCTCAATTGATTCAAACTAGGGAGATAGTTAATGCAGTGATTGCTGAGATGAAGGCAGACATGACTACAATGGAAAAGGAAAAGAGAAAATGGTCTCTTAATGTGCGTCAAATGCATGAAGCTGAGAAGATTGGTGTAAACAACTTCCTTTCTAAAGAACCACTTTCTAGACTGGATGATGATGTGTTCTATGAGGTTATGAAAAGTATTGAATGTTGAAGGAACACAATCCTAGAGTCTGGAGATGAAAGTTTGGTGAAACTGCTAAATGAACTCAAGGAGTTGATCAAAATAATGAGTAAATACTTGAAATGCTTGAATATAGCTCTCACCAAAGAAGCTGGTCAAACTGTAAAGGAACTGGGTGATATGACTCAAGAATTTGAAAAAGAAATGACAATGGCGAAGGATAACAAGTGTTTTTCATCAGTAGACTTTACTAAGATGGCCAATGTAGAATCCATGCTAGGTGTGTGTGTTGATCACTTGGAATCACACAAGTAGAAAATTATGCAGGTTCGTAAGGAGAATAAGTTATGGAAACAGATAGTTGTGCACATTGCCATGTCCTATCACACTATCATGGATAGCTTCTCTAGATGTCACATGGAATGGAAAGCTGCTCAAGCCTCCAATGCCCAAGGTGAGCAGCCAAATCCTTCAGCGATTCCTTGATCCTGGCCTATCAGTTCTGGCACATGCATAGGATTTCATTTTCTTGCATGTTTTTGTCTTTTTAGTTATAAAATGGTTTTAAAGGACAACTCTGAGGAGTTTTTTAATTTTTTAACGATATATGGATGACTATATATAGCTAGAAAAAGGCTATGTTAGGGTCGAGACTTTAATTAGTAGAAGTTTAGTAATTAGAATTAGTAATTTTTGGGTGTGATATATTTTGAAATCTGTTGGGATATTTGGAAATTAATGAAAGAAAAACTCTCATTTTATGAATCTCTATGTTTATAAAATTGTGAAGGATCTATGTTGGGGTATCGGGAATGGTTGATGAATGTCTTACAGATCTTTATTTTATCAGTAGTTAAAGTTTACTCTATTTTATCTATATTTCAGTGAATGAGAAAATTTGAAGTCTGTAGGCTTCATTTTATGTGTTGAATCATCTTTCAATTGGCAGTCATTGTATATTGATAAATAATATGCTTTCAAATACCTTAATTACTTTCTGGTGAAAAGTAAAATCTCTGCTTATATATGTTTTTCTTTAATTATTCATTGATTATCTTATTCGAGAGCTATACAGTTAAATTTAGAGGATCTATATGTTGGTGTGTTATTAGATCCTACTGTTAGAAAATTTTGTTGTTTTTAGATGGGTTATAGAGTGTTAAATTGATTTAAAGAAAGAAGACAGATTCATTAACTAACAGTTTTTATGGTGACACTACTAGGGAGGGAAAACATAGAAAGATCAGCTTTGTGTATTTATATGTGATGTTTTCATCATGGTATTAGTAGCTCTAGTGATACCTGGACAAGAGGAAATCCCTCTATTTCTTCAACCAGACCTCCATTTTCTTGACACACAAGAGGATATTATAGCTAACTTAAATGCTCTTGCTTGGAAGGTTAAAACCAATGATCAACAATACTAGCAAGTTCGTCTTGTGTTGGAAGAAGAAGAAGACATTGGAAAGTGGCTAAGGGGAATCCCAATATGTCAAGAGGCTGCATTAGTTGATAGAGCCATCCAAAGACCATAAAAAAGAAACACTGGAGTCTCGTCCTTATACCAGGTCCCAAAGGAGGGAAGGTATTCTTGACACCTTTTTTCGACAATTGCAAAATTTACAATTTCAAACCACCTATATAGCCAAAATAAAAGCTAGGAGTAGACCCCCTTCCCTGCCCAAGAAATCTCATGGTGCATCATCATCTTCCAACAATTGGAAAGCTCTAACCATATCAGGAATCCAAGATCCTCCTCTTGTTACAATATTCCTAGTTGTTGTTATGGTGCAACCTTGGAGGGCGGCAGTAGGCCCATTATACTTAGGGGTAAACCATAGTTTTCCCAGAGAATCAAGAGAGATCCTACCCAAATTATATGGGGATGGAAAGTTTTCTATAGAGGATTACCTAAATACCTTTAATACTGCATGTGAGATCCTTGTTGTTCAACATGAAGATGTGGTAGTCAGGTTATTTATACAAACCTTGGCTAAGTTGGCTACAGATTGGTTCTATCATTTACCCAATGGTTGTATCACCGATTAGAATAACATGAAGAATGATTTTGAAGCACGTTTTAAAAGTATGTCTGATGAGCATGCCTTACTAGCTTAATTAACCCAGCTTAAGAAGGAGATACAAGAACCCATGCAGGAATTTGTAGCTATGTTCAAAAAAATAATTCAAAAAATTCCTGTTGTGAAAAAGGCCAACTAATGAGAATAGGAAAGACT
This sequence comes from Thuja plicata, assembly GCA_018584345.1. Lineage (NCBI taxonomy): Eukaryota > Viridiplantae > Streptophyta > Pinopsida > Cupressales > Cupressaceae > Thuja > Thuja plicata. The sequence continues at coordinate 372,516 of MU224430.1, read as the reverse complement.
TTTTCTTAAATGCCATGCCACCTGATGTGATTTTTATCTAAGGAGAGCTAGGATAGATGATTTTCAAGATGTCCAAGATATGGCTATTGATCTAGAGGATGACCTAATAAATGTCAGCAAATGGAGGAAGGATGTGCAGGCCCCCAACACTTAGAGTGCTACTACTTCAGACCCTCTTTTACAGAGGTTAGTAAATGATGTGATCATGATTAAAATATAGATGCCCAAAATAAGAACTAACCCCCCTAGTTGTACAAATATATTCCTATGGGAAACTTAGACCAGGCAGGACCCAGCTATAGAAATACCGGGCATTCTTAGGTGGAATACAAACTGATAGAACCAGCCCCAAGAAGATAAACATGTGTACCTTCCATCTCATAGATGATCATGATGGTTCTACTTTTCCTAAGATGGTGAGGTTGATGCAAATGCTTGTAAAAAAGGAACTAGCTGATGAAAATTCTGGAGATACAAAGGGTCCTCAGTTACCTAACGGCTCCAAAAACTTCTTCATGGAATATGACTCCAACTCTGATCGAGGAGGAGATATTTGTTAGAATAGTCCCAAAGGATAACTGAGAGTGGGGGTGAATCATTTATCAGCTAATTTAATTCTTTTCTTTTATTAACTCCAGAATATAATAAATTAAATGCACATTCAGATAACATAATAAACAACAACACATTTTCGTTATGGGGAATCCAAATGGTAAAAACCCTGGTGGGAATTAATACCCATAATGAACTATACTTGTTTATAATAATCCCTACTAGAAGATCTTGCAACCGTGTTAGGAGTTTTTCTTTACAATGGAATAAGTATAGTGACCTGGTTAAGGGTCTGACCCTGTTAGGAGTCTTTTAAAAATAACCCTGTTAAGGGTGATGACTTACTGTACAAAAGCTCACTTCTTCAATGGTGAAGGCTACAACCTTCTATAGAATAGATATGCACTATATCTAATGATGAACTATAGAGTAGACCTACTATCTTGATCAGTTCCAATGTATTGTAATCTTTCACTTCTTCTTCACATAGATCCTTGATGAATGAAACACAAATGATATTCTGCTTTGTACATTTTCTCTCTTATTTTCTAATTCACACTTAGCGTTCCACAAATGAACTACTATAAGTATCTTCCTCAAAGTATGAGATCATGGTACCTATTAGGAAACTCTTCATAACATCCTTGCTGGCTTAATTAACCATGCAATCATAATTACAACTACGCAATATAAACTGAATAGATGCGACACTTCATAAAGTCGGCCTCACCAAATTAACTCTAACATTGCAATCTTGTTGAAACACATTTTGCACCTTTAGATAACTATCTTCAACTCATAATTAAACTTGAATATACACACACATATCCTGAAGATAGGCACAACTCAAGAATCAATGTAATACGTCAGCTCTATACAGACAAAATCTAGAAGCTGTAACTGTCGTTAACAGAATTACACGACACAACTGAAACTTCATATCTAAGCCTATGTGTATGAATAAAACATAAACAACATGTCTACAACATGAATATAACCGTGCAAGGATTGATAGCATCATTATGATAAGTACATACAGAACACTGTTGTATATTATATGTTTTCATCAATGACAAACATACAATCAACTAGCTGCCAGAGGTAAATCTCCAGCAATCTCCCACTTTGACATTGATGGCAACATATGATATTAAAAAAATCTTCAACACATGGTGTCTTCTTTCTTTTTACAATCTTCTCAATATCCTCATCAAGGATTCCTCTACACTACTACAACTTCTCTATCTATGTTTATACTCCCCTAGAGTATATGCTTTGTCTTACTATATACTCCCCCTTTGACATCAATGGAAAAGGGCACCATAAACAATTAGGCATAGGTACTACTCCAAAAGTAGAGTAGTCAACCATTCATCAGTCACTATGGACTAATGTTCTTATTGCTTTATCTAATCAGACTCAGGAGAGGGAATTACTCCCAACTTCTCCCTGAGATACTCAAAAGTATCTTTTGATAAAAGCTTTATGAAAATATCTACCAAGTGTTCTTTGGTTCTCACATAGTCCAATTCTATCTCATTAACTGCAAATTTTTCTCTAAGAAAATGGTAGTGCATGTTGGACATGGTTCTTGGACATGTTGATAGTTCTGGTGTTATCACAGTGAATAAAAATAGGATAATCAACCTATATACCAAAATCTTTAACCATCTGCTTGATCCAAACCATTGTTGAATAATTCAATACTGCTGCAACATATTCAGCTTCTATTGTTGAATGAGAGATACAATTCTGCTTCTTGCTCACCCAGGAAACCAACCTATCTCCCAGAAAAACTGCTCCTTCAGAAGTACTCTTCCTATGATCAATACAACCTGCCCAATCTAAATCTGTATACACATGAAGTTGTACATTCTCTGATTTAGGATACCATAAACCATAATCTATAGTTCCCTTTAGATATTTGAATATTCTCTTTATTTCCATTAGGTGATTCTATTTTGGTTCAGCTGCAAATCTACCAACAAGCCAACTGCATTAGATATGTCTGGTCTAGATTGAGTAAGACATATAAGTTTTCCAATCATAGACTTAAACAATGTCTTGTCAACTACTACAGAATCATCTTCTTTAGAAAGCTTGCTTCCTGTTATCATAGGAGTGCATACTGGCTTACAATCTTCCATCTTCAAACTCTTCAATATTTCCTTGACATATTTGGACTGATTTATAAATATACCTTTATCTATCTTCTTTACATTTAATCCCAAAAAGTATTTTATAGGACCAATCATTCTCATTTCAAATTCATTCTGCATTTCTTTTTAATCACTAAGCTTGTCATTACCTCCGAAGATAATGTCATCAACAAATATGGAAACAAGTAATAATCCATCAGGTGTCTCTCTTATAAATAGGTTACAATCTGCTACTCCTTTCTTAAATCCAATCTTGGTAAGATAACCATCTAGTCTCTCATACCAAACTCTTGGGGCCTATTTAAGTCCATAGAGTGCTTTCTTAAATTTGCATACCATGTCTGGTCTATCTGATAGATTAAATCCTTCAGGCTATTCTATGTAGACTTCTTCCTTCAAGTCACCATTCAGAAAGGCTGATTTGACATCCATTTGATATACTTTGAAGTCTTTGAATGTTGCATAGGCCAAGAATAACTTAATGGCTTCTAATTTTCTCACACGGGCAAATGTGTCAGTGTAATCTATCCCTTCCCTCTGTGCATATCCTTTACACACTAGTATTGCTTTGTTTCTGACCACTGTACCATCTTCATTCATCTTGTTTCCAAATACCCATTTTGTTCCAATTACATTTTTGTCACTAGGTCTAGGAACCAATTCCCATGTGTCATTTTTTATTATTTGATCTAATTATTCTTCAATTACTTTCTGCCAATCAGAATCTTGCAAGTATCTTCAACATTTAAAGGTTCAATCTATGAAAGTAAACATACTTCTTCATCTACTGTTAAAATTTTTACTTTAGATCTAGTCAAAACATTGTTTCTCTGATCTCCAATGATATCATCTTTTGAATGATACCTATATGTGAATTTTGAAACTTTTGGTGTGACATCATCATCTATAATCTATGATACTTCTTTGCTTGATTCAGGTTCATTACATGATACATCAATGCAATAAAACATTTCTTTAATAAAAGTGTCTTTACTGTTAGGCCTGGGTTCATCCTCAATCATAGGTGCATATTCATAGTACCTCTCTTGAACCATGAACTTCTCATCAATCTTTACATGAGTACTTTCAATTATCTTCTTTAATCTAAAATTGAAACATCAGTATGCTTTTCTTTTAGTAGAATAACCAAGGAAAATACCTTCATTGCTTCTAGCATCAAACTTACCAACACCATCATCTCTCTTGATGTAGCACTTGCTGCCAAAGATTATGAAGTATTTTACTGTAGGTACATTATCAAACAGAGTTCATAAGGTGTCTTATCTACGCCTAGTCTTAGTTGTGTTCTGTTGATAGTATAGACTATTGTATTGACTGCATCTCTCCAATAGGTGTGTGTGACTTTTCCTTCAATCATCATAGTGCGTGTTGTATCAAGTATGATCATGTTCCTTCTTTCTACAATCCCATTCTTCTGAGGGGTTCTAGGTGCACTCAACTATCTTTTGATTCCTTGTTCTTCACACTGGTCATAAAACTAGTCGGAGGTGAATTCTCCTCCTCTATCTGATCTTAGACATTTTAGTTTTAATCGAGATTCATTCTCAACTTTATCTTTGAATATTTTGAACTTCTCAAAGGCTTCAGACTTCTCCTTCAAGAACGCAACCCACATCATCCTTGAAAATTCATCAACAAACAAAATTAAATACCTTTCTCCGTAGTATGATCTAGTTTGAGTAGGACAACATAAATCTGTATGTAATAGGTCTAACTTGTTTTTAGCTGAGTTCTGCTTGCTTCTGAAAGAACTCCTTCCAAGATTTCCCATAACACATTCCCTACACATTGTGTCAACTAGTTTTGCAATAATTGGAAGGTCTCTAACTGCCTTGACATTGCGTATCTTTACTATATTGTCAAAATTGATATGACATAGTCTCTTGTGCCATAACCAGCTATCATCCAATTTTGCAACAAAACAACTTACATCTGAATTGAGATGAAAAACATTACCTTTTGTCTTTGAGCCTGATGCAATCATGTCTCCTTCTTTTTTTCTAATAATGCATTTGTTGTCTTTGAATTCCAAATGATAACCTTTTTCAAGTAGCTGTCCAGCACTTAGTAAATTGTGATGTAATCCATCAACATACAGAACATCATCTTTCTTATTCTTTCCATCCAGGGTGATAGATCCTCTGCCTATGATAGGTTTGGAAGTGTTATCTCCAAATCTAACCATACCACCTTTGTACTTTTCTAGATGAGAAAATCTGTCTTTATCACCTATCATGCGATGAGAGCATTCCTTGTCAATGATCCAATCAGTTCTGATATCTGCTTTGGAAATTATGGATAACTCCTATGCTTCCTTTTCATCTTCAATGTCCATTTCCTCAAGCAATTTTTCCATGTCTTTAAGGGCAATGAATCCAATTTCATCTTCTTCTGAATCTTCATTAGTTACACCTTCTTCAGCATGATAGCATTCCTTTCTATATTCTGGTTTATAATTAGATCTGAATTTATTTACTCTTGTGGGACACTTGGATGCCAAGTGACCAATCTTGTTGCATGAAAAACATTTGAATGGAAACTGTCCTTCATACTTTCCTTTGCCTTTCTTTTCTCTTTTAGCAATCATGGCAATGATTTCTTCTAGTTCTTCATCAAGTTCTTCTTTCTCAATATTGCTAGAGATGTGTAAAGGTTTCTTACCATGAACTGAGGCTTTGAAGGTTGTTTCACTTTTGGGTTCAGTCTTCAATCTTGATATCTCAAATGCAAATATTTTACTGATCAAAGTCTCTCTCTTGAAGTATTGTGAAAATTGCATGGTTTCCTCTAGAATATTTATCTTGTTCTCATAGTCTGCTATTAAAGTAGTCAACAGCTTGTCCATTATGTCTTCTTCTGATATTTCTCCACCATTTTTTCTGATTCTAGAAACTACTTCATTTATCCTCTGATTGTAGGCTCTGATGTTCTCTTAAGGTAATATCTCAAGGTTTTTGTATTTTTTTTTCCATTTCTTCATGCACGCATTATTTTCTTGGATATCTCCTTCAAACATGTCTTCTAAATAATTCCATATAGTGTATGCCTTGTCTACTTTCTTGATCTTAGAGAATTCACTGTCAGATAGTACACTTATAAGGGCTTCTTTGGCAACTTCATTAGCTATGAATGTATCTTTTTGTTTACTAGTAGCATCATCTCTTAAAAGGTCTTTTAAAGAGGGAATAACAACTTCTTTTGTCGCTATCTCAAAGATGTCAAAACCAACACACTATAGATGTGTTATCATTTTTTTCTTCCAATGTAGATAATTCTCTCCATCAAAATTAGGACTCTCTTTCCTGAAGTATGTCATCCAATCTACCTTAAGCTATTAGGCTTTCTCTTCAAGGCACTTGGATCTAATACCAATTGTTAGAATAGTCCCAAAGGATAACTGAGAGGGGGGGTGAATCAGTTATCAGCTAATTTAGTTCTTTTCTTTTATTAACTCTAGAATACAATAAAGTAAATGCACATTCAGATAACACAATAGACAACACCATAATTTGGTTACGGGGAAACCAAATGGTAAAAACCCTGGTGGGAATTAACACCCATAATGAACTATAATTATTTATAATAATCCCTATTAGAAGATCTTGCAACTATGTTACGAGTTTTTCTTTACAATGCAATAAGTATAGTGACCTTGTTAAGGGTCTAACCCTGTTAGGATTCTCTTACAAATAACCCTATTAAGGGTGAGGACTCAATGTCCAAAAGCTCACTGCTTCAATGGTGAAGGCTGCAACCTTCTGTAGAATAGATATGCATTATATTTGATGATGAACTATAGAGTAGACCTGCTATCTTGATTAGTTCCAATGTATTTTAATCTTTCACTTCTTCTTCACATAGATCCTTGATGAATGAAACACAACTGGTATTCTGCATTGTACATTTGTTGTCTCTTATTTTCTCATTCACATAGCATTCCACAAATGAACTACTATAATTATCTTCCTCAAAGTATGAGATCATGGGAGTTGTTAGGAAACTCTTCGTAACATCCTTGTCGGCTTAACTAACCACACAAGCATAATTACAACCACACAATATAAACTGAATAGACGCGACGCTTCACAAAGTTGGCCTCACCAAATTAACTCTAACATTGCAATCTTGTTAAAATGCATTTGGGGCCTTTAGATAACTATCTTCAACTCATAAAAAAACTTGAATATACACACGCATATCCTAAAGATAGGTGCAACTCAAGAACCAATGCAATATGTCGGCTCTGTATAGACAAAGTCCAGAAATTGTAACTATTGTTAACAAAATTACACAACATAACTGAAAATTCATATCTGAGTTTGCATCTATGAACAAAACATAAACAACATGTATACAACATGAATATAACCACACAAGTCTTGATAACATCATTCTGATAAGTACATACAGAACACTGTTGTATATTATATGTTGTCATCAATGACAAACATACAATCAACTAGCTTCCAAAGGTAAATATCCAACAATATTTTGGTAACTCTAGAGGACCCTACGTGTGCCATTTTGACAAGAATCCACCATACTCCACAAACTAATGACCTTCCTAGACCTTAACAATGATGGGAAAAAGGTAAAGACTTCACACATAAGAATTATTTTTCAAAAAATCAAAATTCTAAAGGAGTAGGAGTCTTGCAAAAAGTTACTTTTGATTCTTCCTTTGACGTTGTTGATTTTTGTAAAAGTTCCAAGATTCAAGTGTCACCAACTGAATATTTTAGGATGAATCCCAAGGATTCGGATAGGTTAGTTAGTTATGTCAAATGATAAATTAGAAAGTTGCTAAAAGTTTTAGAGGTACTGATTCACCCCTCCCCTCTCAGTACCACTTCACATTAATTCCAATAGTTATGTTAAATCTGGACATTCTACCCCTGAAGCCTCTGCTAGCTAAGCCACACATGTTGTAATGCCTAAAATAGTTTAACCTATGCTATCCAAACAATCCACCAAATATGAAAATCCTTCTTTCAACCCAAATCCAGAACCCTTTTACATGTCTTTGTTCATCCACGGGTACAAACTTAACAACTGTATTATAGACTCTAGAGCATCAAATAACGTAATGCCAGCCTCGGTTGCTAAAGCATTGGACCACCCTTTGACCACTGCATTTTTTAAATTCTATTCCAAGGACTCAAAGCAAGTCCCACTTTTGGGTCAAATCAAAGATGCCCAAGTAGCTCTAGTTGTACACCCAAGAAAAAGGCTCAAATTGACCATCCTAGTGGCCGATATCCTAGCCAGCTATGTAATGTTGTTGAATAGGACATTCTGCATGGATCTTGGAAGAGAAATAAAATTAGATTGGTCCTAGGCCACTATTCTTTTTGGGAATAAGAATATCACCCTGCAATCGAAGACAAAATCAAAGCATACTATTTTCCCTTCTCAAGACCCCAAATCCCATATACTCTACGAGGAATTTGAATTTTGAAACTATATGATCTCCTCAGATGTGGATGCGGGATAGGTTGAGAGTGAAGATGCAGATTCCTTATCATCTATAGAGTTTGATGGCAGTTGTGCTTCAATTGGTTCTGGGGTAGGGGTTGTATTGATATATCCCCAAGGGGAAATGTTTCCATATGCTTTCAAATTAGAATTTGACAATACTAACAACACCACCGAATATGAGGCCCGTCTACTTGGTATAGAAGAAGCTAAGAAAAAGAGGATTAAAATTCTTAAATCCAAGGGAGATACAGAGTTAGTAGTAAGAAAAATCAAGGGAAGGTATGCAGTAAAGAATGAAAGGTTAAAACATTATAGAAACCGTATGGGATGAGATTGAGGAGTTTGATGCTATTCCAAGAGCTCTGAACAATAAGGCTGACTCCCTAGCAGTTTTAGCATCATTTTTTTTTCCTCATCCTAAGTTCAAGGAAAATTATTATAGAATCAAAATGGTCTATAGGCCAAGAGTACCTGACAATGAAATCCATTGGAAGGTCTTCCAAGATGATAAGAAGATTGACAAGTTTTTGCAAATGATTGAAGTTTTTAGCACCACATTCTTTGAAGGACCAGAGTCAAGTTGTGACGAGTTCTTCCCTAATCTGAGTAAAAGCATAGATCAAGGAATTGTCCAGTTAAAGGTAAAACACATACCCAAAGGTCTGGTTTCCTTGGAGAATATTTTTGATCTCCATGATGTAGTTAAAAAGAGACCCGACCCCCATGAGGTAGTTAATGAAGAAGATTTTGAAAAAGTAGATATAGGGGAGGAAGGAGATCCCAAATATGTTGATTTGGGAAAGTATTGTACCTCTAATGAGAAAAGGAGGTTTATTAAATTTTTAAAGGAATTCAAGGACACCTTTGCTTGGTCTTATCAAGACCTCAAGAATTTAAAAGGAGGGAAGTTTCAACATCACATACCACTCAAGCCAGGGTCTGCCGCATTCAAGTAGAAACTGAGGAACTATAATCTAAAGGTGTCAGAAGAAATTCAGAATGAGGTAGAGAAAATGTTGCAAGCCCAAATCATTTACCCCATCCACCACTCTACCTGGGTAGAAAATATTGTCCCTGTGAGGAAAAAGAATGGGGAAATTTGAATTTGTGTCAATTTTAGGAATTGTAATCAGAGCAGTCTGAAGGATAATTATGGACTCCCTATGATGGACCACATATTATAGACAAATGCTGGGTTGGAGATGATGTCCATGCTGGACAAATTTTTTGGTTACAATCAAATCAAGGTTGTTGACTAAGATCATCATAAAACAACCTTTACAACACTATAGGGAACATATGCCTACAATCACATGCCTTTTGGGCTGATTAATGCTGGTGTAACATTCCAACAAGCAATGAATTCTTCCTTTAGCCATTTGATAAATAAGATAATTGTGATTTACTTAGATGACTTGACAGTATTTTCCAAAAGGTGGAAGAATAACTTGAAAGACCCCACGACAGTCCTTCAAAGGTGTAGAGAACACGAAATATCCTTAAATCCCAAGAAATCTATCTTTTGTGTTATCAAGGGAAAGTTGCTAGGTCACATAATATCAAAAGATGGGATAAAAATTAACCCTGAGAGGGTGAGAGCCATTCAGAAGATTGGGTTTCCTTCCAAAAGAATAAGGGTGAAGCCTTTTTTTTGGCCAAATCAACTTCCTAAGGAGATTTGTACCTGATTTTGTTGAGACTAATAAACACATGGTAGGTCTTTTAAATGAAAATAACCCTTTTAAGTGGATCCCTAAAGAAATAAAGGTGTTTGATGATGTTAAGTAAGCTATCACATCTTCCCCTGCCTTGATAAACCCTAATTACATGAAAGATTTTGTTATCTACTACTATGCTTCAGAACACACATTGTCTGGGATACTATCTCAAAAAAGTGACAAAGGAGAGGAAGTGACAATTGCCTTCATGAGTCTACCACTCAAGAAACATTATTTGAAATACCCTTTGGTTGAGAAACAAGCATATGTCATGGTAAGGGCTGTGAAGTATTTTAGATTTTATATCCTACACTCCCATTCCACCATGTACTTACCTAGTACTACTATGAAGGATGTTTTAACTCAACAAGAGGTGAGTATGAATAAAAGAGAAACTTGGATCTCAAGGATCCAAGAGTTTGATTTAGATATTCATCCAAAAAAGTTATTCAGAGAGTAGGGATTGTACAAGTTAATGGCTAAGAAAACACCGAAAGATCATACAACTCTGGTTCTCCTTGTCGGCTTATAGGACCCATGGTTCTCTAATGTTGCTTATAATTTGACTTATGGAGACTGCCCAGCACACTTAATTCTTGGAGAGAAGAGGAACCTTAGATTAAAAGCAAAAAAATATGTCATTATAGATGACATCGTGTACAAAAAAGGGTTGGATGGAGCTTTTCTGAGGTGTGTAGATAAGGAGCAAAAAGATAAATTGATCAAGAAATTTCATGATGAAGCATGTGGTGGTCACATTTTCCTCCATGATGACCAATTTCAAAATACTTAGGAGATGTTACTATTGGCCTGGGATGTTTGGAGATGCATATAAGTGGGTTGCTAAATGTGAAAAATGCAGGTTGTTTAGTGGAAAGCCCCAACTAGCAGCTTTACCTCTGAGACCAGTGGTAATTGAGGAGCCCTTTAGGAAGTGGCGATTAGATTTTATTGGACCAATCAAATCTCCTTCTAGTGCTAGACATACACACATCCTAACCACTACTGACTACTTCACCAAGTGGGTCAAAGAGGTCCCGGTAAGAAAAACTACTTCTGACGCGGTGTGTGATTTTCTAAATAACTATATACTGGTCAGGTTTGGCATACCCTACCAGCTGGTCACTGACAATGCTACTAATGTTTCCTCTCAGAAGTTGAAAATGTTCTGTTATGATCATGGTATCCACTTATCCCATGAATTTGACTATTACCCCCAAGGGAATGGTCAGGCAGAGTCAAGTAACAAGAATTTGATCACCATTATGAGGAAGTTAGTAAATGAAAGTGCAAGGTACTGGCATAAGAAGCTCTTTGAAGCTCTCTAGGCTGATCATACCTCACCCAAGAGGGCAATTGGGATAACTCCATTTGAATTTTTCTATGGCATGGAGGCATAGTTATCCTTACCCTTGGATCTAGCAACATCAAAACTTCAGACAGTAATTGAAGATCAAGTGTTCCAAAATGGGCTCAAAAAAAGGATTATGTATTTGAATAAAATTCAAGAAGAGAGAGAAGAAATGGTAGAGTGTATATCTTTGCACCAAGCCCAGGTAAAGAAAGTTTTTGATCAAAGGAGTAGACCATGAAACTCTATGGAAGGAGATCAATACCTCCTCTAGGACAAGAGAAGGGAGCCTAAAGGCGCACATGGTAAATTCAAATCTTTGTGGAAGGGACCTTTTCTGATAAAAAAAACTTAGGGAGGTAATTATTTTATTTTGGAACATCTTGATGGAACTATTTTTCCCTTGACCTTTAATGGTCAAGACCTTAAGCTGTATCAAATGTAGATAAGTCTTTTCCTCTATGTACATAGTGTTCTTGTGTGTTTTTCTTTCTTGCTTTTTTCTTTTCCTGCTACTTTTTTTTGCTTCCTTGTTTTATTTTAAGGTTTGACCCTTTCAAAAATTGCCTCTATGTTCTGCAAAACCAAAGCCTTCAGGTTCATTCTGTGTCCTCATGATTCCTTGTCCCTAGATGGAGCCATTGTTACCACCCATTCTTGTTTCCTTGTGTTGGCCTTCTTCACAAGAATCCCCTCTGAAATTTTTTTATTGATTTAAGTGTCAAAATCATAAACTAGTTTTTTCTACCTTTAACACTTTGCAAATACACCTAGCATGTTGAACTTGAATTTTGAACTACCTTAATTCAAGGTTCAAAGTTCATTATCACCATGCGGCATGTTTGCTTTTATTTTGAAAACCATGTGATGTCAGCAGAAATTTATGCAAAGTTGGCCTTCCTGTTGAACTCAAATATTGAACTATCCTTAGTTCAAGATTCAAGGTTCAACCATAGAGTGAGTCTTGTAGATGGTTCTTATGATCGGTTATCGTGTCACCGCTCATATTGTTTTTAAAGCATGCCAAGGGGCAGTCCTTCTTAATAATCATGCAGGTTGAACTTGAACTTCCAACTGCCTTAGTTCAAGGTTCTAAGTTCAAAGGAGGGATAAAAATTGGTTGTCAACAAGCATTGGTAATGAGGTGATTGATGTGATAGCCGCTAGAGAAAGATTAACCTGTACAGGAAATTAGTGATAATCATCATTGAAGTGACATTGTAAAGACATTTTAATTGTGTGAAGTTTGAGATATGATTTTTTCATTTATTTCATTTTTTGTCTATATTTATTTGACATAATTCTCGACTCCCGCATTAAATTCATATCCCCATAATTGTTTCTAACAAGCTATTATAAATTTTTGCATAGCTTCTCCTTGTCAATTATGCTTATTCACCACACTCGAAGAGGTAATGTCACTCAGATTTCTCCTTGTTCTTGAGCAGTAGAACAATTCTAGATAATTTTAGGTTAGTTATTTCCCTTCAAAGCTCTACTTTTTGATGTTTATCAAGTAAATTTTCTACGCTTTTTATTTGAATCAAATACCTTCCTTTGTTTTCTATAAGTCTCTCGTCTATTTTAGCTTTCATTTACCTCACCATGAAAACCCCTGTTGCTATTGCCGGCCGCACCCCAAGCTTAGTATGCTCTCTTTCCAAGTGCAAAGACACTACTATGTCTTCCAAAACCTTCAGAGAAATTAGGGGAAAATCATGAACCCTCCCTATGATTCTATGATGAACAAAGTAGTTGAGAGTGGGTTAGCAGAGGCAGCCGCCTTCCCAGCAATAGCACCATGCCCATAATTAGTGGTAGAATGTGCACTGCACTACAATAGTGAGGAGAGATGTATAACAAAGATGGATGAAAGACCTCTTATTTTTATAAACAGAAACATAATTTTGAAATCCATGGGTATACCTGAGAAGGATCCATATGAGGCGTGGACAATAGATACCTCCCAAACTATACTTTCTGAGAAAAATAAGAGATATAGGAATGAAATAGCATAGTACTAGTTATTAAAGTCACAAGTGGGAGGGTACAAGTTACCAAAGCCCCTTACCATTGATTATTTCAAACCCAAGGTCACAGATTTAGTAGTGCTACTAAATAGACTGAAGGGGAATCAATATGCATACTTTTGGCATGATTGAATATTTTTTTATATCCAAGTGACCTTAGGAGGGCAGAAATTTATTGACTGGGAAGAGGATATACAAGATGAGCTTCATCACCAGTTGTAACCACCCTAATTTGGTCTGCTCTAACCATAGACTCTATTTTCCCTAAGTGTGATCATACCCCCAATTATGTCAAAACAATTCTTCAAATTATTGGCATAATTCATTCAAATCAAATTTAATCTCCTGAGTGATTTAATGACTAAATTACATTAATTGCCTTAGCCAATCAAATCAAATCAATTCAATTATATCAAAATAAACAAAAAAAATATGGCTAAGATAATTAATTAAAAAGAATTAAATAAAATCCTAATTACACCTCATCACTTGCAAAAGCCAATCCCCTAGCCTAATTAATCTAATTAATTAGCTATAGTCCTAATTAATTATCAAAAGCAAAAAAAAGCTTAAATAATTAATTTCCCCTATTATTGAATGAATATATTAATTATGTAATTTATTTTATTATTATTCCCCTTAACCCCTAACCTAACCTATCTCAACCACCTTAACTCTTGGGTTTGAAATAATCCCAACCTCTTCACCATGCTAAGCCTAATTCTAATCTTAATCCCATCTTAACCCACTTCCTAATGATGTCACATTCCTAAACTCTTGATTAGGAATTCAACTCATTACAAAAAGTCCACATTCTCAAGCTCCCCTTCCCTCAAAGTCCACTTTCTCATGCTTGGACTTACACCCTCACTGTTGGTTGTATTTCTTGTTTTGGCAGTTTTCCTGGTTCCTTGTCCTTCTCTCTATGATTTGGTGGTTTCAAGTCAGCTATCTCTCATTCCTTTTGGCCTTTCCTGTGTCAAGTTTCATGTTTTCAAGTTTGAACTTGTCCCATTTTGCAAGCAACCATGAAAACCCTAGGTCTTCCAAGTGTTAAACAATGAAAAGAAAAACCTAGGTCTTCCAAGAGTTAAACAATGAAAATAAAACCCTGGGTCATGTTGTTCTATTTCACTGTTACTTTTTATGTTCTCTTAAGTCATGTGTTTTAATCTAATCGCCTTGTCGCATTACTTCAAATAAATATTCCATAAGTTTCCCCGACTTGGCATTTTCCTTTATGTCGCATGGTCTTGTTCAAGTTCAGAATATTCCTTTGGTATTATGAGACTCTGTGATTCCTTCATGTCAGGTAGTCACTAGATAACTATATCATAAGGCTTTATGCAGAAGGGACCCACTGCTTAGTCAGGTGATTGCTGGAAATTTTCAACAGTTATCAAAATGTTCTCAGACTTTGTGATTACCTTATGTCACGTTATCACTGAATAGGTCCAAAGTTGAAAGTTAAGCAAAGCTTGCAGTCGCGTGGTCTCGAAAAGGAACGGTGGTTAAGAGATTTTGACTGAAACTTCACGACTGACCGTTTGAGGTTTAGTGTAAATTATAGTCGGGTTGTCACTAGAACAAGATGATGACCAAGTAAAGGCTATAGATGCTTGGAAGAATGAATTTGATAGTAATATTCCTGGTGATGAGGCATTTCTTTTGGGAGTAGATGTTGATATAGAAGGATTCAATAAAATATTGGATGAAGCCTTCAAATCAGAGATTGACATCAAAAAATTCCTACTTGATGTCAAAAATATCACTGATGCTAGATGGGACAGACAAAAGGTGCAAGTACAGAGTACTCAAGACTTTAAGTGGCCATCAGATGATGAAGTAAAAGCATGGGAGGTGATGACTACACCAAAGAAAAAGAAGCCAGTAGTAGAAGAAGAAATTTTAGACGAGTAGGGTGAACACTTGGCACTACACTGTTCAAGACAAGAGGGACAGTTATTGCAAAAGGAGAATGTAGGTGAGTATGCAAGCATAGCTATCCACACTCAACATAAATACTACCAGCTACCAGTTATGCAAATCTGATTGCAGTTGCTAGATCGGGAGAAGAACCAAGAATATTTGTTTCTATCTTTTTGACTTGGTCATTTCACCGCTTCTTCTCTCTCTTTCTTTTTGTCTCTCTTGTAACTTTAGGGTTAGGTTTTCTATGACCATCCGAAGCTTGTTGCATCCTTAAGGGATTCCAAGATGGTCAAAAACCTATATATAGTAAAAGGGTTGTAATTGTAAAGGGTCTTGGATGTTGGAATGTTTTGGAAAAGAGAAAAATATATTGTAGAATTCAGATGTTCTAAACTTCAATCTATCTTTTGAAGTTGCAAGATCTTTCATGTATAGAAGTTGGATCATATAAATAAAATATGGTGCAATTTTACTCTCTTCAATTGTTGTCTCTTTATTCTCTTTGTATGCTCTTTTGTGTTTAATTTTGCAAGGCATTCTGAAGCATTTTGGTTATTAGGTAACTATCTAATTGCTTGCAAGTTTCTTTTAAGCAAAGAACTAAGTTTTGTGAGTAGTTTCAGGGGGCATACTGCTTTGTTTATAGATTTGATACAATAGTTTAGAGGTAACAGGATAATTTGTAAGGCAACTTATCTGAATTTCATGTGGGTTTTAAGGCAGCTTACTATATTTTTTTTCTATGAGATCTTAGTTTATTTGACTCTATAGCCCAAAGGATAGGCATTAGTCCAAAATCTAGTCTGATAATCCATTGTCATCCAAGTTATTTCAAGGTATCAAAACAAACTTAATTAAAATACTCTTGTTACTAAGAACAAACAAACTGAACTCAGTAAGGACCTATGTTAGTAGGATAGTGTCCACTTTAGTGATTCCTTGGAGAGTGAATCATTAGGTTATCCCTCCTACAATAAAAGGAAGAAGGATGAAAATCCTTGTATCATTGGTTCTTGTTATGCTTACAACCATGGTTTGTATGGCTAAATCTTGCATCTGGTTATGCTTGGTCATTTGCAAGGTGATTTATAAGTTGATTTAACAAATATACATAGCAAATCAGTGTCCACACCATAACATACTGTGTAAACAAAAATCATAAAAGGTAAAACCTGCCTGAGTATATGTGGAGCTGAAAAATGAAGGACCTTATCCAGTCCTTAGCAATTAGGCTTTTCTTGTCTCTGAATAAGTATTAGAAGGCATGGTGTTCAAGTAGTCATTTCAAGCACTGTGATTCATACAAGAAAAATCCCTAACAAATTGGCGACTATTCTAGGGAAAGAGATTGTAAAGTCTTTAGAAAGCTCTGGTGTGTTAAGGTCTAAATTTTTACTGAATCCCGGTTGTTGTTGTCATATTAGACCTTGATAGTTATTCATTCATCCCAATTTATTGGGTGGCGACTCTAAAAGGAAATCTCTGAGATTAGTGCAAAGTTAATAAATGTCTTATAGAATGAATACTAGGTCAAGAGTAAGAACTGACCCAGAAAGGGTATTACATGAAGGAATCCCATCATCCTCAAGAGTTGGAACCTCTTGGAGAAAAAAGAAAAATCAAGCTGATATGGATGAAACTCCTTTAAAGGGTGAAGAAACAAATATCAAAAATGATAGGAATATTGTTCAACACTCTCATGATGGAAACACTTCAGACTATGAGGAGGCTGCTGAAAGAGTATTGGATACTCCCACAATCACTTCTACTTCAAATGAAAGAGAAGAGATTACTACACCTAGTTTAGATTCAGAAGATGCCCCTTCTGATATGCTAGCCAATTAAGAGAAGTTTATTTTGAAGTAGCTTGCCCTAGTCCAACAAATGAAAAAGGAAAGAGAAATAAGAAAGAAAAAGAATGATCATAAGGCTCTTGATAACAATAGGAAAATATTTCCAAAACACCAAACTATGAAAGAGATAGAGAAGCCTCAGAAAAATAAAGAAATACCATTCACTCATAAAGATTCTATTTTGCAAATAAATAAGGGTAAACAAAAGATGGGTGAATATAGAGATCAAGAGCCTAAATTCCAGAAGCCTATGATTGAACAAATGTCCAAGTTAGAGGTTGAATTAGAAAGATTGAGAATTGAGAAAGAAACCATGGAAAAAATGTTGGAAAAATCCCAAATGGAAGCTGCTACAATTGAAATGAAGAAAAAGATAGATTTCTTACAATCTTCAAAGTATTCTTTTACTGGACCAGAGAATAATACAGCTTCTAGAGGAAAAGCTACTATGGCTAAAGAAGA
>MU224430.1:305502-346833 GCA_018584345.1 Thuja plicata | reverse complement strand
AATGAAGAAGGACCTTATCCAGTCCTTAGCAATTAGGCTTTTCTTGTCTTTGAATCAGTATTAGAAGGCATGGTGTTCAAGTAGTCATTTCAAGCACTGTGATTCATACAAGAAAAATCCCTAACACTCACCATGCCTCATTAAAAGCTCTCATAAATGCATCATTAATGCATATACCCACACCATGCCTCATAAATGCTATCCCTCATTGATGCTCTTACACATGCAATTAATGACCCTATTTCTCCTCACTCCTAATTTCTTCTATAAATAGAATGAGTTTTAATCTCAATGGGCCCCTAATTTTGGATTTTTGAAAGCATTGTTATGTTGTTCATATTATTATAAATTTACATTGCATTGTAGCTTTCATGTTATGTATTGTTATAATCTTCATTTTGAGAGCTTAAAATGTATATTTCTTGAAGCATGTAGATTAGTTTCATTTGAATCTTTCATTCTAGGATTGTATATGTCACTGACAAATGCATAATCTGAGGTAAATTACAGCATTTTTAATACTCCTCGTAGATAG
Organism: Thuja plicata; assembly: GCA_018584345.1. Lineage (NCBI taxonomy): Eukaryota > Viridiplantae > Streptophyta > Pinopsida > Cupressales > Cupressaceae > Thuja > Thuja plicata. The sequence goes on along the minus strand of MU224430.1, from coordinate 346,298 downwards.
GAAGCAATAGGTCAATTTTAGTGATTGATATGCTTGCTAACCCTTGTTTTTCACTAATGCAATGACTTATTGAAGTGTTGTGCTGCAGCTGTAGGAACCAAAAAATAACACACACATTTCTGGTGCCCACTATGGGGAAGAATCTCATATTTTACCCCATTTTACATTCATTTTCCACTAATTTGTCCTCTTAGGTTTCCAGAACAGGGTCATTTTTGGTCGCGAAGGCTCGCATCTAGGATACGGGATCGCATCGTAGAATCTAGGATCACATCCTAGAAATCCTGCATTTTTTTTGGTAAAGGCTCGTATCTAGTATGCATTTCATCATTTTTGGTGTATTTTATCACATCTGGTAAAAAGGGTCGTATTTAGGGAATCTAGGATCGCATCTGGTTTTTGAACTCGCAGTTTGAGATGTCTAACCATTAATATCTAATGTTTTTTGTCTTTGTCCTTTAAACAACATAATTCTTGTTTGCAAATCATTGTCGGAGACTCTTTTGCTAAAGAAGTTGGAAAGGAGCCATTAACTTGTGGTTTGTAGGTGGCCAATCCCTCATCTTGACTTCTATTTTGTTATGCTTTCAAACTAAAGACATTTTCTAATCACTTAATAAATCAACTAGGGGATTATGCTCTTTTCCTTCAGAGAAAATTAGAAACTCAAAAGTTGATTTAGGACTTGAGAGGGATTTGGAGTAAATTAACAAAGAAAACATTACATCATTTAATTCATCTTTGCGAAATTAATTGAACAAAAATAAATTATTAAATTTTGTGGGACCAATTAAACAAGTTACATTGTATAAATTCCCTTTGGCAAGTAATTGAACAACACAAGTCATTAAATTTTGTGGGAAAAAGAAATTCATCATCTAAATTTTGGGATATTGTAATTGAGCAAGGAAAGAACTAAAAATTGTGGTCAAAGAACAAACAAAATTTGATTTCAAGTACTATGTTTTTATAATTTAGGAATATCTAAACCAATCTTAAAATTGCTTGAGGGAATGAACAAAGTGATTGAAGTATTTTTGGATAAAATAGCATGGACTAGGAGAGTATGCTCTTCTTCTTTCGAAGAATCAGAAATCTTGAAATCCTAAGCTTGCCAATCCTTTATATGCTTATTAAACATTAGAGGGTCTTCCGGTTGAAGGAAAATCTCCCAAGAACGACCCAAGTGAGGATAGGTTTTACACCAACCCTTCCAACTCACTATAAATAATTACTTCCTTGTAGGCTAAAGCCTCAAAAGATGGAATCAGTTTTGTTTTTGGAATTTTGACATTATTCATTGATTATGCTTGGGTATGTGTAGAGTGGAGCCACTTGAATCTTTCTTGTGAGACTACACATATTTGAGTAGTCATAGGGCTATACGCCTAAACTTTTCCTTGTGCAATTCTATGGGAGATGGTTTCGAATGGATTAACCCATCATAAACAACAAACTTTGTAGTCAAAATACCCAATTCATCCCAAAAAGAGTGATAATCCTTGTGTAAGGCCTAAAGTAATTGCCCCAAGATACTCATCATTTTGTGCCCTCACCTGTGTTTGGAGTCGGCTACTATGGAATCATGACTAGATTCATTGCGTGCTTGGTGATGGCCATATTTTGATTAGCATTTGAGTGTGTACCTAAGTCTACAAGAAAGGTTTTTCATCCTCTACTTAGAAAATAGGGCGTAACAATCTATCTGTTCACCCCCGAATAATGCAAGAATGCTTGATGTGTTTGAAAGCTCATTAACAAGATAAATAATTCAAACAAGAAACTAAATTCAGTCCTTTGGCTACATACTATATTTTCACTCACTGGAAAGACTCAAAAACAACCTATTATTAGAAAAATTTGCACGAAATTCAAGACAAATAAGACACCAAATTGACAGAATAGAAAAAAACCATTTTTGGTCTATCCTGGCTCACATCTGGTTGTGCAAACATGCATGCAGTGTGCAAGCTCGCATCTGGTCAATCCTGCATCACTTTTAGGGAGAAAGCTCACATCCAGGATACTTAGGCTCACATATAGAGTGTCACATCTGGGATAATGGGCACTTGCATAGTTGTCTCTTAGATAAAATCAGTTTATATTTTTACCCTGTTGGCTCATTAGTCTAACCTTGTTGCTTTTTATGGTCTCTTTGTTGCTGTTTCAAAAAAAATTTCATGTCTACCTTGCATGTCATTTTGAACCCATACAATCTATCTCAAAACATGTGGTCTATTCACTCTCACAAACAACTTGATTCCTAGCTCACTTCCAGGGCATTCTAACCCTTTGACACTGGAGTCTTTTACCTCCATCAAGCACAAACAAACTTTCATAATTTGGACACACTTACTTGAATGATTTGAGACCTCACTTGACACTATTGGGAAACTTTGGACATAAATTAGATACAACTTCACGATTAACACAAGATGTAACAAGTATTTTTCTAATGAATCATAAATACCTCCTAAATTGCTACATTTTCAAAAAGGAGAGACATCTCACAATCCTCTATTTGACACAAACTCACCAGCAATGGATGTTGATTAGAATGAATGGGCTCATGCCTTCAAAGAATACAACCAGGAGAAAAACCAGTGAGATCAAGACAATTCTAGTGATGAGGAAGAAGTCAACATCACATGCCCTTTGTTTGAGTCAGAAAGTGATGAAGACATTCCTGAAGAAGAGTACAATAGACTCAAACAAAGTAGGAAATTCCAAAGTACATTGGAAACAATAATTGGTGAAGACAAAGAGAAATATTTTCTCCATCTAGCATCCATTGGAGTAAAATTACCTAAAGATTATGATGTTGAAAAATAAAAGGAAAAAGAGGTATCAACCCCTATCTCTATTCTCACCAAACAAATGACCTTAATGCAAGCAGAACTTGCAACTCTCAAATAAGAGAAGGCTAAACCCAAGAAAAAATACTCTTTGGACTCCATTTGTCCATTTCCTTTTGACAAGAGCATCAACATGGTTCCATTTCCTCCCAACATGGCAAGGCTAAAATATGACAAGTATACAGGAGAGACTGATCCACATGACTATGTGACAGAGTTTTGTGCTCTAAGCATAGAGTACATGCATGAACATACATACCTAATGAGGCTATTTCTAGGAAGCCTAGGCAGAAATGCTATGGAGTTGTTCTCCAAACTCACACCTAAGGTAAAATATTTTGAGGAGTTAATTCAACAGTTTATCGAACATTACTCCTACAATATACAGCACGATGTCACCATGATGGACTTATGTAACACAAACCAAAGAACAGGTGAATCATTTACACACTTTCTACAAAGGTGGAGGAAAATATTTGCAATGTATTCAAGAGCTATTCCTGAATCAGAGAAGATGGAAATCTTTGTTAATAATTTGATACCTAAATTGAACTATGCATGACAAATGCAAGATTCACCTAGCTTTGATAGGATGATCAAGAATACCATCCGTATTGAAGATGTCATGGTTAAAAAGGGATAAATCACTCTCCAAAGTAATAACAAATCTACCAACTCCAACAAAAATCCTAAATGGTAGAAACAAAACAAGAATGTTGTTAATGATGGCATAGTAGATGCGTCTAATGCTAATCCTAAACCAGCAATGTTCAATCAGACAAATATCATGCAAGAAAGTAAAGATGCCAAGGCAACAACCAAAATACCTAAAGCAAACAATGAGAACAACAAGAGTTGACCATGGACTTCCAAACTCAAGGAACATTCACTCCTTTGGGAGAACCTCTTGAGACTATTTTAAAGATGCTCTTGGGCAATAGAGTTCTTACAATCTTTGATTCAAAACCATGGGAACCGGAATTCAAACCAAGATGGTGGGATAACAACTCTTATTGTGTCTTTCACAAAAACAAGGGACATAAGACTAATAATTGTCTTAAACTCAAACATGCTATACAAGACCTTATTGAAGGAGGCAAGATCAAAGTGGAAGGACACACCACTAATGAAGACCACACGACATTTAACAAACCATTCCCTAATTATGAGAAAGGGGAAGCATCTAAAGGAAAAGTAAATGAAGTAAACTACACCTACTCCAATAATGATAATGTGATTAACATGCTAGACATTAAATACGAATCAATTAATGTGGTCACTATCAAAGGTGTTAAGGACACATCTTCTCAATCGAATGCAGTGACATGAAGTCAAGCACAAGTCACAATCAAAGGACCTAATTCCTCATCAAAACCAACAACAACCTCCAAGGTACCTATTGTCACTATTCCTAAACCAGTGGCAGCAAGAAAAATAGTTACCATCCCCGTAGGGAACTATAACTTGTTGGATCAATTGCAACAAACCTCTACTCAAATTTCCATCTTTGAGTTACTTAAATTATCCTCAGTGCATAGGGAAATTCTTGAACAAGCCCTACATTCAGCAAATGTACCAAAGGACATTGATGTACACAAATTTTAAGCAATGGTTAATCATATCTCAGCACCACATTACCTCTCTTTTTAAGAAGAAGATGATAAATCATTGACACATCTGCATAATCAACCTCTTCATATTGAATTCCTAATTAAAATATCTTGTATTAAATGTGTATTAATAGATGGAGGCATAGGGTTGAACATCTATACTCTCAATCTAATCAAGAAGTTGGGTGTCTCAAAACAAACCATTGATTCAAGAACTAAGATCACTATCAAAGCTTATGATGAAGAAGAAAGATCCTCTAAAGGTCTCATTGTTCTACCAATCAGGATAGGACCAGGTTAAAGAAATGTGATATGTCAAGTTCTAGATCTACCCTTGGCTTACAACATACTAGTAGGGAGACCTTGGATCCATGAAATGCAAGCAGTACCATCTACTTACCACTAGTGTACCAAATTCCCACATAATGGGGTGGAAGTGACAATTCTTGCAGATGCTAGTTATACTTGCAACAATGTTAAAGCAGATAGTATGGTCCCTCATAACAAGGAATTTCCAAAAGAAACTGTACCTAAAACTACCAAGGACATGGTTTTGAAAAGATTTGGAAAGACCTTAAAAACTTAAGAAACCAGTATGGGAGAATACAAGCTGCACATGACCCCATCATTGACAGAACTTCCAGTGTCACCAAGATCCTATGAAAAACCTTCCCCATCTTTCACACCCACCACATCTAAAAAGCTAGAAATTCACAAAGCAACTAGTATGGTAAAAGCGTCTACCTCTCAAGGGGATGAAAAAGAAGAACAAGCAGTCTTGGCTTGGCTTTACAAGGGAGAACCAAAAGAAAATGAGGTCAAACATGTAGAAATATCCCTAGCAAAGTATGGTAAAGGATATGATCTTCTCAAACAAATGGGATATAAAGGAGAAGGACCTTTAGGAGACAAAGGAAAGGGACTTGTTGGACCTATACACATAGAATTTAGGGATACCATGTTAGAATAGTCCCAAAGGATAACTGAGAGGGGGGTGAATTAGTTATCAGCTAATTTAATTCTTTTCTTTTATTAACTCCACAATACAATAAAGTAAATTCACATTCAAATAACACAATAGACAACACCATAATTTGGTTACGGGGAAACCAAATGGTAAAAACCCCGGTGGGAATTAACACCCACAATGAACTATACTTGTTTATAATAATCCATGTTAGAAGATCTTGCAACTCTATTAGGAGTTGTTCTTTAAAATTCAATAAGTATAGTGACCTGGTTAAGGGTCTGACCCTGTTAGGAGTCTTTTACAAATAACCCGGTTAAGGGTGAGGACTCACTGTCTAAAAGCTCACTTCTTCAATGGTGAAGGCTACAACCTTCTATAGAAAAGATATACACTATATATGATGATGAACTATAGAGTAGAGTTTTTTTCTTGATAAGTTGTAGTGTATTGTAATCTTTCACTTCTTGACATAGATCCTTGATGAATGAAATACAAGTGATATTCTTCTCTATACATTTTCTATCTCTTATCTTATCATTCACACTTAGCATTCCACAAATCAACTACTATAAGTATCTTCCTCAATGTATGAGATCATGGGACCTCTTAAGAAACTCTTCATAACATCCTTGTTGGCTTAACTAACCACACAATCATAATTACAACTGCGCAATATAAATTGAATAGACATGATGCTTCACTAAGTCGGCCTCACCAAATTAACTCTAACTTTGCAATCTTGTTGAACATGTTTGGCACCTTTAGATAACTATCTTCAACTCATAATTAAACTTGAATATACACATGCATATCTCAATGATAGGCACAACTCAATAAACAATGCAATACATCAACTATGTACAAACAACCTCCAGAAACTATAACTGTCATCTAACATAATTACACAACACAACTGAAACTTCATATCTGAGTCTGCGTGTATGAACAAAACATAAACAATATGTCTACAACATTAATATAACCATGCAAGGCTTGATAACATCATTCTGATAAGTACATATAGAACATTGTTGTATACTATATGTTGTCATCAATGACAAACATACAATCAACTACCTGCTAGAAGTAAATCTCCAAGAATCTACCCCTTTGACATTGATGGCAACATATGATATTAAAAACATCTTTAGCACATGGTGTCTTCTTTCTTTTTACAATCTCCTTAATATCCTCATCAAATATTCATCTACACTACTATAGTTCTTTTGTCTGTGATTATACTCCCCCAGAGTATATGCTCCCCCTTACTATATACTCCCCCTTTGACATCAATGGAAAAGGGTGCCAAAAACAATTAGGCACATGTACTACTCCAGAAGTAGAGTAGTCAACCATTCATCAGTCACTATGGACTGATGTTCTTACTGCTTTAACTAATCAGACTCAGGAGAGGGAATTACTCCCAACTTCTCTCTGAGATACTCAAAAGTATCTTTTGATAAAGGCTTTGTGAAAATATCTACCAACTGTTCTTTGGTTCTCACATAGTCCAATTTTATTTCATTATTTGTAACTTTTTCTCTAATAAAATGGTATTTAATCTCAATGTGCTTTGTCTTTGCGTGCATCATAGGGTTCTTGGACATGTTTCTAGTACTGGTGTTATCATAATGAATAACAATATGATAATCAACCTGTATACCAAAATCTTTAACCATCTACTTAATCCAAACCATTGTTGAACAATTCAATGCTACTGCAATATATTCAACTTCTACTGTCGACTGAGAGATACAATTCTACTTCTTGCTTACACAAGAAACCAACTTTGTTCCAAGAAATGTTGCTCTTCTAGAAGTAATCTTCATGTCATCAATAGAACCTTCCCAATCTGCATCTGTATACACTTGAAGTTGTACATTCTCTGATTAATAAATATTCCTTTATCTATCTATCTGCTTTACATTCACATATTTGGACTGATTTATAAAAATTCCTTTATCTATCTGCTTTACATTTAATCCCAAAAAATATTTTATAGGTCTAATCATGCTCATTTCAAATTCATTCTGCATTTATTTTGCAATTTTTTCACTAAGCTTGTCATTACCTCCAAAGACAATGTCATCTACAAATATGGCAACAACTAATAATCCATCAGGTGTCTCTCTTATGAATAGGTTACAATATGTTGTTCCTTTCTTAAATCCAACCTTGGTAAGATAACCATCTAGTCTCTCATACCAATCTCTTGGGGCCTGTTTAAGTCCATAGAGTGCTTTCTTCAATCTGCATACCATGTCTAGTTTATTTGACAAATTAAATCCTTCAGGCTGTTCTATGTAGACTTCTTCCTTCAAGTCACCATTCAGAAAGTCTGATTTGACATCCATTTGATATACTTTGAAGTCTTTGAATGTTGAATAGGCCAAGAATAACTTAATGGCTTCTTATATGCTCACAGGGGTAAATGTGTCAGTGTAATCTATCCCTTCCCTCTGTGCATTTCCTTTACACACTAGTCTTTCTTTGTTTCTGACTACTATACCATCTTCATTCATTTTGTTCCTGAATACCCACTTTGTTCCAATCACATTTTTATCACTAGGTCTAGGAACCAATTCCCATGTATAATTTTTAATTATTTGATCTAATTCTTCTTCCATTGTTTTTTGCAAATCAGAGTCCTTGCAAGCATCTTCAACATTTAAAGGTTCAATCTGTAAATAAACATACCTCTTCATCCACTATTAAGATTTTTTCTTTAGATCTAGTCAAAACATTGCTGCTTTGATCTCCAATTATATCATCTTTTGAATGATACCTAGATGTGAATTTTAAAAATTTTGGTGTGACATCCTCATCTGTAATTTGTGATACTTTTTGCCTTGATTCAGGTTCATTACATGAAACATCAATGCAATCAAACATTTCTTCAATAACAGTGTCTTTACTGTTAGGCCTGGGTTCATCCTTAATCATAGGTGCATATTCATAATACCTCTCTTGAACCATGAAATTCTCATCAATCTTTACATGAGTACTTTCAATTATCTTCTTTAGTCTTAAATTGAAACATATGTATGCTTTACTTTTAGTAGAATAACCAAGGAAAATACCTTCATCACTTCTAGCATCAAACTTACCAACACCATCATCTCTCTTGATGAAGCACTTGCTTCCAAAGATTTTGAAGTATTTTACTATAGGTACATTACCAAACCAAAGTTCATAAGGTGTCTTATCTATGCCTGGTCTTAGTTGTGTTCTATTGATAGTATAGACTATTGTATTGACTGCATCTCTCCAATAGGTTTGCGCAACTTTTCCTTCAATCATCATAGTGCATGCTTTATCAACTATGATCTTGTTCCTTCTTTCTGCAATCACATTCTGCTGAGGGGTTTTGGGTGCACTCAACTGTCTTTTGAATCAATGTTCTTTACAGTAGTCATAAAACTAGTTAGAGGTGAATTCTCCTCCTTTATCTGATCTCAGAGATTTTAGTTTTAGCCCAGATTCATTCTCAACCTTAGCTTTGAATATTTTGAACTTCTCAAAGGCTTCAAACTTATCCTTTAAGAATGCAACCGACATCATCCTTGAAAAATAATCAAAAAACAAAATTAAATACCTTTCTCCATAGTATGATCTAGTTTGAGTAGGACCACATAAATCTGTATGCACTACGTCTAACTTGTTCTCAGCTAAGTTCTACTTGCTTCTAAAAGAGCTCCTTACATGCTTTCCCATAACACATTCCCTCCACATTGTGTCAACTAGTCTTGGAATACATGGAAGGTGTCTAACTACCTTGACATTGCTTATCTTTACTATATTATCAAAATTGATATGATAGAGTCTCGTGTGCCATAACTAACTGTCATCCACTTTTGCAAAAAAAACAACTTACATCTGAATTGAGATGATAAACATTACCTTTTTTCTTTGAGCCTGATGCAATCATGTCTCCTTCTTTGTTTCTAATAATGCATTTGTTGTCTTTGAATTCCAAATGATAACCTTTTTCAAGTAGTTGTCCAACACTTAGTAAATTGTGATGTAAACCATCAACATATAGAACATAATCTATCTTATTCTTTCCATCCAAGGTGAGAGATCCTCTACCTATGATAGGTTTGGGAGTGTTATCTCCAAATCTAACCATACCACCTTTGTACTTGTCTAAATTAACAAATTTATCTTTATCACCTTTCATGTGATGAGAGCATCCGTTGTCAATGATCCAATTAGTCCTGATGTCTGCTTTGGAAATTAGGGCTAACTCATGTGCTTCCTTTTCATCTTCAATGTCTATTTCCTTAAGCAATTTTCCATGTCTTTAAGGGAAATGAATCCAATTTCATCTTCTCTTGAATCTTCATCAGTTAAACCTTCTTCAGCATGATAGTATTCCTTTCTATATTTAGGTTTATAATCAGATCTGAATTTCTTTACTCTTGTGGGACACTTGGATGAAAAGTGACCAATCTTGCTGCATGAAAAAAATTTGAATGGAAACTTTCCTTTGTACTTACCTTTGCCTTTCTTTTCTCTTTTAGAAATCATGGCAATGATTTCTTCTAGTTCTTCATCAACTTCTTCTTTCTTAGTATTGCTATAAATGTGTAAAGGTTTCTTACCATGAACTAAGGCTTTGAAGGGTGTTTCACTTTTGGGTTCAGTCTTCAATCTTGATATCTCAAATGCATAGATTTTATTGATCAAAGTCTCTCTCTTGAAGTCTTGTGAAAATTGCATGGTTTCCTCTAGAATATTGATCTTGTTCTCATAATCTGTTGTTAAAGTAGGCAATAGCTTGTCCATTATGTCTTCTTCTGATATTTCTCCACCATTATTTTTTATTCCAGAAACTGCTTCATTTATCCTCTGATGTTCTCTTGAGGTAACATCTCAAGATTATTGTATTTATTTTTCCATGTCTTCATGCGCACATTCTTTTCTTGGACATCTCCTTTAAACATGTCTTCTAAATACTTCCATGTTGTGTATGCCTTGTCTACTTTCTTGATCTCAGAGAATTCACTGTCAGATAGTGCACTTATAAGGGCTTCTTTGGTGAATGCATTAGCTATGAATTTATCCTTTTGTTTACTAGTAGCATCATCTCTTGATAGGTCTTTGAGAGAGGGAATAACAACTTCTTGTGTTTCTATCTCAAAGATGTCAAAACCAACACACTGTAGATGTGTTATCATTTTGTTCTTCCAATCCAGATAATTCTCTCCTTTGAACTTAGGACTCTCTTTTCTGAAGTATGTCATCTTATCTACCTTAAGCAATTAGGATTTCTCTTCAAGGCACTTGGATCTGATACCAATTGTTATAATAGTCCCAAAGGATAACTGAGAGGGGGGTGGAATCAGTTATCAGCTAATTTAATTCTTTTCTTTTATTAACTCCATAATACAATAAAGTAAATGCACATTCATATAACACAATAGACAACACCACAATTTGGTTATGGGGAAACCAAATGGTAAAAACCCTGGTGGGAATTAACACCCACAATGAACTATACTTTTTTATAATAATCTTTGTTAGAAGATCTTGCAACTCTGTTAGGAGTTGTTCTTTACAATGCAATAAGTATAGTGACCTAGTTAAGGGTCTAACCCTGTTAGGAGTCTTTTACAAATAACCCGGTTAAGGGTGAGGACTCACTATCCAAAAGCTCATTGCTTCAATGTTGAAGGCTACAACCTTCTGTGGAATAGATATACACTATATCTAATGATGAACTGTAGAGTAGACCTATTGTCTTGAACAGTTCCAGTGTATTGTAATCTTTCAGTTCTTCTTCACATAGATCCTTGATGAATGAAACACAACTAATATTCTGCTTTGTACATTTTCTGTCTCTTATCTTATCATTCACACTTAGCGTTCCACAAATGAACTACTATAAGTATCTTCCTTAAAGTATGAGATCATGGGACCTATTAAGAAACTCTTCATAACATCCATGTCAGCTTAACTAACCATGCAAGCATAATTACAACCACCTAACATAAACTGAATAGACGTGACGCTTTACTAAGTTGGCCTCACCAAATAAAATCTAACTTTGCAATCTTTTTGAAACACGTTTGGCACCTTTAGATAACTATCTTCAACTCATAATTAAACTTGAATATACACACACATATCCTAATGATATGCACAACTCAAGAAACATGCAATACATTGGCTCTGTATAGACAACATCTAGGAACTGTAACTATTGTCTAACAGAATTACACAACACAACTGAAACTTCATATCTAAGTCTGTGTGTATGAACAAAAAATAAAAAATATGTCTACAAAATGAATATAACCATGCAAGGCTTGATAACATCATTCTGATAAGTACATATAGAGTACTATTGTATATTATATGTTGTCATCAATGACAAACATACAATCAACTAGCTACCAGAAGTAAATCTCCAACATACCAAAGATAAAATAGGACTAAGTTTCAATAATAATTCTTACACCCCTACTTCAAGAGATGGTCCAATCTTTTATGAAAGAAGTGATGAGGAAGAAGAAATAGAACTGGAAAAATGGACCTATGAGATATTATTACATATTGGTATAGAGTATCCTAAATATCAAGGAGAAATATATGTACCGAGCTTTGAGGCACCACAAGACACTCATATTCCTTTGTTAACACAAGCTACTATTCAAGAGGTGGAGGAAACAATAGAGGACACTCCAAAAGTACCATTGATAGAAACAACTATTGACGACATACCCCAGCAATAGGATTCACATCCTAATTGGGGGCAACTAGTCACAGTTTCACACATCCTAGATTTACCACACTTTGATCTACAAGTGGCTAATAGGGTACATCAGGTAACTATTGCTGAGTTTCTAAATAGATCATATGATGAAGTAATAGACTCACATGATTATGAATGGGATATCCTATCTAATTCTACCATGGACATTGAAGTGGATGTGATTCATAAATTAGCACCAATATTTCAAAGAGGGGAGAGTTCTAACACTTCCCCTGATACTGTTGTTGTTCTAGAGTCAGATGAGATACCATTGCCTAGAATTGTTGATGGTGAAACTAGTCTTTTACTAGGTCTAGAGGATATTATGAGAATGTAAGCAATGAGTTATATTTTGGTAAGAGAAGAAGAAGAATACTCAATTGATGAGTCACTAGAGTTAGGTCCACATATTACTAACAATGACCCTTTTCATGACGGTTTAACTCTTGATGATCTAAACACCATAGAAGTAGACCTAATAGAAAATGTCTTGTTAGTTAATAGTTTTGACTCTAACATGATGTTGTCCATACCAAAATTTGATTCATTATCCTTGATAAACCCTGACTTAATTGATTGGACAAATTCAGATCCTAATCCTATCATGCACTTCCCCAATGACTACACTTTGGCTTGCTACTTCAATGCTTGTGAACCTTATCTTTCTTCCACCAATGCAAGGAGTGTGAACATGTCACAGGAGGATATCAATTTTCTCAGTCACAACTTGAAAAATAAAAAGAAGCAAAGAACTGATGGTGAAAACCATGTTGTTTCAGTGTCAAATTCTAAAATAGTAAAAACAAAAGATGTATCTGATGGTGAAAACCTCCTAGAGGTGCCAAAAGATGAGATTCTTGATATCCTCCCTAAGCACTTGCAAGAAAGATCTTTAGTTTTGATAGAACCAACACAACTAGTTAACTTGGGAACATCTAAAGTTCCTCAAATTTTTTACCTAGCACAATTTGTTTCAGACGAGGAGAAGATAAAATGTTGGAAGTACAATATTGGGAAAGAAAGATACTAAGAGGGGGGGTGAAAAAAATATTAAAACTTGATCACTTAAAAAAAATTGATCCACATTCATACATATATGAATTTAACCTAACATTAGATAGCATCCAGAACATGAAATATATAACCCATAACACAGAATTTTGGTAACCCAAAAACCCAAATAGGTAAAACTGGGGTGGAGATGACACCCACAAAATCTTCACTACTGCAGAAATAAAGTGTGCATGTTAGGGATATAAGAGTTTTGATTACAAAATGCAATCTACCTAGTTAAAGGTCTGTTCAGTTAAGAACTAAAGATCATTACAATCTACCTTGTGAAAGGATTTCAACTTACAATAAAGTAAGAACTCAGCTAAGAGATTTAAAGAAGGTCTGTTACAACCACTCTGTTAATATATTTCACTTGATATTCTTGTTAGAATGTTTCAAGTAGTGATCCCTCATTATGCACTTAGATGCTGATCACGGATCTTCTCTTTCTAATACCTTCTGTGATCTCACAATCTGATATATATTTTTTCTATTATTCACTCCTTTGTCACTCTGCTTGATCTAAGCTTCTTCACAAAATAACTCATTGTTCATCTCTGATGAACACATAAACCTCATCTTCATTCTGTTATAATAGGGTTAGAAAAAATCTTACATGTCTTTACAGATCTGTTAGCAAGATCTAGATCAATGATCAAGATCTAATATTTATGCCTCCAAGGCATTCCAATTTTCTGATTGGATCCATGCCATGCATAGGATGAAACAATTAAATGCATAAATATATCTATAGATAAATATTAAATTCTTACATATGTCAGCCCAAATCTCATACAAGTTGGACTAAACATTTTACCTCAAAGTTTGAATCAATCCTAACATATATGCAAAAAAAATTCTGCTCGGCACTTAAATATTCTACTCAGCTTGGCATGATGTAACTTGGCAACCTGTATACTTGCTTGGCAATGTTGTTCAGCCTTGAATTGTTTTAGCTTAGCCACAGTGATAAAAAACTAAAATTGCCTAAGTAAATGACTAAGTGTTGGTCACTAATCATCAACAAAACTTAGGGATTAATAATCTCCCCCTTTGATATTAGTGGCAAAAACACACTTATCATTTCTTGCAATTCATTCCATCCAAAAATTTTCCTTACTACATAATGTACTCCCCTAGGAATGTACTCCATACTACATACAAAATTTTATATATTATACATGCCTTCAAAAAAAATATTTACAATTATTATACCTATACTATTCCTCTTACGATGTATCCTTGTCAGATTCCCGCTTGTTTTTGTCACTAATTATAGGTGGGGTTAAGTTGTACTTATCCAAAAAATGTTTATGAAGTTGTAAGGTGGAAGCAAATTTAGTGTCCCAACTATTCTTAACATACTTCATAACCTCTAATTTGACTTCTATCTCGGCAGCTAGACTCACTAAACTTTATGCAGTAGAGAGATCTAAATTTCTCTTAACCAATTCTTTTGCAGCTGAAAGTTCTTTCTGAATTACCTCCAAATGAGGTATTAGGTTTTTCTAAATAGTAATCAATTTGGCCCTTATCCAACCATCTTCAACCATGAGCTCGACTATTCTCCTTTGTTTATTAGTCAATCTTTTAAAAAGTAAGGAGCTAGTGCTAGCATCCATGCTCAGCGAACTCTTAGATGACTTCAAGTCTAATTGCAATTTTTGTATAGCATGTAGATTATCCTTTGTGAAGAATTTTACATCACATAATTTCTTATAAAAAGAATAAACATTAGTTGCAACTTCCTCCAAAATTTCTACAAGAGAATAAAGTTCAAACTGCTTTGTCACAATCTCTTCTGAGATTTTTGCCAGTACTTTGTTCTTGAATTTCCTCTCAGACCATTCCAATAACTTCTCATTTGATTCAATGTTGTCATCATTTACCTTCTTCACAGTATGAACTAACTTTTCAAGAATAGGAGCTTGAGGATTTTCATATTCCATGTTAAAAGCTTTTACAAATATATCCTTGATGTCATGTAACACCTACTTTTTCTTCTGCTCTCTTTTCATTTATTCCTTCCTTTTCTTCTTCTTAAGTAATTCTTGAAGAGTCTCAATATGTTCATAAGATAAAACATTGGGATCCCATTGTTGAATCACAATTAATTCATCTAATGTGACATTAAGAGTGGGATACTTCTTCTTCATAACTTTCCTCCTCTTAAATTTAGGTGAACTACTGCTCAGCTTTGTTTCCTCAATACCTTTTCCTGTGTCAGTAGTAGTCACCATTGCATCTTCCAAATCAGTCAAAATTGCATGTTGATTAGGCATACCTCCTATTTTAGGTCCAGTGGGAGTAGATGATGTAGAGTCTGCTAAATCAACCAACACTTGCACTGCCTCTTGTTCCTTAGGCTCATTTTCAGTATCCTTCATCTCCTCTCCACTATCTAAAACTATTTTCACAACCTCTAAAATAGGTGGATTTTATGTATTTACCTCTTGTTCATCTATCTTCTCCTTCTTTGCTTCCTTTTGTTTAATTTTATCTTTAGGTTTCTCTTGAGTTTTCTCTTCATCTTTCTCTATACTCCTCTCTCCTTCAGCCTTAGTAGCCTTAATAAGTGATTCTATACTTGTATCTCGTGGCTCATCCTAACCCTCGGCATTCAAATTGCTAGAGTCATCAATTGTGTTATCAATTAGACTATCTACTATCAGATCAACAATGTTTACTGTATCTATTTGTTCTTTGGTTCTGATCCAGTCTTGTTAGGCTCAGTAGCAATTTGCTCTTTTTCTTTCTGTGCTGCAAGGGTGGTTTCAACTTCTTTATCCTTCTGCTCAGATGTTCCTTCATCAGTCTTCTTCTTTTGTGGAGCTACCAATCCAAATATTTCCTTCCATATCCTAGTACTCTATTGTACTACACTTTCAATTTCATTTTTCAAAATAACATATCCTCTGATTTTAGGTATGAATTTATGCTTGTACCCCTCAACAAATTTAGCTCTTTGTTTCTTAGTCAGCTCAGGGATGACCTTAGCTAATGTACCTTCTCTAATGTATCTCTCAGTAGTAAGTGAAAATTATCATTTTCTAGATAGAAACTCATATAGTTTAGTCGGCACATTGTTTCATAGCTCTATAGGAGTTAACTTGAAAGTTCTCAACATATCTAGTAGAGCTTCCTGAACTTTATGCTTATCTTATACATTAAATTTCTCATACTTGATAAACTTAAAACTAGATAACCCTATATAATTCCTCAAATTCTCACATACCTCATTAATATTAGTGGGTCTTTTGAATGGTACAGTTTGTATGTTGTTGGGTTAATCAGTTTTAGTCTTTTCTTCATCACTTTCTGGATCCAAATGTAGTTTCCTTCTTGATCTCTTTACTTGTAGGCTTGGCACAACCTTTTTTGCAAATTAGGTCTTTGATCCAGAACTACTCTCTCCAACCTTCTTATTTGCATAAACTTTTGTTTTCACTATTGGAGATGTAACAGTAGATGTCCTTGCCCTTGGATGATTGGCAATCAGAGGGGTAACTTTAGGTTTTGCTTGGCTAGGCTTAGCTACCTTGGCTACTGCTACTTTCTTTCCTTTTGCCTTAACATGAATCTCTTCTTTAGATTCAGTTACTTCTTCTTCTTCTTTAGATATATCTTCTCCTTGTCCAGTAGATAGGCCTAGAGTTGCATCCTTTGGCTCCTTATCACTCGGCAATCCAACCATTTTCTTCAGATTCTTCACAATATTTTTCCTCTTTCTCTTCATGGTTCCTGCCTTTAGATTCATAGATATATTTGCCTTAGCTTCATCATAATTTCCAAATCTCTTTGATGTTGCATCAATCTCCTCTGCTAGGAGTGTTGTGATAGATGTTGATGTTTCATCAATGTTAACTTCATAGGGAAATGGCTCTAGCCATGATACCCTAGGTGTCACGGCCTGAATGTATGTGTAATCTATGTCAACTAGAAAACATATCTCCTCAGAGTGCTTTTCCACTAGTGAACTATGAATTCTAGTCCTCAACCTCATTCTCTTTTTGAATTCCACAAATTAGTTTTCCATAATACTATTGAAATTACTGCCTAATTGTTGAATACATTCACTAATCTACACAGTAATAGGTCTATCCTCCTTCCAAACAATATTTTCCAGTGTAGGAAATGAATTTTGTACATAGAAGAATATGCAAACTAGTAAGGAACCAAACGTACATGATGAGCTCTTAGCTTTTCTAATCAGTAATATGTTCTTGGCTAGTTGCATCTCCTAAAATAGAAAAAGATCAACTTTGCATGTTCTTACATAGATATGCATGGACTAGATCCTGAATTAATAATGCACCATTTATCTATAGTTCCTGGGATCAAACCCGTGAAATAGAAACTAAGAAAGATGGATCCTCATGTTGCATTACTAGTAAATGCAGAGCTAGAAAAATTACTGAAAGATGGATTCATAAGAGTCATCGCTTACATAAGATGAATTTCTAATATGGTACCAATATCTAAATCAGATAAATCTAGCAGGATCTATACAGACTTTAGAGACTTAAACAAAGCATGTCCTAAAGATGATTTTCCACTACCAAACATTGATATGATCGTAGATCTAACATCAGGCTATCAAATGTACTCATTAATGGATGGTTTCTCAGGCTATAACCAGATTAAAATTACTCCTAGGGATCAAGATAAAACCATAATCACATGCGCATGGGGAACTTTTTTCTTGAATGTTATGTTGTTTGGGTTAAACAATGTTGGTGCTATATACCAAAGAGCTATGACTACCATATTCCATGATATGATGCATAAAAACATGGAGGATTATGTGGATTATACCTTAGCTAAATCAAAACAAAGGACTACTCATAATGAAGACTTGAGGAAGATATTAGATTGCATGGAGCAATTTCAACTCAGACTCAATCCAAAGAAATGTGCCTTTGGGGTTCAATCAGGGAAGTTGCTAGGGTTTATTGTATCAGCAAAATGAATTAAAGTAGACCCTAAAAAAGTCAAAGCTATAGTAGAAATGACTCCTCCATGAAACATTAGTCAAATGAGAACATTACAAGGAAGACTCCAGTCCATCAGGAGATTTATGTCACAACTTGCAGATAAAGCACAACCCTTTACTAAATTGCTACATAAGGGTGTCACCTTCAAATGGGATGAACATTGTGAAACTAACTTCAAAGAATTAAAAGAGTACCTGGCTACTCCTATTCTCATGGCACCCACCCATGGCAAGCCATTACTCCTATATATCTCTGCTATAGCTACATCATTGGGAGAATTGTTGGCACAAGAGGATGAAACTAAAAAGGAAAGAGCAATATACTATATCTGCAGAACACTAGTATCTTATGAACTCAATTACAGCATAATTGAAAAAGCTTTCTTAGAATTTGTCTTTGCATCACATAAATTGAGACATTATATGCTATCACATATAGTAAGGCTCATTGCAAAGATAGATCCTTTGAAATACCTCTTAAGAAAGAAATCATTAATAGGATGACTAGAAATGTGGGTCCTGATTCTGAGAGAATTTGACAATGAGTATGTGGACAGAAGGGCTATTAAAGGACAAGTCATCATTGATCAATTAGCTGACTCACCACTCCAAGATGATGAACCTTTGAGAATTGAGTTCTCTGATGAAACAATTATGCATCTAACTGAGTATCTGTGGAAAATGTACTTTGATGGTTCTTTCGTGCAACAAGGATCTAGAGCATGGGATCTATTCATAACTCCTCAAGGCTACAAAATACCCAAGTCCTACAAATTGATGTTTCCATGCACAAATCACATTGTTGAATATGAAGCATTGGTAAATGGTCTTAAACTTGCTATGGAGTGGAAGATTGTAGAGTTACATGTGTATGGTGACTCCCAGATCATTATCAATCAATTAAATGGAGATAATCAAACCAAAGATGAGAATTTGATTCCCTACAAGCAACTGGTTGATGACCTAAAGAGGTATTTTGTCTTTGTCACATTCCAACAAATACTAAGAACAAAGAATAAGGCTGCATATGCTATGGCTACATTGGCATCCATGTTAAAATTAGAGGAACATCAATTCTGCTATCACTTCTTGGTGGAATAATTATCCTACCCAACCTTTGATACACCTGAATACCAAGTAATTTGTGCTTTGAATGCCCAAGACCCATCTCAGTATGCTAAAATCATTGCTTACCTAAATAACCAAACTATACCCAATGATCTATCTAGAAATGAAAAATGAGCCTTGATTAGGACAACATCGCGTTATGTCCTCATTACTAATAACTTATATAGACGAGGTCTCGATGGTACACTTCTTAGGAGTTTAGACCACGAAGAGTCAGATCATGCATTGAAAGAAGTCCATGAAGGTGTATGTGGATCACACTCAAATTGCTTTTCACAGGCTAAGAAACTACTAAGATAAGGCTATTACTGGCCCACAATGGAAAAAGATACTATTCAATTTTCAAAGACATGTCATAAATGCCAAACACATTGAAATCTCATCCATGCTCCTGCTAGAGAACTCATACCATTCATAACACATTGGCCATTTTAGCAATGGGCCTTTGGTTTGGTTCGACAAATATATCCTAATTCTTCAAGTGGACACAAATACATCACTACGGCCACTGAGTATTTCATGAAGTGGATCGAATTCATGTCGTTGATCAAAGCCACTGGCAAACAGGTGGCTATGTTCATCTTGAACTACATTATTTGTAGATATGTGATACCCTCTTCAATTATAACAGAAAATGGGGGCCAATTTAAAAATAAAGAAATTGAAGACATTTGTACATAGTTTCACATTACTTAACATTATTCCTTAGTCTATTATCCTTAAGGTAATGGACAAGCTAAGGCAACTAACAAGAATATTCTCAAAATCCTACATAGAACTGTTAGTAAGTATGGCAGGGACTGGTATTTACAATTAAATCTAGCACTTTGGGCCTACAAAACAAGCATCAGAACACCAACTAGAGCCACGCCATTTGCCCTAGTCTATGGCACTAAGGAAGTATTACCTATTGAGGTTGAAATCTCATCTTTACAAGTATCTTTACAAGGTCTTGTTACTGACGAACAGTACCACATTAATAGGGTAAATTCTTTAGACTTACTTGATGAGCGCAGGCAACAGGCATTCAATCATCTAAAAGTGTACCAGAAATGCATGTAAAAAGGGTACAATAAAAAGGTCAAACCATGACATTTTCAAGATGCAGATCTCATTCTGAAATAGAATCCTAAGAACCAACCTAACAGAGAACAGAAAGGAAAGTTTGAACTAAACTAGTTGGGACCTTATGTCATTACTGCCACTTTTGGGACTGGAGCTTATCAGCTAGCTACACTTGAGGGAGATGTTCTTCATGATCCCATTAATACTCTACATTTGAAGTGGTTATATCCTTGATGTCTGGCTAGCAGATCCTATGCAGTGGAAATCTCAAAAAAAACAAAAAAAAAAAATCAAAAAATTGATCCTGAAGAAATTCAAAAAAAGTGTAAAAAGTCCTGAAAAAAGGTATCCTTAGTGAAAACCTAGCAAATAGGTTCCTTGATAGTACAAAAACATTAAAAATAAAAAATTGAAAAAAATTGAAAAAAAGAAAAAGTGCGTTGATGAAAACATGGCAAACAAGCATCTTGGTAGCAAAAATAAAAAGCTTTGCCGAGTGGTGAAAACGTGGTAAAAAAGAATCATTCGAACTCTGTGCTCTATCTATCAATACAATGATGACACTACACCTTCATAATTGCACCTGTACTATTTGGTGACTTTGTTTCCTTACAAATGTCTTATCCTTGCTTGGGATTTGCCTGCATTTGCATCTTAGGAATAGTCATTCTACACTAGGGGCATATTTGCTAGGATGTTCAGTTCACATTTGCTAGGTTGTCCTAAGCATCTTTTCTAGGATGGTTCCCCTCTCCAAAGTGGTAAAAGAAATCAAACTAGTGTTTCTCAACACTTGAAATCCATAAACTTAAAATGAACTAGTGTTTCTCAACACTTTAAACAATGTTTCTAAACACTACATGGATTGCAATTGCTAACACAGTTAATCTCACATATACTCAAACATGAAACATATTGCTTACATTTCAAAATCTGATTGATGAATCTCTACTGCGCTTAAAAAATGAATCAACAGTATTTCTCAATACTACTTAAACACATAGTTTGATCTTGGTTTGGTTATGATTCTTTTATGTTCCCATGATGTTTCATACTAGGGGCATCTAAGCGATTATGAATTTTCTTTGATTGATTCTCAATTGGTGATTGTTATGTCTTCTGAGTTACTTTGTGACGTCTATTCAAAAGACTAAGAGTCACAAGGACCAGAGGAATCACGTTTTCTTGGTTTTCTATGTATGGTGATTGTTCCAAATGATCCTATAAATTTCACCTAACTTGGATGTTTATGGTAAGAGCTGCCAACATGAGGGGATAGCCGCATATATCTTAATCTTTGTTATGTGTAAACTATGGTGAGGTTGAAACAATTTTCTTGTCTATTTCTACCTTAGATTCTCACTATGGTGTATGCTACATGATGTAGCCAAAGATATGAATTTTCAAGGTCACTACGGGTCGCATATCTTACATTACACTTAAATAGAACCTAAACCTAAACATTAAAAGGAGATAACAAAATTTTCATCCTAGATTCTATGCCTTTATGCCTAAGTTTATTTCTGACATTGCATCCAATACACATAGTATTCATAATTTCATGGTACTAGTGGGTATTGGTGACAATTGTACTATCAAGTGATGTTTGTTACAAAAACTGCCCGATGATGATAAAATGATACAATATATACAAATCAGTGACATTCCTATGATTCTGCATAATAGATGTATTTAGAGATTGCATGCTTCATTTTAAAGAGAACAGCATAGGGTAAAAGCACAATAATTTGTCACCTTTTAGGCTAAATTATCAGCATAGCTACATTTTAGTATTTCTAACTAAAAATTAATTTTGGTCAAACATATAGTCTAGCTAGATTCATTCTAGCTAAGGTAGATAATTTCTTTAACTTTTCCAATTGGAAATGTCCATTAAATGTAGGTTTTATACCGCTTTGAGTCCAATTACCATAGAAATAAAATTATTTCAGAAAAAGTGACGTTTTAATAACTCCTAATATTTTTAATGATATTTTTTTAAAAATACAAAAATACCCTTTTGTAGAGATCAGAGTCACAAATATCATCATATAGATTTTATAGTATTTTAATTAGACAGTCTATTTTAATTAAAAAATATTGAAAGTAGGTATTTTAACAGTCAAGCAGTCGTTGGTTCAAAAAATATAAAAAAATGATAAATCAATTCAAAAAAAAATTAAAATCATAGAAAACACTAGACAAGAGAGTCCTCTTCAATAATATGTAATTTATTTGGTTTTTGGTATAGTTTTGATAGGGGAAAAGTGGCGGGAGACAAAAACTTTTGATTTCAGGTAAGTTCAACTTTGAAAACTTATAACAGAAGAAGTATAGATCAAAAGCACTTCTTTCTTTTTTTTTGCACTAGCTATACATGTCATCTAAAATATATTTTGAAACTGGAGGAAAAAACAATGTTTTACTTAAAATGATTTGGCAGGAAGTAAACTCCTTGATTTACAGTATTTTTCAGGAAATGAAAAATAGACCTAAAATTTTCAAAAAACATATTAATTTTGGTTCAATTTTATTTTAAAAAGTATAGGCATATAATTCATCCTATTTCACACATTTCTTCAGTTTACATCATCTTCAAATTCTCAACAGAAATGTGGCTTTTATGCCCTTGAAGTTTTGCAGTTTTGGTGTTGTTAACATTTTCCTTTGTAAAAGAGTGACATATTATTGTGCTTTTACCCCATAAAAGGGACTTGAGCTTAAATTAAATTCTTTCTTCATTCAAAAACCAAGTTAATTACATACATCAAATATTACTGATATCCATGTTATTGCATATCCATGACATACATTATGCATTCATACATGAGAAAGAGAAAAAAGACAAAAACAAAGCCTTCAAGCATTACATTTAATTTTACATCCTAAGTGCATCCATACATGTATTTCCATAAATAAAAATCTCAAAAACATTCATTTTCATATTCACTTAGTATCATTTAAAACACATTCATATCAGTAATAAATCTAATGAGCATAAATGATGTCATCACATATCTAATCTAACTCATTAGGAGACGAAGATAAACATAATCACATGTGCATCACAAATCTAGAACATCTATCAAAAGCATGAGAATATAGGAACATATAAAGATAAGGAACAACTATCTCAGATATATCAGATATGGAAAAGATCAAAAATGTGGAACTGTCTACAAAAACAAGTATCAGAGTATCAGTATGAATCAGATATACATGTATAATTGTCATGGTACAAAAGAATGATCTTAGGAGGATTGAGATATACAAAGTGATCTCACAACTATGATAAAATATGATACATCATGTCTGACTCCCACCCTCTCCCTGATCTGGTGGAGGAGGAAGAGGTGGAACAAACAGAGCTGGTGATTGCATGGCCCCCTCAGACTGGTGAGCAATCCATGAATATAAAGGTGCTCTCTGACCCTCTGGCACTGCAACATGATATAGAGCATAATAATATGTGGCTCTCTATTTTGGTGTACCTCTGTGCAATCCTATGTGTCTCTCTCAGATCTCAAGTGCTCAATCTGTGTGTCTCTCTCTACTCTAACCTTCTCAAGCTATCTCTCTCGATCTACTAGAAGAGCCTCTAAAGTGGTGATCCTAGCTCTAAGCTGCTCTCTCATGCTCACACTATGATAGCACATCTCCATCTTGACCTGAGTCCCTACCTGTATCCTTCCCTAAGGGTCTATCCTATGGCATAACCTATGACCTATCTTGATGTTGTTGTCTCTGCCTTGGTTGATCTCTAGCCAACAAAGAAATTGGATCCCTCTGAGGAACAAAAAATCTGAACCAATTCCTCCTACCACTCCCACTTCTGCTAGCCACCTCTCTAGTACCACCCACAGCCCCTCCACCCCTATCATCTTCCTTGTCACCATCATCAAGACCCTAACCCCTGTCTGATGGTGCATGTCTCCCATGTCTCTGTCCATCTCTACCTCCATCCCTCCCCATAGCTCCTATCTCCCTCTGGGATCCTCCTTGACCTCTGACTGGATGGTCCTCATCAGGATCATAATCTAATGGATCCTCAATCCAAGGAACTACCTCCCCTGGATCTATAAAATGTGGCACAGGATATTGTCTCATCTTAGCAAGGTATCCCACTAAACATCCAGCATCAGCTACATCAGGCTGTAGATCCCAAGGTACAGCTACCATCTCTACAATAGCTCTTTGTGCAGTCTCATAACCCAACTATCATCCCCACGATGGCATCCCATCTTGTATCTGTACATACATAGTAAGATCTTGGCATCTGCCCTATACTTGGCCATACTACCTCAAAACACGGGTCACCAAAAATTGCTTAATGATGTATCTAGTATGCCCAATCAAGTACCTTCTCTAAAGAAAATAAGGCATCTAGCGTCTGTCAGATAACCAATCCTCACAATCTAGGTATGGTTGCCATACTACTCCAGTAATATCATCTAAAACATGGTGCCAATACTCCACCTTGCCTAGATGGGGTTGTTGTATCCAACCAGAGTACATATATACATAAGGCTACTCTGCTACTTGTTGCCTGTCAACTATTGGTCATGTCACTAGAATGTGCTCCCAAGCCCAGATCTGAAGAACCAAGATACCAACAGTCATGCTTCCTAAATAATGGTACACTATCTTGTGTAACTCTCAGTACATATGAGCCAGTATACAACTGCCCCATACAAATCTCCATCTCGCAACTACCATCTTCTCAAGCATGTCGACCTAGCCCACCATAAATCTGTGTTTTCCATGGTCTGGTATCAAGATACCTCCAATCAAACCAACTAAATATATAGGAAGATGATCATTATAATCGCGCATGTAATCCCATGAAAGGTACCGGTGAGCAATCGTATCATCTCCAAAGAAGCCTCGTGTAGTAGAAATTGACATGGCAGAAGTAGAATCAAAATGAACCTCATGTCCTATCATCAAAACTCTAAGTTTCTGCCACACGTCCTCTGGTTTGACCATCATCTCTCTAGTTGGGAGATGGAAGGTGTTGTACTCTAGATTCCATCTCTCGGCCATAGTAGTCAACAACCCTTGATTTACCTGAATGTCAGGTATATCTCTCAATGAATATAAACCTACACCGGTGACAAACTCAGCCTGGTCACCTATCAATGCTCGTGCTAGAGCAAGAACGTGACCAGGATATGGACTATATAAGGAAACTACCTCAAATGTAACCTGTTCATAGATAACAATTACACAAACATCCCAAATCAGCAATTTATCTAAGGAAACTAAGCATACACCCTATCAGCTAAGTATTTTTTTCATCAGACAGACTAAAATAGGCAAATTGGGCAGCTCAACAGGTTAACAACTAGATTCAACTCTATTTTTATGGGGTGCAATCCTCTTTACAGGATGTGATCCCTAATTTTCAGGATGCGATGGGGCATCCAGGATCTGACCTTGTTTTCATAAGACGTAAAATGGGATGTCGCGTGGACTCTATTTTTACAGGGTACAAAATCTTGCAAAACCTTCACAAACCTACATCATGCGACTAAAAACTCTACAATGGGGTGCGATCTTGGATTTACCAGAAGCGACATGGGAATTTGGGGCAAAACTGGAAGTGATGCAAGATTTATAGGATGTGACACCAAATACAGAATGCGATGCAAAATTTAAATGCCTATAACTTGCACCAAAATGCATGAAAATGAAAACTGAAAATTTCAAAAGCTAGGTTTTCAGTTACTTACCAAAGGTGGGTAGTCACCTGGACACTGATGTTGATGGCCAAGCTCAAAATGATGCTTCTCCATGGGGACAACCATCTTCTCTATAGAGCTCTCTAAATTACTAAGGTGAAAAGTGAAAATGAGTGAGTAAAAAGTACATTTGGGCCTATATATTTGCCTTTTTAAGCTATTTAGGAGCTCCAAAACTCCTCCTAGACAATTGAAACTCATTTTTTTGTCTTTTTGATCAATCAAGAATGAAATCAAATGCACTGACATTGCTCTACATAGTGCAGTAAAAATTTTACAACAGCTCCTGAAAAATGCAGCATTACTTCATATGTTCCGAAAATGATTCACAAGTTTTACACAATCATTTTTATGGGTTCTATATCATCACATTGCACATTATTCATCAAAAATATTGGTTAGGCATCATTTAATTAGATTCAAAGCTCACATATTAACATGATTAACTTGGCACCACTGTGTTTTCTCTTAAACACCCCGTCATTCCTTCACTTCTTCTAATCCATTATTTCTTGACCTAACTGCTCCATACAAGTGATACATAATTTCAACAGAGGGATTTTATTCTTTCCTTCAATTTTTTTCCTGAAGGGGCATAATCACACTAAAATCAATCAAATTCTTGCTCAAAAAAGCATTAAAACAACATCTTTATCAAAAAAACTAAAGCATGATAGTTCCTTGACTAAGTCAGGACTATAGGATTGAAGGTTTCGGTTCTCACAAGATGGATATCCTATGTCTACTTTTTCTTAGATTCTTATTAAAAGCTCCTGGCAGCTTTGTACTGACCTTTGTTTGATCAAGTTTGAAGTCGTTATCATCAATTTTTGGATGATAACCAAGTTCAGAATTGGTATCATTAAGATCATTACTTATTGACCTTTGTTCTATCAAGTTCAAAGTCAATTCTATCAGTTTAGTTCAATCAAGTGTGATACTAATCTCGTCAGGCATTTTGTTTGATCATGAGTGAAATTCTCAAACTTTCTGAAGTCAACATCAAAAACTTTCTTTGAATCAATGTGCTACTCACACATCAATTCAAAGAGGAGCAAATGTAACCACCCTAATTTGGTCTTCTCTGACCATAGACTCTATTTTTTCTAAGTGTGATCATACCCCCAATTTTGTCAAAATATTTCTTAAAATTATTGGCATAATTCATTCAAATCAAATTTAATCTCCTGAGTGATTTAATCACTAAATTACATTAATTGACTTAGCCAATCAAATCAAATCAATTCAATTCTATCAAAATAAATCAAAAACATGGCTAAGATAATTTATTAAAAGGAATTAAATAAAATCTTAATTACACCTCCTCACTTGCAAAAGCCAATCCCCTAGCCTAATTAATCTAATTAATTATCTATAGTCCTAATTAATTCTCAAAACCAAACAAAAGATTAAATAATTATTTTCCCCTATTATTGAATGAATATATTAATTATGTAATTCATTTCATTAATATTACCCTTAACCCCTAACCTAACCTATCTCAACCACCTTAACTCATGGGTTCGAACTAATCCCAACCTCTTCACCCATGCTAAGCCTAATTCTAATCTTAATCCCATCTTAACCCACTTCCTAATGATGTCACATTCCTAAACTCTTGATTAGGAATTCAACTCATTTCAAAAAGTCCACATTCTCAAGCTCCCCTTCCCTCAAAGTCCACTTTCTCAATCTTGGACATACACCCTCACCATGCTTCATTAAAATCTCTCATAAATGCTTCATTAATGAATATACCCTCACCATGCCTCATAAATGCTATCCCTCATTAATGCTCTTACACATGCATTTAATGACCATATCTCTCCTCTCACTCCTAATTTATTCTATAAATAGAATCAGTATTAAGCTCAATGGGCCCGTGATTTTGGAGTGTTGAAAGCATTGTTATGTTGTTCATATTATTCAAAATTTATATTTCATTGTAGCTTTCATGTTATCAATTGTTATAATCTTCATTTTTAGAGCTTAAAACGCATATTTGTTGAAGCATGTAGATTAGTTTCATTTGAATCTTTCATTCTAGGATTGTATATGTCACTGACAAATTGATAATCTAAGGGCATTTCTAGCATTTTTCATACTCTCCTAGATAGGAAGCAATAGGTCTATTTTAGTGATTGATGTTCTTGCTAACCTTTTTTTTTCACTAATGCAAAGACTTATTGAAGTGTTGTGTTGCAGCTACAGGAACCACAAAATAACACACACACACACCAGCTAGCTAATTACTCAAGGAGAAACGGGTTCTACATGGTCTCCTACTTGTTTTATGTTCTTTCATGTAATAAGGAGTGGAAATTACTCTTTAAAGAGACTTACCCATGGCATAAAGATTTATGATTATCATCCTCACTTGCAGAAAGATTCATACACAAATAGTTTCATGAAATTAAATGGCATATTTTTGGGGAGACTAGTGTTTGAGCTAAAGGGCTATACAGAACAGAGACTATCTAAAGAAGCTAGGGATTTTGTGAACATCTATGGAAGCTATTTCATACAATTTAGAAGGTTCACATATTTAAGAGTAGGTGGATTCGATGGGGAACCCTTCAAGCTTCCCAAGTATGCCTTTGATAGCCTAGTTATTATGGAAGTAAGTCTCCAATTGACGCATGTACACAAAAAACTGAAAGAGAAAAAAGGTAGAGCTAAGTCCTATTTTCCTATTGAGCTAGGACATTACTAGTTTAAAACCTCTGTAGATGCATGAAAATTAGAATTGGAACTCAAAAAGATAAATTTGAAGACTTTTGAAGCTAGGAAAGATTTTGATGTTAGAGGCTACGAAGCTCAACATTTTGGCCTAGTGAATGAGTTCCACCACATTCCATAGATGGAGGACTATTGGGAGGATTGTGCTGATGATCGAGAGGTAATCAAAATAATATGGTCTAGGTTCACACTCATTAAAATTGTTTCACTGCATATTGATTTAGATATCAAAGGTATAGAAGGGGAATATAATGAAATAGTAAGTGCAGAATATGAAAAGAGGGTTAAACATCAGCCTCTGCATGAATGGTGCAGGAGCACCTAGGTAGGGCTAGAAAGGAACCTAGGGCTTCTATTTTTTGTGTCTTTTAGTGGTCCTAGCCAAACCACTAGTGCAATAAGGGGACTAACCAAGTCCTAGTGTGAAGTGTGTTAGTATAGGATGCCTTAATAGGTCCTTTGTGACCTTCATTGTAGAATTGTCCACATTAGGTCAAATAGGGTGTTTTATGCATTTTGATGTCAAAATGGACAAAAAAGGGACTTGAGGTCCTATTTCAATGTTATAACACCTTAGAATAGAATTTGGTTAAGTTTGGTGGACTTATGACAAAGTTTGGATAGCAAAACCAAAAAGATGTAAAAGTTGTCAATGTTGTCGTTGACAACATTGACAACATTTGTTACATAATTGAAACTTCAAGAAATTGGTTTCATAACTGTCTAAAACCATTGATTTTGGGTCTTGGTCAACTACTTAAGGCCATTCTTGACCTTTTGCAAGGGTTGGCTTGTTTTTCAAATTGTGTGTACGGACTAAGAAATAGCAAGAACAGTCACAGTTAGTGTTTTTCTAAGCATTTGGTGTTGTAAAGGATTGAATTGAATACTGTAATCCATGGAAGTGTTAGAGTAGGTTTTTTTAAGCTGTTGTGTGGTGTTGGATTTCAATTTTGTTAATAGTTTTTTTTTTTTGTAAATTATTTTGTTTCTTGTCCTGTCGTTGGTCTAAATTAGGCAAGTGATGAAGATGGGGTCATTGGTTCTCTTCCCACCTTGAAAATTGCACGGGCCTTTGGGATTAGGGAGGTGACTCCATGTACATATTTTATAGTAAAGGAGGGGGCCTAGAAAGCATGGAAGCTATTTTTAATATTATGCCCTAGGCAAGCCAGTGTTGCATGGCTAGGGATCATAAGCAGTTGCAGAGCTAATGGGAAGGATTGAAAGCATTCATTGCTTCAATCAATGATTTTTGAGAGGTAGTGTGGTGTATGAAGTAGCCCATAATATAAGGAGAAGTTTGGGAGAGAAGTTTAGTGTGCCAAGAACAAGTTATTTTGTGCAGATAGACAAATTGCTTAGAAACCCTAATTTTTAGGCATGTTTATAGGAGGTACTGTACGAACACTTATGGGAGACAAGACCTAGAAAATATTTAGTGTCTTGATAAAGGGTATCTGTAACCATTGACATTTTTTCAAATTGTAAAGGATTTTTACAAGTTATTGTAGAAAAAGAGCCTAATTGGGCCTAATGCTTGTAGCCCTATTTTGGGTGATTTTAGCTTTGTTCTTGGAACTCATTTAGGTTTTCAGTGAAAAAGGAGTTTTTGGACATTGGATTGGATCCAATTAGCAATATAGGAGGCTACCTCTCCATATGGAAGAGTTTGGGATCCATTTGGATCAGTTTGTAAAGAACAGCAAGAAGAACACCATGGCTAGGTGTTGAAGCAGTTTGGTTTTCTTGTTGGTGTACTCAAGCTGAAATTATGTGGGATCTTGATAGGGAGATCCTTGAAGGTTAGGGTTAGTGAATAACCCTACTTAGGCTAGAGAAGAGGCCTATTGGTGACCCTAGTGGAGGTTAGGGTAGGAGAGAAATGCTTGTGTTTACATCAGAGTGGTATCAGAGCAAGTTAAAGACTTGGGAAATCAGTGTATGTCTGCAGCTACTAGTGAATCAGTAGGAGAGTCAATCATGGTGACAAATGAAGATATAGCTAAAGAGGTGGATGAGAAAAAGGAGAAAAATAGACTCCTTGAAGAATCCTTAGAAGGTATAAAAATAAGGCTAGAAGAAGTTGCAAATGTAGCAACTAGAAACAAGGAAGTGGAAAGTAGTGATAGTGGTAAGAAGGTTGCTGAAGAAGACCTTATCCCTAAACCAGACCCTATCTTGAATGAATAGACCTTCCTAAATGCCATAAAATCCCTAGGAGGAAAGGCATTGGAGGGTATACCACTATTTAGTGGAAAGATGGATATATGACGCAATGATGGATTGGATTGAAGGAATGGAGAACCATTTCAAGTGTGAAGGAGTTACTAAAGCAAAAAAGATCAAGGTGGAAAAATCAAGACACAGAGGGTTAGCCCTAACATGGTGGAAATACCTGGAAGATGAGAGGGTCAAATTGGGTAAGAAAGCTATAGCTAATTGGAATTCAATGGTGACCAAGCTAAAGGAGAATTACCTTCCTCAAGACTATGAGATTCAAATCCATAGAAAAAGACAGAGTTTGAAGCAAAAAGACCTAGTTTTGGCCCCTTATATAGAGGAATTCCAAAGGTTGCATCTTATATGCAAGAAGCAAGAAGAAGATTCTATCAAGGTAGCAAGGTACTTGGGTGGTTTGAAGTGGAACATCCAAGAATAAATCAGTTTGTGGATACCAACTACAGTTTATAGGTGTCATCAATTAGCCATCAGAGTGGAGGAAAAGAAAAAGAAGAAAGGTGACTCTCACTTCAAGAATAGAGGTAGAGGAAGAGACCAAAGGGGTAAAAGAGGAGGCTATCAAGGTAGAGGCAATGAGAAGGGTAATCAAGGTGAAAACAAATTAACAAAGCATAGTGGGGAAAGGACTCCAAGAGGAGGCTATAATAGAGGCAGAGGTATTCAAGGACCTAGTAGAGGGAGAGGAGGTAGAAATAACTCATACTTTGCAAGTATGAATTTTTACAATTGTGGTCAACTAAGCCACCCAGCATATAGATGTTGTGACAAGCCTACTACATCAAACAATGATAAAAGAATAGCATATGCCCATGAAGACACTTCAAGTGTTAAAGCTCCTGAGATTGACCATCTAGATTTAGAGATGGGTGAGAACTTAATGTTTAGAAGGGTCTTGATAAGACAACCTAGAAAATATGAACCCAAGCATAGGAGGGCTCTGTTTAGGATAAGATGCAAGATCCTTGGCAAAGTTTGTAAGGTGATAGTGGACTTTGGTTCCACTGATAATATCATCTCAGAGGAAGAAGTCAACAAACTCAAGTTGACCAAAGTACCCCATGTGAATCCCTATAAGGTGACATGGTTCAACAAAGGCCAAAGTGTTTTGGTGAATGAGTAGACATGGGTGGAATTCTCCATAGCAGGGTATAAGGATAAAATCTTGTGTGAAATCCTACCAATGGATGATTTCCATTTGTTGTTAGGAAGGCCTTGGAAATTTGACAATGGGGTAGTATATGATGGAAAGGAGAATTTTATAACATTCAAGAAAGGTGACAAACTTTCAAGATTCATTCTTTGCTAGAAGATGAAGAGCCATAGTCCAAGACTCCTAATCTTATATTGTGTAGTGGAAAGGAGTTTGTGAGGGATCTCAAGGAAGATGATAAGGAAGGCTATGCTATTGTGATCATACATAAGGAGGAAGAAAAAATAGTCAAGGAGCCATTGCCATTATAAATACAAACATTGGTTTAGAAGTATAAAGACATAGTGAGTGATGGCACTCCTGCTACCTTACCTCCTAGAAGGGTAATAATTCATCAAATAGACTTTGTCCCTGGTGCATCTTTGCCTAATAAGGAATCTTATAAGCTAACCCTTGATTAGAACTTGGAAGTGGAAAGGTAGGTACAAGAACTCTTGTATCAAGGCTTGATCAAGAAGAGTATAAGCCCATGTGTAGTCCCGGTTGTGTTGGCATCCAAGAAGGGAGGAAAATGGAGACTCTGCACAGATTCAAGGGCTATAAAAAGAATCACAATAAGGTATAGGTTCCCTATACCTAGGATTGAGGATCTCATGGATTGCCTTGGAGGGGAAATGTACTTTACCAAGTTGTATTTGAAGAGTGGTTATCACCAAATCAGGGTGAAAGAAGGGGATGAATGGAAAATGGCATTCAGGACCACAGATGGGCTATATGAAGGGCTTGTGATGCCATTTGGCCTCACAAATACTCCAAGTACATTCATGAGGCTCATGAATGAAGTGCTCAAGGACTTCACAAGGAAGTTTGTAGTGGTATATCTTGATGATATACTAATATTTAGCAAGAAAAAGGAGGAGCATGTCAAGCATGTAGAGGCAATGTTGAAGAGATATAATGAAGAGAAGCTAGCAATCAACCTTGAAAAGTTTGAGTTCTTCAAGAAATAACTAGTGTACTTGGGATTTGTAGTGTCCAAAGGGTCTTTGAAGATGGACCAAGAGAAAGTTGCAGCCATCCTAACTGGCCACCACCTACCATGGTCATTGAGAAAAGAATTTTTCATGGCTTATCCTAGTTTTATAGAAAGTTTATTAGGAACTTTAGTGGTATTTGTGCTCCTTTATTAGATACAATCAAGGGTGGGGTAAAAACTGAGTTTAGGTGGACAGTAGAAGCAGGAAAAGCTTTTGAGTTGTTGAAGAAACAAGTATCCACTCAACCTATCCTACAATTGCCTAGTTTTGATAAAAAATTTACTATTGAATATGATGCAAGTGGGATGGCAGTAGGGGGTGTGTTGAGTCAAGAAGGTAGGTCAGTGGCCTTCTTTAGTGAGAAAATGAATGAGGCTAAGAAGAAATACTCTTCTTATGACTTAGAACTATATCCTTTAGTTCAGTCCCTTAGAAAATAGAGGCATTATCTATTTCCCAAAGAGTTTTTGGTGTTTATTAACAACCAAGCCCTTAGTTACATCAATACTTAGGAGAAAATGAGCAATAGGCATTTGAATTGGATGGATTATTTGCAAGCATTTACCTTTACTATAAAGAAAAATAAAGGGAAGAGCAATAAGGTTGCATATGCACTAAGTAGAAGTATGTTGACAGTCCAAGAAGTCCAGTTGAATAGCATTGGCATTGATAGTTTCAAAGATCTTTACAAGGTAGATGTGGACTTTGGGGAAGCATACAAGGTGTGTGTTGATTTTCAGAACCATTTCCATAGCAAGTTCTCAGAGTTTACTTTGAAAAATGGGCTATTATTTAGGGGTAACCAGTTATGTGTGCCAAGATACTCTATGAGAATGAATATCATACAAGAGAAACACAATGGGTGTTTAAGTGGTCACTTTGGTATGAAAAAAACCTTGGAGCTTGTGAAAAGTTTCTACCAGTGGCCAATGTTGGTAAAAGATGTTACCAAATATGTGGAGCAGTGTGTTGTATGAATGAAAGACAAAGGTGGAAAAGTAATGCAGGTTTATATCAGCCTTTACCAATCCCTAATAGGCCATGGGAGTGTCTGACCATGGACTTCATAGTAGGTCTACCCAAAACCAAGCAAGGATATGATAGCATTTATGTAGTGGTTGACAGATTTAGCAAGATGGGTCATTTCATACCCTGCAAGACTACTAACTATTCTAGCCACATAGCCTATTTGTTCTTTAAGGAGATTGTGAGGATCCATGGTCTTCCCATCAGTATAGTATCAGACAGGGATGTGAAATTCATGAGCCATTTCTGGAAAACATTATGGACTAGATTGGGTACCAATCTTTTTTTTGGTTCAGCCTACCACCCTTAGACTGATGGCTAAATTGAGGTGGTCAATAGAGTGTTGGGTAACCTACTGAGGTGCCTAACTAAGGAGTATGGTTAGACTTGGGATGTGGTCATTCCCCAAGAAGAGTATGCATACAATGACAGTAAGAATAGAATGACATGAAGACGCCCATTTGAGGTAGTTTATGGAATGCACCCAAGAGGTGTGTGTGAACTTAGGGATCTTGGAGGCATGAAGTATAGGAGTGGTCATGCTGAGGACTTCACTCAAACCATGAAGTAGATCCAAGAATAGGTCAAGTAGACAATCCAAGACAGTCAACAAAAGGTGAAAGCCAAAGTTGATGAAAAGAGGAAAGACATTTAGTTTGAGATAGGTGACTATGTGATGGTTCATTTGAAAAAATCTTGGTTATCGAAGGGTGTACCAACTAAATTTCAGATGAAGAGGGTGGGACCTTGCAAGATTCTAGCCAAATATGGGGCTAATGCATATAAAATAGACCTACCTTCTGATTTGGGAATCTCTTCAGTTTTCAATGTACAAGATTTGATCCAATTCAAAGGGCAGATAGTAGAGAATGATCAATGCAGTCAAGGGGTTAATGGTGATGTTGAGACTATAGTATTACCTCCAAAACCTTAGTTGGAAGCTGACAGAGTTCTAGACTCAAGAGTCAAGAAGAAGACTACAAGGCACAAGGTGTACATGGAACACCTAATAAAGTGGAAGCATAGGCCTAATTTTGAGGCCTCATGGATTGCAGAATCAGACTTCAAAAAGGTGGGCATCTTTGAATATTTGTTGTCCATAGGAGTGACATAACTTTCCTTTATGGGGTGTATGGTGCAGGAGTACCTAGGTAGGGCTAGAAAGGAACCTAGGGATTCTATTTTGTTTTTGGCTTGTAGTGGTCCTATCCAAACCACTAGTACAATAAGGGGACTAACCAAGTCCTAGTATGAAGTGTGTTAGTGTCGGATGCCTTAATAGGTCCTTTGTGACCTTAGTTGTAGGATTGTCCACATTAGGTCAAATAAGGTGTTTATTCATTTTGATGTCAAAATGGACAAGAAAGGGACTTGAGGTCCTATTTCAATGTTATAACACCTTAGAATAGCATTTGTTCAAGTTTGGTGGACTTATGACCAAGTTTGGATAGCAAAACCAAAAAGATGTAAAAGTTGTCAATGTTGTCATTGACAACATTTGTTGCATAATTGCAACTTCAAGAAATTGGTTTCATAACTGGATAAAACCATTGATTTTGGGTCTTGGTAAACTACTTAAGGCCATCCTCAACCTTTTGCAAGGGTTGGCTTTTTTTTCAAATTGTGTATACGGACTGAGAAATAGCAAGAACAGTCACAGTTAGTGTTTTTCTGAGCATTTGGTGTTGTAATGGATTGGATTGAATATTGTAATCCATGGAAGTGTTAGAGTAGGTTTATTAAAATTTTTTTGTTGTGTTGGATTTTTATTTTTTAAATATTTTGTTAGTTTTGTAAATTATTGTGTTTCATGTCTAGTCGCTGGTCTGAATCAGGCAAGTGATGAAGATGGGGTCATAGATCCACTTCCCACCATGGAATATGCATGGGCCTTTGGGATTAGGTAGGTGACTCCATGTACATATTGTATAGTGAAGGAGGGGCCCTAGATAGCATGGGAGCCATTTTTAATATGATGCCCTAGGCGAGCCAGTGTTGCATGGCTAGGGATCATAAGCAGTTACAGAGCTAACAGGAAGGATTGAAAGCATTCATTGCTTCAATTAGTGATTTTGGAGAGGTATTGTGGTGTATGGAGGAGACCCAAATCAAAGGAGAAGTTTGGGAGAGAATTTTAGTGTGCCAAGAACAAGTTCTTTTGTGCAAACAGACAAATTGCTTAGAAACCCTAATTTTTAGGCATGTTTATAGGAGGTACTATACGCACACTTCTGGGAGACAAGACCTAGAAAATATTTAGTGTATTGATAAAGGGTATCTGTATCCATTGATATTTTTCAACTTATTAAGGGGTTTTACAATTTATTGAAGAAAAAAAGCCTAATTAGGCCTAATGCTTGTAGCCCTATTTTGGGTGATTTTAGCTTTGTTCTTGGAACTTATTTAGGGTTTTAGTGAAAAAGGATTTTGTGGAAATTGGATTGGATCCAATTAGAAATATAGGAGGCTACCTCTCCATATGGAAGAGTTTGGGATCCATTTGGATCAGTTTTTGAAGAAGGGAAAGAAGAACACCATGGCTAGGTGTTGAAGCAGTTTGGTTTTCTTGTTGGTGTACTCAAGCTAAAATTATGTGGGATCTTGATAGGTAGATCCTTGAAGGTTGGAATTAGTGAAGAACCCTAATTAGGCTAGAGAAGAGGCCTATTGGTGACCCTAGTGGATATTAAGGTAGGAGAGAAAGGCTTGTGTTTACATCACTAAAATTGACTGTGGTATAAAAGAAAGAGATAATATCTATATTAAAACCTTTACTATTATTAATAGGAGGAAACCCTGGATAGAAAATAAAAGACCCCTTAAAAAGGGAAAACATAACACCAGAGGGGTTAGCCATAAAAAATCTATAGCCATCCCTAGTCCTAATTCTAATGATGTTGTAGAAGAAAGAGATAATATCCATATTAAAACCTTTACTGTTATTAACAAGATGAAACACTGGATAGAAAATAAAAGACCTCCCAAAAAGGGAAAACATAACACCAGAGGGGTTAGAAATAAAAAATTTGTAGCCATCCCTAGTCCTAATTCTAATGATGTTGTTCCCATTTTAGGTTCTAAGAAATCTAAAAAGAAGAAGGCTCCATCTAAAGTCAAGAGTGAGATGAAGGAAGAAGATTCTCTGCTAAGCGGTCCACAAGAATTCTATGCTCAAGGAAATAGAGCCCTGAGGAAGCTGAAGAGAAGGTGGTTATTGATCTAGACCGCATGGATATTTATTAAAGCCCTCAACATACTCCCTAGAGTCTAGAAGCCAGCCCAAAGGAACAACAGCCCAATGTTGGAGACTCCACACTGGTTATAGATGCATACCTGCAGACCCCATCCTCAACTCTTAGCTGGCTTGAGACGTCTATCAATAAAAAAATAAATTCCATGCCTATCACTCTACTGACAGAAGATATGGTGAGAAATTGCCTTGGCACTATGGTGAAGCCCAAAAGGATGAAGATATAATCTAGGATAACTGTGAATTAAATAACAGGACATTGGGTAGCAGAATGCTAGGCTCCCAAAAGAAACAAGATTGTTGGTGATATCACGGTTGATGACTATGTTGTTGAAAAGATAGACCTCAGAGAAGGAACCAGAGAAGTAGATGTAACTCACCTGGAATCATCTACCAAAAGAATGATTAAGAGGACCTTCAAGGATGAGAAGGACAAGAAAGAGCCTAAATTTCTCATCAATCTATTAGTCGAGTTCATTCAGGAACTCACAAATCCCAACCCTACCCCAATTTCTCAAGTCTCTCATTCCTTCGACCCGTGGTCACCTGAGATTCGCAAGGTTCTTGAACAGGTTAAGAGGAGCAAACTAGTTGCAGATGCATTTAGCTAGTGGATATAGGGCATTATCCAAGGTGTCATGGATTATATTGCTCAATTGATTCAAAACAAAGAGATACTTAATGTAGTGATTGTTGAGATGCAGGCGGACATGACTGTGTGGGAAAATGAAAAGAGAAAATGGTCTCTTATTATGAGTCAAATGTATGAAGTTGAGAAGATTGGTGTAACCAACTTCCTTGATGAAAACCCACTTTCTGGACTGGACGATGATGTGTTTTATGTTGCCATGAAAATTATTGCATGGAGGAACATGATCTTGGAGTCTGGACATGAAATTTTGGTTAAAATACTAAATGAGCTCAAGGAGCTAATCAAAATGATGAGAAAAGACTTGAAATTCCTAAATATAGCTCTCACCAAAGAAGATGGTCAAACTATAAAGGAACTGGGCGATATGACTAAGGAATTTGAAGAAGAAATGACAATAGTGAGGGATAACAAGTCTTTGTCAGCAGCAGACTTCATTGTGATGGCCAACATAGAATCCATGCTAGGTGTTTCTGTTGATCACTTGGAATCACACAAGTAGAAAATTGTGTAAGTTTGTAAGGAGAAGAAAATGTGGAAGTAGATAGTTAAGCACATTGCCCTGCCCTATCACACTATCATGGATAGCTTCTCTAGAGAACACATGGAATGGTGAGCCACTTAATCCTCCAATTCTAGAGGTGAGTAGCCAAATCCTTTGGTGATTCCTTGATCGTGGCCTATCAGTTCTTGATGAAGGGTGCTCCCCTTAATGCCACAAACACATAACAGAAACAGAGAAACAACAACAATTTTGCAAGAATAGAAAATAAGCTTCTTATTATCTCCACAAATGTGCAATTAAAAACTTTCAGAATTACAATATGCAAAGCCACATGGGCATTCCCCTTACAATATTCTATAGGACAAAGCCTCAAATTATTACCTAGATCTACCCAGAACTGTCCTGAACTACCTAAGACAACACTACGGGCCTTCTTTATATAGGCAATTTCCACCACTTGAAAATGTTCCAGAAATTTAGCCCTTAGGGCCGACCAAACTTAGAATTATTTTATTTTTCAATTTAGTACATCAAATTCAGCTCAAAATAACTTTTGAAACCCGAACAAAAATTTTGAAGGAAAATTATTTTCTGCTATTTTAGGTGGCCCAACTACTGGAGACCATAAGTCATCACCAGTTGACCTAATTGACTATTATAACCCCATTTCAGAAATGCCACAAAGCACTCTACAATGCTTGGATTAAGAAAGCTTCATCCAACCCAATTTTTGACCTCATTTGGGGCCTCTAATGCCTTCAAAATTGAGCTCAAATTTTCTCTACCCTGTTTTCAATACCAAAAATTTTCAATATCTTCAAAACTGGACCTGATCTAGCAATGAAACTTTACTGGCAGGTTGATATGACTGAGATGAACCTCCACATGCAAAATCAAAACATTCTGAGATCGTATGACCAACTTACTAAAAATATCAGCTCTATACAAGGTAGCCCTTATTGAAAACAAAAACAAAAATATTTTTGGGTGATGCAAGATTGCCCTTACACCCAGGATGCTCCTACATCAGACACCTGAGGTAATTTGAGAAGTGACCCTATCACGACTTAGGTGTGTAGAGGAAAACCAAGATGGTTAACCTCCACCCTTGTCAACCATGATGAATCTTCAATAGGTCATCCTTTCCACTTGACCAGATATTCTTCATATTTCCTGTTCCTTGTGCTTCTACCAACACGATTGTCCAATATGTCTTCAATCTCCTTGGTATCTGAACTACTTGCTGGAATACTCCACTGTGCCACTTCGATCTCATCTTCAACACCTCCTTCATGATACTCCGTCAAATCTGAAATGTTAAACACTGGTGAAATATTAAGCTCACTGGACAATTCTATCTCATATGCATTTCCTAAATCATGCTTCTTCAGTATCTTACATGGTCCAAACTTCTTCATTTTCAACTTGTTATATGTACCAACTGGAAATCGCTCCTTTCACAAATGAACCATGACTTCATCTCCAACCTAAAATTCTTTGTGTCTCCTTTTCTCATCTGCCTTAGCCTTATACTGTGCATTCATTTTGGTAATGTGCTTCCTCACTTCCTCATGGATGTTCTTCAAGTGTTCTGCAAAATCCTCAGCTTCAGCACTGCTTATTTCTCCTTTATCTATCTTTCTCAATTCAGATGCATTTCTTGGACTACTTCCATATACAATCTGGAATGGTGATTTACTAGTGCTCCTATTAATAGAATTATTGTATGCAAATTATGCCTATGGTAAATCAAATCCCATCTTGTTGGCTTATCTCCAACCAAACATCTCAGCAAATTACCCAAACTCCTATTCACCACCTCTGTCTGTCCATCGGTCTGTGGATGATGTGATGAACTAAACTTCAAATTTGTCTTCAAATTCTTCCACAACGTACACCAGAAATATCCAACAAACTTAGTGTCTCAATCTGAAACTATGGTCTTTGGAAAACCATGTAGCCTCACCACTTCTCTGAAAAATAATTCTGCTACATGAACAACATCATTAGTCTTCTTGTAGGGA
>MU224430.1:285596-303288 GCA_018584345.1 Thuja plicata | reverse complement strand
TTGAGCTTCAACTTTGTCACCATCTCTTCTAACACCAAATTGTTAGTGCTTCCACTATCAATAATCACATCACAACACTTACCCTCACACTTGCACCTGGTGTGAAATAGGCTCCTCCTTTGTTCAGCTTCATTCTCACCACTCAACAAGACTCTTCTATTAATCAGTGTTTCTCCTCTTTCAGCATCTTCAGAATTTGATGATCTGGCATCTTCATCTACATGTGCAACTCTGGCCTGGCCTTCATTCCTCCTTTCTATTCTTCCTTGGCGCTGCAGACATTCAAATGCCCTATGACCTTCTTCTCCACAGTGAAAACATGTTACATAGAAGCCCCCTCTTCCAGATCCTTGTCCTCTTCCTCTTCCTCTCTGATCTCTATTATTCTGATCTTGGAAATGATTGAAATTGTTTCCTTGCTGATTCTGACTGTTACTGACCTCATCCTTCTTTTTCGGATCTTCATTTCGGCCACCATATGACCATCCACCAGATCTTCCACCATGACCTCTTCCGTTTTGCTTGCTCTCAAACTTCTTGTTCAGCTTTTCTTCTACTTTCAGGGAAAACTGGTATGCCTCCTCAATACTGTT
This sequence comes from Thuja plicata, assembly GCA_018584345.1. Classification (NCBI taxonomy): domain Eukaryota; kingdom Viridiplantae; phylum Streptophyta; class Pinopsida; order Cupressales; family Cupressaceae; genus Thuja; species Thuja plicata. Next base: position 302,695 of record MU224430.1, on the reverse strand, counting down.
CATTCAAACCAGATTCATCTCCTCCTGAATGCTCAGCCACAACCCATTAAGGTAACAGGAAAATTTCTCCTTGTCATCTTTCGCATGGCCTGTTCAGATGAGGATTCAATAGAACTCCTCCGTATACTCTTGGACAGATTTTCCTGCTTGCTTCAAACTTTGCATTTTTTTCAGTAGGTCAAGCTCATAATCAACAGGAATGAACTGTCGCTTCAACTTATCCACCATCTGATCCCATCTTGTGATTTTATCCTTTCCTCTTCGATTTCACTCCAATTGGATCTCCTGCCACCAGATCTTCACATGACACTTCAGTCTAGCCTTCGCAAACTTGACCCGATCAGGATCCTCAATATCTTCATACTTGAAATATTCTTCACATTCATTGATCCAGTCAATCAACTACTCTGGGTTAAAATTCCCTAAAAATGTAGGAACCTCAATCTAATGTCTTTTCCCAATCTTGGAAATGGCTCGGAAAAGCCTTTCTTCTTCTGGATTCAAAACTTCAACTTATTCTTGATCATCATTTCCTTCTTCGGCTTCATCCTCACTTTCGTTTCTAACATGAAGATTCATTCCTCTGTGAATCTCTTCTTGCAATGCTCGCACTTCTCTCTAGAGCTCTCTAACCTCAGGTGTCACAACACCAGCTCTTCCACCATGTTCCCTTCGTGGAGGCATTTTTGTGATGTGCACTAAAACCCTAACCATGGTCCTGGTGAAAACTGTCTCACAGTCGGTGATCTATTTACACACTCAGGAACTTATCGCTCTGATACCACTTGATGGAGGGTGCTCCGCTTAATTCCACAAACACATAATAGAAATAGAGAAACAAAAACAATTTTGCAAGAACAGAAAATGGGCTTCTTATTATCTCCACAAATGTGGAATTAAAAACTTTCAGAATTACAATATGCAAAGCCATATGGGCATTCCCCTTACAATATTCTGTAGGACAAAGCCTCGAATTATTACCCAGAACTGTCCTGAACTGCCTAAGACAACACTATGGGCCTTGTTTATATAGGCAATTTCCACCACCCGAGAAGGTTCCAGAAATTTAGCCCTTAGGGCCGACCAAACTTAGAATTATTTTATTTTTCAGTTTAGTACATCAAAGTTGGCTCAAAATAACTTTTGAAACCCGAACAAAATTTTTGAAGGAAAATTATTTTCTGCTATTTCAGGTGGCCCAACTTTTGGAGACCATAAGTCATCACTAGTTGACCCGATTGACTATTATAACCCCATTTTGGAAATGCCGCAAAGCGCTCTACAATGCGTAGATTAAGCAAGCTTCATCTGGCCCAAGTTTCGATCTCATCCAGGGCCTCTAAAACCTTCAAAACTGAGCTCGAAGTTTCTGTACCCTATTTTCAATACCGAAAATTTTCAATATCTTCAAAACTAGACCTGATCTAGCCATGAAAATTTACTGGCAGGCTGATATGACTGAGATGAACCTCCACATCCAAAATCAAAACATTCCGAGATCGTATGACCAACTTACTAAAAATAGCAGCTCTGCACAAGGTAGCCCTTATTGAAAAGAAAAATAGAAATATTTTTGGGTGATGCAAGATTGCCCTTACACCCAGGATGCTCCTGCATTAGTTCTCGCACATGCATAAGATTTCATTTTCTTGCATGTTTTTGTCTTTTCAGTTTTAAAGGACAACTCCGAGGAGTTTTGTAATTTTTTTGATGATATACTAATGATTATATATAGCTAGAAAAAGGCTAAGTTAGGGATGATACTTTAATTAGTAGAAGCTCAATAATTAGACTTAGTAATTTTTGGGTGTGATATATTTTGAAATTTGTTGGGATATTTGGAAATCAATAAAAGAAAAAATCTCATTTTATGAATTTGTGTGTTTATAAAATTGTGGAGGGTCTCTTTTGGGGTATCTGGATTGGTTGATGAATGTCTTGCTGATCTTTATTTTATCAATAGTTAAATTTTACTCTATTTTATCTATATTTCAGTGAATGAGAAAATCTGAAGTCTGTAGGCTTCAAATTATGTGTTGAATCATCTTTCAATTGGCAATCATTGTATATTGATAAATGATATGCTTTAAAATGCCTTAATTACTTTCTCGTGAAAACTAAAATCTCTACGTATAGCAGTTTTTATTTAAGTATTTATTGAATATCTTATCTGGGAGCTATATCATTAAATTTAGAGCATCTAGATGTTGTTGTGTTATTAGATCCTGCTATTAGAAAAGTTTGTTGTTTTCAAATGGGTTATAGAGTGTTAAATTGATTTAAAGAAAGAAAACATATTTATTAACTAACATAGGGTAAGCTATCAGAAGTACCAAACATTGTAGCTCTAACCGAGCAACCTTTATACTATAGTAGTGAAGGATCGGCGGTGTCATCCCCACCATAGTTTTTTCTTCTAACAAAGGACTTTCGCGTGACCAAAATCATTGTGTTATGTTTTGTACATTTTATGATTTGAGTGATTTACTTTATGCTCATATTATGCAATGTATTCAACTTGGTAATTGATTATATTATATGCTTAAAATTTTTAAGGGTACTGATTCAAACCTCCCCTCTCAGTACATAACTTTCCTAAGTTATTCCAACAATTGATGTTAGAGCTTGGACTCTTGAGATAAGGGTTTAACTGCCTGAGAGTAAATATCATGACTATGGAAAGTTTAAATAAATCTAAGAAGGTTGATAGTCTTGAGTTTGAGTTTGAGAGTGCATAAGAGGTGACTGAAGATCTGAAAAGAAAGTTAGAAAAGTCCTTAAAAGTGAGAAAGAAGTTGTGTAGTGAACTTAAATCCACACAATAGCACGTTGATACTCTTGAGATGGAATTTGAAAGTAGTCTGAGTGATGAAGTTGATTCAGCCATTATAGAACTCATGGAAAAGAACAAGACACTCACCAAGCAATTGAACTTAGCAAAGATAGATCAATAAGTACAAGGAATAAGAATGAGTGAGATACTTGACTCTAAGGGAGTATTTGAAGATGTGTTAAGATTAGTTGAAGAAGATAAAAGATAGTTTGAGACAAGAATAGCTGAGAAAGACAATGAGATCACGAGGATAACACAAGTACACTATAATATGGCTGATCAACTAGTGAGAGATAATATAGAGTTGACCAGGAAAGAATTTTAGAATCAAGCACCGAAATGTGAAGATGAAAGATTGGTCAGTGAACTAAAATCTAAAAAAGAAGCCAATGAGGTACTGAAGAGAAATAAAGAAACACTAAGATTATTGGATGAATAGATTAAAGGTCATAGACAACTGAAAGACAAAACTAAACTTGGATTCAATAGTGACAGAACTACTAAGAAAGGAGAGTTCTCTCTAATCAAGTTAACAATCAAGACACTTCATCCCCACCAAAGTTAAACAATCCTAGTTGCTACTAGTGTGGGAAACCTAGACATACTACAAATGTATGCAAAAGAAAAAAGGGCGAGTCACTTGAGTTACTTAAGAAGAATGAAGGAATTGCAAGAATCAGATATATGGAGTATAATGACTAGAATGAAGACAAGATAGAAGAGGCGGTTATTTTTACTTTGTACAAGTTCAAACTTACACCGAGTGAAGTTGTTAACCATCTAACTACTAGATTATATGGTAAAATTGATGCTAGATGAAAATATGCATTGAATATTGAGAAGAAATTGAGGGAGAGGTCCTAATTCTATTTAAACCCACAATGTGTGTAACTAAGATAGATGAGACAATGAATAACTTTTACAACCAATTTCTTATTAAAGGTATATCTTTAAGGATCATGCTTGGAGATTTAGAGAAAGTAAAAAATGAGACCAGTGACCAATGGAGAAAAATTATTTCTATATACATGGAAGATGAGAGAGAAAAAGATCAAGCTACCAAAGAGAAACGTAAGGACAATCCTATTGATCTCACATTGGATAAAGATGAAATATTTATTGAAGATATTACAAAGAAGGACCCTACCTCTGACATTGCCAAAGATGAAGATGTAATGATAACAAAAAAAGCTAAGACTGAATAAATGAATATTATTGACTATGCTAATGCAACCCTATTAGAGGAAGTGCTAGAACAAGTCAACGAGTATTTGGATGGTGATATAGGCATGTCTAATGTTGTAACTACTACTAAGGAGAAAGGAACCAAACCACCTAAATAAAAAGAATAAGGAGAAACTGAGGAGCCTAAGGCAACCAAGCCCAACACATAACATAACACTGAGGAACCTTCTACTGAGAACATTGCACTACAACAAGAGAAAGCTAATAAACTTCCAAAGGATCAAGAAAAGGAAAAGACCGAGGATAGTCAGGAAGAAGAAAAGACAGAAGATAAGAAAGAAGAAAATATAGAATTGTATATAGAAATAAGACAAAACAAAGACAGAAGGAAAGACCGAAGAAAAGAAAGAAGGAAAGAAAGAGGATTCACCAGTAACTAAAGGTAAGCACAAGCTAGAAGAAATGAAATATGAAAGTGTATTTGATGCTACAGAGACCACATCTGATGCATTAAAATTATCTATTGGTGAAATTATGTTGATCAAGAAGAAGAGATAGGAAATTGACCTGAGCCAAGTGATGATTGTACCAGATTTGGAAATCTATACACCTAAACTTAAGGAACTATCTAAATATGTAGCATTGCTTCAACATAAAGCTAACCAAGATGCCCTATTGTAGAAGAAGAAAAAGGGCCATTATATTAGAAGATGTCAAAGAAGTACTACAGGAGATTGTACTAGATGCTATTGTAAATGAAAAGGAAATTCTCCTTAATCAAGTGGAAAATTTAATTCAACAAGTGCGAGAACCAAACAAAGACACAACCGACTACATGATTAAAGTTCATTAGAAGTGCATGGAACTAAAAATGTTAGAAGATTTTTGAATAACATTGCACTAGAAAAGATATATCTTTCTAAAGCATGTACTGACATAGAGAACAAGTTGTCTAACATTCTTTTTTTTATTTCAGCAATTTTGTTCCATTTCACATTTCATTAAGGATATCAAGGAAAAAGAGGAATCTATTGAACAAGAGCTAACTGAGCAGCTGAAGAGCATATCAACTGAGCTTGGATCTCTACAAGACTATTACCCAAAGGTCAAATAGTTAATGGGAAGGTAGAAAGAGATAATAAATGAAGAATACAACCTAAGTAGTAACTCCTTGAGCTGCAAGCAACTCTTATTCTCCACTTGGAATCAATGCAAAATCATTTGAACAAATCCAAAGATTTGGTTCCTACTCCCGATTGCAATTCATTGGATACTATTACTTGTATGTCAATTGATGTTGCTACATAGCTTGTTGTTATGCAAACACTAAAGGATACATGAGGGGAAGCCCTAGCTAATGCACAGACTAGGTTTAAACACATTGTTGACAAGATATCTTTGGAAGAAAAGAATAAGTAAGTATTATTTTGGCATGTTTGTCAAAAAAGGGGGATATATAAGGATAGTCTGATATGTAAATATGGATAGGTATGTTTACATAAGGAAGATATAAGTATTAAAATTTTGAGGAGAATTATCAAAGGAGGAGTCCTAAGTTTTTTAAAGTTTTAAAAAATTTTGATAACTTTGAAGTTTTTTACAAAATGCCAAACTAATATCAAAGGGGGAGATTGTTACTCCTAAAGTGATTTTGTTGTCATTAGTTTTACACAAAGTCATATATCGAAGAACATAACTAAAGCATGTAAGTAAGTATAATGCAAAAGAAACTATCGGTAAAGGAAACCAAGATAGCCATCGAGCACTGAGTGAGATAGACATACCAATTCATGCAAATATAGTTATCGAGGACTCATAAGCACCGAGAAGAGAGTTCAAAGTTACTGAGTAAGCACAAGTATATTACCGAGTATTCTAGAGCAAAAATTTCAATTGAATTTAGATACATTGAATCTAGACACCAAGTAGGAAGCGATGCACATAATTTAAGGCAAGCCTTAGTTGAATCATTGGGATGCCAAACACATGAATGAACATGATTGTGAGGTAGATCTACCAATGAAATCTTAGAACGCACAATATATTGGAGATGTAACCAAAGTTTAACCTCTTAATCTCTATCGTTGAATGATGATGCCATAGATATGTTTAACTGCCTAAATCACAGCTATCTGTCTATAAATTGTAAGAGATCATATTGAAATAATGCAAAACATTTTGTTGTTGTTTTGTTGTTAGTCTAGTTGAAGAGCTAAAGTTGATGAAGTTGTTGCAAAGAGAAGTGAAGGAGACATAAGCATAAGGAAGAAGAGCTTATAATAATAAGCTACCGAGTGTAGAATAAGGTAACAAAGTTAGTGACCATAATGAGTATGGATAGCATTTAATTGATGCATTCTTATCAAATAATTTTGTACCAAATTTTGTTGTAATGAGAGAAGCACAAATCTCGTTTCTAGGTAGGCCCTAACAGGTCTTTATATTTCGTAAATACTTTAACCAGGTACATCTCTCAGATTAGATATTATCAAATCCTTTAACAAGGTAGAATGAATAAGTATTTTATACTCTTAACCGAGTATCATACTCCTAACAAGGTAAGCTATTAGAAGTAGCAAACATTGTAGCTCTAATCAAGCAACCCTTATACTACAGTAGTGAAGGATTGTGGGTGCAATCCCCACCTCATTTTTTTCCTCTAATAAAGGATTTATGCATGACCAAAATCATTGTGTTATGTGTTGCATATTTTATGATTTGATTCATTTACTTTATGTTCATATTATTAAATGTATTCAACTCGGTAATTGATCAGATTGTATGCTTAAAAGTTTCAAGGTTATCGATTCACCCTTCCCCTCTCAGTAAATAATTTTCCTAAGTTATTCCAATAATATCTTCCTGATACAATATCTTTAAAAGTTGATTCATTTTTGGGTAGATAATTTCCAAACTCGCTCATATCAAAAGAAGATAGCTTGGCAACCAATGTATCTCTTTTCACAATAGAAACACTTCTAATTTCATCAATAGATGTGACTTTAATTTTGTAGGATGGGTTCAAGACCTTATTACCTTTGAAATAATTTCCCCTTCATATAATAAACCACCAACACATCTAATGCTACAAAGGAATTCATTTATCTTTAACATGTAAGAGTTAATGTTCTCATCCTTAGATATTCTCATAGATTCATACCTTCTTTTTAGGCTTTGTAACCTAGCTTGCTTGACACATGCATTAGCTTCATGAAGAGTCTCTCGCTTTGTTAAAACATCATGAGTAGTCTGCAATTACATCACATTTGTGTATTTTGTCTCTGATAGAGTACTTAACAATTATTCCTTTTCTCTGATGTTGTACTCAAATTGATTCTTCTCATCTGGTGTAGTCATAGATAGATTTGTAGCTAGAGTGTTAGAGTTCTTTGTGATGGTCCAATATTCTTCTCCAATGCATCTTAGATGATTGATCATCAATCCTTTCCATATAGGGTAGTTTTTTCCTTCAAGGAACCAAGTTTTTTATACCAATTGTTGATAATATGGAAAAGAACAACTAAGAGGGAGAGGGTGAATTAGTAGTTACCAAACTCTTAAATTCAAACCCTTAAACACCAAAACCCTCAAACTTGTGTACCCTTAAATTTGATATAAATAAATAGAGTATAAAACATGCAAGCATATGCAAATTAGGAACACATCCACACAAGTTGACATAATATTTTACTATGGAACCCTTGTTAGGAGAAAAACCACAGTGGGGTTGATTACCCACAGTAAGGGAATACCTTGTTAGAATTAACCTTATTACAATGTATGGGGAATGCACATGCATTTAGGATCACTTCCTAGAGCTCACTTCTTAAATAAAAAGCCTCGGGCTCCAACCCTAAGGAAGGCTAACCGCATTAAAATATGATCACTACAATGATCTATAAAAACTTGGTGAACTGTATAAGTGACATCTACCTTATGTCTAATACAACTCCAATGTGGCATAATGAAGATCTTTCTTCAACCCCTTGTTGAAACACTTCTAATTACCACTAAATTAGGAAATCCCTTTTCTATCCACCTCTTGCATCCACATCCACGATCCACACCTTAAATTTTCCCTAATTAATCACTTTATACAAAGAACTAGGTTGGAAAATCCTAAATCATCATCTCTTGAATCAACATGCCAAATCTCTTGATTCAAATCCAATTCTCGCTGCTAAATCATATTCATGACCTATAAGCACCACCTCTAGATCATAAACCTTCCAAATTGGTGCAGGAGAACCCCCATATTCATCCACCATAAGCACACCAGTGGACCCAAGAAAATTTTTTAGGGTATTTATTGGATCTTGGATCCAATGTCTTCAATAATTCGTACACTCTAAGACAAGGGGACACTAGGTGATGTTATAAACCTAGTTGTCTACCTTAGTAAATTTGGACAATATTGGGTAGATTAGGCTAGAATAGTCTAGGAATCCTAATGAAGGGTAGAAGTGTTAATTTAACCTTTCTAAAGTCTCCTATGGAGTCTAAAAACAAAACTTTGCAATTTTAGTCACATTAGGCATCTTTTGTTAAAAGTTGTCAAATGTTGTCAAAGTTGCCAATGTTGCATAATGCAACTTTTTATCAAAAAGTGCAAATTTTGAATCCCAACTTTCACAACCACTTTTTTTGGTTGGAACTATTTGGAAATGTATGAAAAGGTTTAAAAACCTTACCCCATTGTTGGAGTGAGTTAATTGTAAATTTTTTATAGTGAAATCAATAAAATTCAACTATTTTTCTGTGTTTTCAATAATTTTTCTGAGTTGTACAGATCTATACGTATCCCAATGTAACACTGAAGGTTTCCAAAAAAATTTCATGTTTCTTAGGTGAATGTTTCAATTGGTTTTATGGTTTGAAGTGCAGAGGATCAAAATTTATCTAATTTCAATTGTCCACTGGTCACACAAAGGCCCTAACTAGGGTTTCGAGACAAATTAAAATTCCTCTTTCCCAGAGACTCCACCACAGGAAAAATATAATCCTTGGTGGAGAGGAAGGAGGGAGGATTTAATTTAATACTTTTGAGGTCTTAGATTAGGAGGTAGTTTATGGAGGGAGGAAACATCAAAACCTCTGGACAGGCATCTAGATGTGATTGTCCAGAATTTGGTTTTTGAAGCACAACTAGGGCTAGGGATGGAATGAAGACCTAAATCCTTGGATTTAGCAGTTTTGTGTGATCCCACAAGTGTTCCAATTGGAAGGATTGGAAATTGAATTGATTTGAGGCACTTTATTTGGAAAAGTGGTCTAATTACTCAATTAGGCCTAGGAGAGAATTGTCAACAACAGGAGTTAGGAGATTGGTCGAGAGTCCTGGCTTGGAGGGTGTTGTTGTTAAGTGGATTGACACATTTGAGGGTTGTTAAGACTTTCTTTGGTGTATTTCCATTTGATTTTATTTCATTTATCCATTGTTGCTCCTTGTAGCCCTATAGTGGGTTGAGTGTCAAAATTGAGTCTCAAAGTTGATTAAGTGTGGGATTTGTCTTTTATTATAGTTAACTAAGGTGTCTAACCTTTTAGAACCCCTATTCCATCCCTGGCTTGATTGGTTCTAAGTTGTGGCTTATGAATACCCTAAGGGTAGTGAAGAATAGGAATTGGATCTAGTCTTGTATGTGGGTTTTGGGAACTCTAGTGGAGTCCTAGACTATATGGTGTTGGGAAGGTATCTTGAACCTTTGTGGAATTATTTGGTATAGTTTGGGGCTCTGCTCCAAGTGGTATCAGAGAAACTAGTATATATTTGGAATAAGACAAGTTGCAACCATGTCAGATGGTGGAGAAGATAGTGAACTTCCTAATAGGATGACCAATGCAGCATTGTTGAGAGTGGTGAAAGAACATGATGTGGAAAGGAAGTTAATGAGGTGGGAAATTGAAAGACTCAAGGAACAAGTCAAGAGAGGGAGTGGTGGAAACTCTAGATTTGAAGAGGAGGGGAGTGATGAAGATACCCCTTGGCAAGAAGATGAAGAAGAATTCCCTCTAGAATAGAGGCTTCTCTTGAAGACTTTAAAATCCATGGAGAGAAGGACCATGGATAGTAAACTTGATCTACCTTTCTATAGTGGGAAGATGGATCTAGAAGAAGTAATGGATTGGGTTGATGCACTCACTAGTTTCTTTGACTGTGAGTAGATACCATAGCATTAGAAGGTTAAGATAACAAATTCCAAGTTGAAGGGATCCGCCCTAACTTGGTGGAACTTCACTCAAGCAGAGAGGGTGAAGATGGACAAGAATCCAGTAATCACTTGGAAGAAGATGGTGACCCTAGTGAAGGAAGCATATTTTCCTAAATAATATGAAGTTCAACTTCATAGGAAGAGACAAATTTTAAGGCAAAAGGAGATGGATATCTCAAGTTATACTGAAAATTTCCATAAAATTACCATGAAATCTAAGTTGGTGGAACCGTAAAGTGTCCAACTTGCTAGGTATATGCAAGGGTTAAGGATAAACATCCAAGATGAACTAAGCTTATGTTCCCCTACTACTGTCCAAAAGTGCTATCAATTAGCACTAAAAATTGAGGAAAATCTCAAGAGGAAGCAAGAGAAAAGTGGAAGAGGCAGAGGCCAAAGAGACTTTGGCAGTAGAGGAAGAGGGAAAAATAGTGGGAGAGGACAAACTCCTAGGAACTTTGGAGAAACCAGTCAAGAGAACTCTTTTGGAGAAATCAGTTCTAGAGGATCCTATAGAGGGAGAAGAGGAGATTCAAGGGGAAGGTTTGGAGGAAGAAGTTTAGGACCTCCAAGGTGTTACAGATGTAACCAACAAGACCACTTAGCATCCAAGTGTCTGAAGAAGGAGAGTAATCAGGTAGAGAGAAGGGAAAACATGGTTAGAGAAGAAGAGAACCAAGGAGACAATACACATGGGTCTTATGCACCACCTGAGGAAGGAGAAGTCCTCATCATGAGGATGACATTATTGAAGGCTCAAATCACTCAAGAACCCCCTCAGAGGAAGAGTCTATTCAGGACCACCTCCAAAGTGGGAGACAAAGTCTACAAGATGGTGATTGACAGTGGGTCTATGGACAACTTGGTGTCAGAAGAAGGAGTAAATAAAATGAATTTGAGGAGGGTGCCACATTCAGACCCTTACAAGGTGTCATGGTTGACAAAGAACCAACAGACTGTCATAGAAGAGCAAGCATGGGTGGAGTTCCAACTTGGAAAGCACAAGGACAAGGTCCTTTGTGACATTGTTCTCATGGATGCCTGCCATTTGGGAGGCCTTGGAAATATGATGTGGAGGCTCACCATGATGGAAGATTGAACACCTATTCAATAAAATAGAAAGGATAAAATGTAACTTTCTTACCCCTGTCTAATTCTGCAGAAAAACAAAAAGACCCTAAATTTTTATTTGTAGTAGAAAAAGAGTTTTTGAAAACTTTGAAAGAAGAAAAGACCCATTTCTATGCCTTGGTCATTTTACCTAAGGATGACATACCTAAGATGGTTGAGAAGGAATTGAAAGCCCTAAGAAGAGTAATCCCTAAAGAAGTAGAAGACCTACTTAAACAGTACAAAAACATTGTAACAAAGGATTTGCCAAATGAATTACCCCCAATCAGAGATATAAGCCACAATATAGACTTAATTCTAGGAGAAACTCTACCAAAAAAGGAAGCATATAATTTGACCCCAGAGAAAAATAAGGAGATGGCAAGATAGATCCAAGAACTCCTAGATAATCCATTGATAACAAAAAATCTCAGTCCTTGTGCAGTACCTCCTCTTTTGGATCCTAAGAAGGAAGGCACGTGGAGATTGTGCATTGATTCTAGAGAACTAAATAGAATCACCATTAGGTATATGTTTCCTATTCCTAGGATAGAGAGTCTATTAGATCACTTAGGAGGTGCAAAGTACTATTCCAAGGTGGATTTGAAAAGTGTCTACCACCAAATTAAGATTAAGGCTGATGATGAATGGAAAACTACATTAAAAACCAATGAAGGCTTGTATGAGTGGAGAGTGATGCCCTTTGGCTTGTCAAATGCTCCTAGAACATTCATGAGGCTCATGAATGAAGTTCTCAAACCATTCTTTGGAAAATGTTTCACAATGTACCTTGATGACATCCTTATTTTTAGAAAGAATGAGGAGGAACATTAGGAACATCTTAACTTGGTCCTATGTGCTAAAATGTTGACACACTTCTATCAATCATTCCATCCAAGGTTGCTCAAGAATGAGGCCTCAAATATCGATCCATAGCTCTCTAGTCATGGAGTGCAAAGGTGTGAAATGGAGGCCCTTAGATTGACCTAGTTAGTGCCTATGCAAGTACACCATGAAATGAGAGATTCAAATGCATGAAAATGAGATCTACTCTATATGATTGCAATGTATGAAAAGAAATTAATCTAAATGATAACAATGCATGGTTAATCTATGAAAGGAAATACAAATGCAAGTTTAATCTATGAAAATAAACATGAATCTAATCTACATGAATAGCCATAAATGCAAGAAGAAGAAGACAAGAAGAGAGAAGTTGCAATATCCAAGCTTAAGTGCTCAAATTCTCCTCCAAACCTGCAGCATAACAATACTATGAAAACCTAATCTAAAAATGAGAAAGAGAGGGCTCCTTATAAAGAAAAGTGAACGATTGAGATTATAATCAATGGTTGATATTAAGAGGCAAAAACCCACCACTTAGGAAGATGTGATGAAAAAGGGATTTTTAATTAATTTTTATTTAATTTATTTCCTTTTTCAACAAATAAAGTGCTTTAAGTGGGGATTTTTATTTATTTAATTAAAAGAGGGGTTTTCTTTATTATTAAATAAATTAGAAGAATTTTATTTAATTAAATGGGGGAAATTGAATTTAATTAAATAAGGGGAATTTTATTTAATTCAAAGGGAGAAATTTACTTTAATTAAATAAGATAAATTTTATTCAATTAAAATGGAGATTAAATCTTTTAATTAAATAAGATAAATTTCATTTAATTAAAAGGGAGATTAAATCTTTTAATTAAATAAAAAATGATCAAACCTTAGGAAATATTGAAATAATTGAATAATTGAATTAATTACAATTTGATCAAGGAAATTGATTTGAATTGAAAATGTTCCAAAGCATTGATTTAGAAAATTGATAAAATGGGGCCCAAAGTCTAGGCGACCATTTTAGGGTGCATATAGGTCCTAAAGAGATTGCATGAAGAGAAGCTTTTTATAAATTTGGAGAAATGTGTTTTTATGCAGGAAGAGCTTGTGTATTTGGGATTTGTGATCTCGGGAGGGAACATCAAAATGGACCCTAAGAAGGTAGAAGCCATTTTTAGTTGGCCTTCCCCTAGGACAATGACTCAAGTTAGGAGTTTTCATGGGCTTGCATCTTTTTACAAAAATTTCATTAGGGATTTCAGTCAGTTGTGTGCTCATATCCTTGAAACCATTAAGGGTGGACAAAAGTGCAGGTTTGTGTGGAACAAATATGCAGAATAAGCCTTCCAAATACTGAAGAAAAAGGTAATGGAGAAACCTATCCTAGTGTTTCCTTATTTTCAAAATATATTTACTATTGAATGTGATACTTCTAACCTTGCTATAGGGGTTGTCTTGAGCCAAGAAGGGAGGCATATAGCCTTTGTCATTGAGAAAATGAATGAAGCAAAGAGGAAATACTCCTCTTATGACTTGGAACTATATGCCTTAGTCCATTCATTGAATAAATGGAGGCATTACCTCCTGCCAAAAGAATTTGTTGTCCTCACAGACAACCAAGCATTGAGTTTCTTAAACAGTCAAGAGAAACTAAGCCACAAATATATGAAATGGGTGGAATCAATACAAGCCTACACATTTTCAATAAAACACAAGAATCAAGTTGCTAATAAGGTGGTAGATGCATTGAGTAGAAGGACTCTAACAGTGCAAGAAATCCAACTTCAAAGTGTAGGAATTGATTCATTGAAGGATATGTATAAGGATGATGATGATTTTCACGTCATTTACAAAATGTGTTCTAACTTTTCTGAGGCTTATCATGTTGAGTATGCAGATAACTTGATCTAAAATGGTCTACTATTTAATGGACACCAGTTATGCATCCAAAAGTGTTGAATGAGGGAGAACATCATTAGGGAGAAGCATGCAGGCAACATGGGAGGAAATTTTGGTTTAGATAAGACTTTGGAAAAGGTGAGAAGGTTCTATTATTGGCCAAAAATTTAGACTAAAGTAAGGAGGATTGTGGAGACATGCACCATTTGTCAGAGGGACAAGGGAACATCTACAAATGTAGGGTTTTATCAACCTCTAGCTATTCCTACAAGGCCTTGGGAGAGTTCCATCATGGAATTTGTGATGGGATTACCTAGAACACAAAAGGGGTATGATAGCATCTATGTGGTAGTGGAAAGGTTTAGTAAAATGTCCCACTTCACCCCTTGTAAAAGTACAAATGATGCATCATCTATAGAAAACCTATTCTTCAAGGACATTGTGAGCATACATGGCTTACCTCAAACCATTATATCTAATAGAGATGTAAGTTTATTGGTAACTTTTGGAGGACCTTATGGAAGAGGTTAGGGACCACTCTAAGCTTTAGTTTTGTCTACCATCCACAAAAAGATGGGCAGACCAAATTTTTCAACAAATAACTTGGAAACCTACTTAGGTGTCTGACAAAATAGTATGGAGATAAGTGGGATTCAGTCCTACCCCAAGTAGAGTTTTCTTTCAATAACTTGGTCAAAAGAAGAACATGGAAGATCCCTTTTCAGATTGTGAATGGGAAAATTCCAAGAGGAATCTTGGAACTCAAATAACTTCCACCAAACACTCCAGTCAGTGCTCATGGAGAAGAGTTTGCAGAGAGTATAAAAGACATGCGTGACTCAGTGAGATTGGAACTTGAGAAGAGTGTAGAAAAATATAAACAAGCCAAGGAAAAGCATAGGAGGGATGTCTAGTTTTAGTTTGGAGACTTGGTGTGGGCATATTTGAAGAAGGAAAGATTGCCTAAGGGAAAGCACACTAAACTACTCAAGAAGAAAGTAGGACCCTCTCTAGTATTGAAGAAGCATGGGTTGAATGCATATGAGATTGAACTACCCTCACACCTTGGTATCTCCCCTATATTCAATATTTGTTATCTAACCCCATATAAAGGTGATGTGAATGCAAGTTCTAAAGTACAGGTTGAAGAACATGGAGAAGATTTTGTAGGTATACCCTCTCATGTACCAAACAAGCTTGAGAAGATCTTGGACACAAAGATCATCAAACAAAAAAGAAAGAATGTTTATAAGAAATATTTGGTCAATTGGCAAGGAAGTCCTTAGGAAGAATCTATATTTATGGATGAGCAATAAATTCAGAGGCATGGCTCTAGTTTACAGGACCTCATCTCAAGAGGACTTGAGATCAATGCACCCTAGGAGTATGGTGTAGGAGCACCTACAAATTCATCCACCATGAGCACAACAGTGGAAAAAATAAAAAAGGGTTAGGGTATTTATTGTATCTTGGATCCAATGTCTTCAATAAGTCCTACACTATAAGACAAGGGGACACTAGGTGATGTTATAAACCTAGTTGTCCACCTTAGTCAATTTTGACAATATTGGGTAGATTAGGATAGAATAGTCTAGGATACCTAATGAAGGGTAGAAATGTTATTTTAACCTTTCTAAGGTCTCCTATGGAGTCTAAACATAAAACTTTGCAATTTTAGTCACATTAGACATATTTTGTTAAAAGTTGTCAAATGTTGTCAAAGTTGTCAATGTTGCATAATGCAACTTTTTGTCAAAAAGTGCAACTTTTGAATCCCAGAGGTCACAACCAATTTTGTCAATTGGAAATTCTTGGGAAAAGTATTAAAATGTTTAAAAACCTTACTCCATGGTTGGAGTTAATAGATTGTAAAGTTTTGATAGTGAAATGAATAAAATTCAACTATTTTTTTGTATTTTCAACTATTTTTCTGAGTTGTATGGATCTGTACTAATCCCAATGCACCACTGAAGGTTTCCAAAAGTTGGTCCTATGTCTTAGGTGAATGTTGAAAGTGGTTTGAAGGTTGGAAGTATAGAGGATCAAAATTTATCTAATTTTGACAGTCCACTAGTCACAGGAAGGCCCTAACTAGGGTTTCGAGACAAAATTCCTCTTTCCCAGAGACTCCACCATGGGAAAAATCTAAACCTTGGAGGAGAGAAAGGAGGGAGGATGTACTTTAAGAATTTTGAGGTCTTAGATCAGGAGGCAGTTGATGGAGGGAGGAAACATCAAAACCTTTGGAGAAGCATCTAGATGTGACTGTCCAGAATTTGGTTTTTGAAGCACAACTAGGGCTAGGGATGGATTGATTGGTTCTAAGTTTTTGCTTAAGAATACCCTAAGGGTAGTGAAGAGTAGGAATTGGATCTAGTCTTGTATGTGGGTTTTGGGAACTCTAGTGGAGTCCAAGACTATATGGTGTTGGGAAGGTATCTTGAACCTTTATGGAATTGTTTTGTATAGTTTGGGGCTCTGCTCCATAGATTTAACGATTTAGAACTTGAGCAACATGATTTAGAACTTGCACAACATGATTTACCAACTAAGTTAGCCAAGAATATGAATAATAATAAAAATAGTATTATTGACTGAAAGCTCTACCAATATGATCCTTTTGATCCATGAGTATCGCCAAATCATAAAGCACATACTTTAATAACATCATATAGCATCATTTAAAACACTCAATCATTCAAATCCATCACAACCAATGGATTTGTCAACTATTTTCCATCAACCTTGAAGAACACTATCATCAATCCTTTGAAACAATAAGATTATGATCTTGCGGACCTATGAAGTAAAAACCCTCTGAGTTGAAGACACATGAGTATGTGCCCAATGTAACCACCTGAATTTGGTCTGTCGCAACTATGGACCCTATTTGCCCTAAATGTGATCATACCCTCAATTTATGTCCAAATGACCCTGTTACTGCTTGGCATAATTCTTTTAATCAATTTAATATCCTAGGTGATTTTTATCACTGATTTATATTAACTATTATAGCCATA
>MU224430.1:251824-273721 GCA_018584345.1 Thuja plicata | reverse complement strand
TGGATTATTCTTAGAATTACATTTCATAGCTTATTACATGCTTTTACATTGTTCTCATTTCATCATTTAGAGTTAAAAGGCATGCTTTTCCATCTTTTAGCTTGTTATTAAAGTAAAAATCCTTCATGCTAGGTTGTATTCGTCACTGGTCCATAGCATATTCTGAGGGCTAATATGTTATTGATTACAGTCCTCCTAGTTAGTAGGCAATAGTTTGCTTTTAGTGTGTTTATATGCTTTTCTAACCATTTCGCACTAATATAATGATCTATTGAGTGTTTGTGTTGATTCTGACAGGTACCCAAATACACACACACACCCAACACACTCCTAGGTTCTCTCCATGAAAGTAAAACTCTATTGATCACACCAAACCTCTTTTTGTCTTCTTATTAACATAGTTTGTCACCATGTCTACTAATCACCTTCTGTAACTTTGAGTGGAATGAGTAAATACCTTCACCATGCTTCCTCTATGTGTGTGAATTTATCTCTTCAATATGCACTTCTTACCAGACCTTTTACCATTCTTCTCTACTAGCTAACTTGCAATAGTTAAGTTAGCATCAAGAAAATAACTCTTCTGATTGCTTCCTTTGATCAACTCTTCATTTATGTTGACATCAATTTCAACACAACCATCATCCATATTTTCCAACATGCACAAATAATTGTGCTACTTATATAGGGATGAAGGGGAATTTAAGGGTTCAGTTCCAGCTATTTATATTGTGGCTCTGTCTTGCAAAATATTATAATGAAAATGCCCATGTGGCTTTAACATGTTATTTTTTTGAATATTGTGATGTCATTTCATTGAATATAATAAAATCAAGTGTTTATGTTCTTGTAAATCTCTCTCTCTCTCTCTCTCTCTCTCTCTCTCTCTCTCTCTCTCTTTGTGTGTGTGTGTGTGTGTGTGTGTGTCACTAATCTATGATGAGTTAATGTTAGGATTATAGTTTTATTCATACTTAATGCTAGGGTTGATTTTATCATTGTTATGACATCATTTTTAGATGGTAGGGGTGTTTGAGTTGTTTTGGTTTTGTTATGATAACCAGAGGCTTTGGGTTTGATATTTTTATTGAAGTGAATGTTTTCTTGGTTATTGATTACTCTTGTGGACTTAATGAGTTTCATTGTAATATTTTTTGTTGGGCCTAAGTTTTTAATTGAGGTCACATGAAGGTTCGGTTTCAATTGGAATAAATTTGAATTCCAATTTTTGGTGAGTGTGGTCTTTCTTCTATTTACTATGTTATTTGATGGACTTTTATTGCATTATGGTTTTTTGGCACTCTTGGAGCCTAATTGTGCAATAGAAATTTTGAGGGAATATTATGTATTCAATGTGATGGAATGGATCCAAAAGAGGACATATGCATGATTTATGTTGTATATGGATTTTAGAATTATGTTTTGGAACCTAGAGAGGTTCCTATGAGATTCTCATCTTGATGTGTATATGCTTTTTATTTTGATATCCATATAGAGGTTGGACAAATGTAGATCCTATTGTTAGTTTTAAGATTTCATTCATTATGCTCCAAATCCTATTGTGTGCTTCTTTATGATGAAATTTTTGGAATTATTTATTTGATTTATTATACTCTTTTAGTTTTTGGTTTGGAGCATAGGGAATGGTTTTCTAGGAGCATTGTTCGTAGAATTGCTCACAATTTGGGCCAGAACCCTAAGTAAATGTGAGGTAACCCACTATGGAGTTGTAATCAAGGGATAACATAATAAAATTAATTGGCTTGGGTATATACATTAATCAAGATAATTATGTTTCCTCTCCCATGGCCATGAGAAATTATGTGGACCATAGATGGGTTGGATAAGGCTTGGTCATCTATGGGGCATTGACCTATCAAATAAACTTCCTTGTCCTCATGAAATATTGTTGGTTCCACGTGAGCTCTCACCTGGGGGATGGGATCTAGAGAGACATGCCAGAGTAACCCAGGATAGACTATGTGATGACACTCTACTACATGTGTCTTAGGATTCCCTTCGCTTATTCTTGTAGTTTGCCTCTAGTATGCCATGTTGTATCCCTTGTGAGCCCTTATGTTACCTCTTAGTTTTTTTTGTAGTTTTTATGTTATGTTCTTTTTTGTGTGGTGTGGGGCCTTGTGTCTATCTCCCATCTCAGAGAGGTAGGTGTCATGGTTCCACGTGGTTGGGTGGAAAAAAAAATTCCTCCCTTGAGGTTCGTTAATTTGTTCATGAGAATATTAGATGGTTTTTGCATATATATTGTTCTTCATTTCAATTTCATGCTTCTTAATTTGTATGGAAAGATAACTTACATGTACATTTGTACCATGTTATGTATCATGGATTCTTGGAATTGTAATTGTATATTCTCTGTAGAGATGGATGTAAATGTAACTGTAGAATGTATTAATGATTATTTGTAGCATACTTGAGTTAGATAGATATCACTGTGTATGTATGTGTTATTTGATTATGGAATTAGTAACATTTTTATTTGAAGTTTTAATGAATATAACATAGCAATGTTAATCTTGTGCCTTTTTTCATTATGATTTATTTGAATTAGATTAAGAGTTGCTTAGTAGCGACGTCGGGGAACCTAAGAGGACATGATGTAATATTTTGATGTTTTATATCTTTGCATTATCTTCCTATACTAGATTATTTAATTGGTTTCATTAAGTGTATTATTATGTTAAGATGAAATTATTATTGTTATTTTAAAAAAATTGTGTTCCATGTTCTTTAACATTTGTATGTTGTCCTCTCAAGTTATCTTGCAGGGTGTTACAATAAATTTGTCAAATATCCACCCTAAAAATAACTCCTCTTAGTTGATCAGATATCTTGAAATATGTATATGCTTATTTCCTATTAGAGGAAAATATCATATTTTGGGGATAAGTTCAATGTTGTGAACTAGTCATCCATGTGCACTACAAAATTTATCTTTATTTCTCACTCGGTGTGCTTCTATACTTTTTCTTCTTTTATATCCATAGACTAGCAGTATTTGAAAATGCATTGGTAGGGTTGTCATGTTACTAGAGGACACATTCTCCTAGATCAATTTGTACAAATGTGTATGAACTACTAAAAATAACACTCTCTAGTCATGCATATGCTCCTAGAATATTATGTAGATCAAGCTTTGTTTTTGTACACCAAATCTAAAAGTTTAGCTCCTTATAATGAGATAACAATTTAAAATATTCAATTATTAAAATACACACATTGTTTGTTTTTAAATGCATAGACATAAAAACATATCATACAAATTTATGTTTAGTTGACCTTGGGTGGATATAACACCCCTCCAAGGAACCCGAGAGGACAAATGAGATTTTTCTAAAGAACATGACAAAAAACAATTAAATCTACATTAACAGTTATAATTAACATAATAATACAACATGTTAGATAAAATAATGCAACCCTTACACCATGTCCTCTTAGGTTCCCTGACATTTCGATTAAGAAATGCATATACATATAAATAATTGATCCATAAAAAAACATTAGATTAAAGTAACTCATTACATTCATTTATTAAACCCATAAATTCATGTATATCTATTTCATTACATGATAACTATCAAGTACATATTTGAACTAACAAAATCTAAATAAATTACATCACCATAGATGATCAATACAAGTTTACAATATATCTATAATCATTTACATGAATACACATTTATAATGTCTGAATTCATATTACATCATATGATACAAGAATGATCATCCATTATGATATTGAAGCAAAGGTACGATGAAGATAAAGAAGCCATCCAGTAAGCTCATGAATAACCAATGTATCTTGATGGAGAAATATTTACCTCCCAGCCACGTGGAACCCTCAGGACCACCCCTCTGAGATAGGAGATAGACATCAAGATCACACACATAGGCACAAGATAACATAACAAGGCTATACACATCCTACAAATGACCAAATAGAACATAAAAGATACTCCAGGGATCTCAAAGGATTATCATAAGATTACACATGAGATACCACAAGATACCACATGAACCACAATGATAACTAAGGGAATCCTAATATAAATTTTGGAGAGATTCGTCACATAGCTCCCACTCCTGAGTTACCCTAGCAGTCACTCTAGACCTCGGCCCCCAGGTGTAACTCATGTGGAACCAATAATATTTCATGAGGACAAGAATGTCAATTTTCCAGATCAACGTCCCACAGATGGCCAGGTCTTCTCCAACCCATCCTTATTTTGTACAAGCACTCAAGGCTATGGGTGAGGTATCTCATTTTTCTTGATTTGTGTCTAACGCGACCCATGTCATTTTAATTATGTTTTCGTTTGATTACAACTCCACAATGGGTTACCCTAGCATCCACCTAGGGACCCAGCCTCCATTATGACCCACTCTCCTAGTGATGCTCCTAGAAAACCCTCTCCCGGCAACACTAAAATCAAGGTGCATGATAATAAAATATAGACATTAGGATCTATCAAAATATCAAAAGGGTCACAATAATTGAGACATCCAATACATCATGAGGAAAAAGTCTCCATATAAGAAATAAATTCCTCAAAGTCCATAACTTCAATAATTGTCCAAAGTCCACCTAAAATATGGATCCAAACAAAAATACATATTGGGGATGACCATGCCCAAGAACATCCAAAGTAAAAAGATAATATTTCAATGAATTTGGATCACAAAGGGCCATAAAACGTCATTAGCATGAAAATACCGATAAGAACAAAACATCACAAAAACATCATAGTCATACCCCACCCCTGATAGAAAAAATGAAAAACCTCAAAACTCATCCTCCAACATACAATAAAATAAGTTACATTAATGTGACAAAAGAGACAAATGATTTCAACCACTTTCTAATTTAGCTTTAAATTTAACATACATTGATAATATATTCATTGTAACTTAATCAATCACATTTACATCATAACTATTTATCAAATATATAAAGTCTACCTAATACAACATCTTAATTTATACTTGAATCTACAATTACAACTTCATTAAACAATATTCAATGATTCCAAAGACTACGTATTTAATATTATCAAATATCCAACAATAAAAAAACAATTGTTTTTTTCTTTTACAAATCGCAATGTTACTAAATGTGCACAAGAACATTGATATAAAGGTTCAATTGATTCTAAAAACTATCAAAGAGACTCCAACAAACTCCCAAACCATGTGTAGAAGTAAGAAAAGATAAATCCTAATATTATAAGGTAAAAGAACTTGGCAAAAGACTTCACCCAAACTACCATACCCTGTCCAAGATGCCTAAACTGTAATAGCACTCCCAACACCCTATATTAGCGGTCATAATAAATTCATGCCACAATCCCAACTGGATCATTTAAGAAACCATTTTTATCATATCACAAAATGGCCCAATTACAGCAAACAATGCATCAACTTCTATAGATTAAATAAAGACACAATGTACAGTAAACCACGCCAAAACAAAAGAGACTCTTAACGTAAGAAAGATCAGACTTCTACTGCATGAGAATAGTGCTCAACACAAGGTAATGGGGAAATTTTTGTGGGCGGCACCTCCATGGAAAGGCCTACTAAAAAAAGGAATGGAATAGCGCATACCATAGTGCCTAAACAAATGTTGATGCCACATACCAAGTGGCCCAAATAGAAAACAAAAGTGAGATGCCAGAGGGTAGCACAAACAAGAGAAAGCATGAAAAATGCCCAACATACAAAAGAGGGAAGATTAGCACTCCCTCAATGTGCAAATAAAACATAATAGGGAAGTTAGGAAATGGCAACAAATACATGGACAAGAAAATAACCAAGAAGATAATGGTGAAGTGACACACTATGCCACAAAACTCATGAATCTAATTTATTTCAATAGCCATATAATCTTGTATCTATCTATTAAGAACAAAATCAAACTACTATAAGAACTTAATTTTATTGTTATATCTAACCGGTCCCTTATAATGATGAGAGGTAATATCTATTTGCATAGTGAGATGCAATGATGTTAATTTTGATGAATTACATAGAGATAAGTTGTTATGAATCATAGATTTTACCATTTGCAAAAATTTATGTACTGATGCTACATTTAGCATTAATCGGTGGAGGTTGTAATCGGTAAAGAGTGAGATCAATGAACTACATTTAATGTTTTGTATCAACTAGTCATTGGACAACTTTTTCTGGAAAATAAATTAAAGGTTAACATATTGATTATTCACCTTGCATTTTGAAGAGTGTTTACTAGAGCAGAGTGTGATTACATATTGTGATCAGTCGAGTGAACTATTTGTGCTAAATACTTACAGAGATTTGAACTGTGAATTTGAAAACCCTAACTGAGTTATTTAGTAGAGCGGTGGTAAATTATGAAGGAATTCAGTGTGTTTGAGTTACAAAGCAGGAAATCTATTGAATCACTATGGCATCAAGGATGGCTACACCTAAATTGATCGAGATAACAAAGGAGGTGGAACCAAACCACAAGCTACACCCATTGAAGGCCATAGAAGTTGACAAAAACTGGTGCCCTATCCCTAATTCCACCTCATCTTTTGTTGATTGAAGATGTAAGGATGTTTATTCATTGCAATATTGTTGAGTTAGGAAATGAACATATACAAAAGGAATACTTGGAAATGTGAAACGATGGAGAACTTAAGGACGAGTTCAAACATCTTCAAATGAAGAAATGACATATATTCTGGACTTACCTGAAATCTTTAAGGAGGAGTGGATTTCATATGTCTTGAGTTGTTTTCATGATCAATTCATATGGTTGGACCAACTGATCAAGATCACCAAGGAGTTGAGTCATTTGATAACAGGTTTCTCAAAATACGGGGAACTATGTACCCTAAGACAAATATCCATGAAGATGGTTTCACAACTCACTAAGTTAAAGTACGATCAAAGAGCAATGACGATAGATGACATTAAAGATCAAGAGGTTCAATTTTCTGCAATGATTGTCAGTTATAAGGTATACCAATCGATTCGGTTGAATAGTGTACCCTATGGATCTATTCATGCTACTTACCGAATAGTGAAGGAAGGAACCAAATATGACCTAGCAGAGATGGTGAGAAAATAGTTATTGAAAAATTGAAGAGGATTCGGATCAATAAGAAGAAAACATTAAATTTTGGATCTCTTTAGGTATGTATGTTCTTTTATGTTCAGAATTTCTTCCCTAACAAAGGAGTAGTAACATGGAAATCAGATGACCGATTTTATATCAAATTAATGAGTACTTAAGTGAACTAGTTTAAAACCTAAATAATGTTATGTGGGGATATGTTAAGTATTTTAGGACATAATGCACAAGAGGTATAGAATTCCACCACACATTGTGGAGAAGTGCAGAGATACAATATGTTTCTTAGTTGATACTAACACTTGCAAGATACAAGCGGTAGATCCCATAATTTCATGGATACTTGAGATGTGATATGAAATTGATGAAAATTTGTTAAGCTTGAACATTGAAGCACTATTGAAACTACCAGTTAATAAGAAAGAAAAGAGGTATGCCACATTTGAGGAAGATTATGAGAGAATTACTTCAGAACTCAAAAAGTCAAGAATAGAAAGAAAAAAAAAAGATCATGACTCATTTGGAAGAGAAATTTGTAATTAGTGAAGGTAGTAGTTCCACTAGTGAGAGAAAGAAGAATATTCCAGATGCATATGCTAAGAGGAAAAGGAAGCAACCAAATACTCAAAGTAAAACTCCTGAATTACCATCGGTGGAAGAAGTTGGTATGGAAAATATTGATGAAGTTAAATATTCTGACCCTAAGCCACCTAAGGTATCACAACTTTGAAAAACAAAGACATGAAAAGAGGAAAACTTGAGAACAGAACAAGACCTCTCCTAGCAAGAAGAAGAAAAATACAGAGGTAGATAGTGAGAAAATGGATTTAGAAAAGGAGACCACAAACATGGGGAAGTCTGGCAAAAAAAATTTCAACATCCCTAAGAGTGCTATTGAAGTTGCAAATGAAATAATAGAACATGGAATGATGGATAATATTAGTAACTTTAAATTATCTAAATTATCTGATGAAGACAATAAAATAATTGAAGATGTTATTTTATTTCACTTTCACAAATTCATTAGAGTACCTAGTCAACTCAAAAATCATACGGTTGATGAACTGTATGAAGCAATTAAGGTTAGATGGGATTCTGTAGTTGAAACTAAAAAGGAAATAAGAGAAAGGGCACTTCTATATACTATGACAGATTTAACAATAAAGGAAGTGAATGAAGCACTTGAGACTTGTATAAAGACAAATTTAGTATTGGTCATAGGACTGCAAGACTATTAGCTAGAATGGAGGACATTGAAGATGAAACAACGGTGATATAAAAAAGGATATATAATGTAGATCAACTATAGGTAACAGACATAGTAGGTACATCCCAAGTAAATGATACTTTAACTTTGAAAGAGTTAATGGGAGATATGTTAGGTAGTATTCCAAATGTTGATACTCCTATTGACCTAACAAAGGACTCCGTAGATGATGTTGAAGATCTTACTGATAATCCCAAATCTCTTATGGTTGTAGATGAAGCTAAAGATACCATAGAAGTACCCACTTGATGTAAACCCTATTGATATCAATGATGATATAGTTGACACTGAAACATAGAAGATTAACAAGACAGAAAAAGGTAAGGAAATAGAACAGGGGACAGAGACCATTGAACAATCAAAGGACACAACAGAACATGTAAAGGATATTGATCAAGGTGAAGCAAATCAAGAAAAACAAGGTGTACAATAGCAAGATCAAGAACAAGAAAAAGAGACAAACAAGGAAACTAATACAAGTAACATTGGAATAGGTGAGAAAAGTACTAAAGATAGAGTTGAGACACCAAAGGATAAAATCACCAGTGCTTCACAAACCAACACAGAGGATACTGGTGATAAAAATAAAAGGAAGAGAATAGAAGAAGATAAAGAAGATGATGATGAAGATGAAGAGGAAGAAGATGATCCAGAACTTGCACTCCTGAAGAAAGATGTTAACAACTATTTTTAAGGAATCTAGTTGAAAAGGAAAAGAAGAATAGGATAAGGAAAAATAAGTTCAAGAAGGTTTAAACTACTGAGGAATGCATTTTCTATACTTATTGATTTAGTTCCTGATGTTGAATTTGATGAAGAAGAATCTCTGATTGATCAAATAAAAACTTTGGTTGATGAAATCACTAGTCTAGATCATGACATGGAAGAGGAGATAATAAAATGAGTAAAGAAGAGATTAGAGAAGGAGATGATGGAGAATTTACTGTAGAATATTGCTCTTGAGAAAGTTTCACTATTTGAACTAGTCAAGAAACTCAAGGAATCATTACTTGAGGTTGTAAAAATCTTTAACAAAATATCTATTCTGATCATCTTCACTACAAAGATCAAGACAAAGAAGGAAGAGTTAGAAACAGATTTGGCTACAGTGGTTAACCAATTGGACCCATTGAACAATTCTATGATGGATCATAATGCAAAACTGAAAGAATTGATAAACAAGGAAATGGAACTCAAGGTAGAGGAGGACATGATAAGGATGAATTTTTTGGAATTACAAGGATTTCTAACTCCACACATGGACATCATACAAGCATATCTTAAGAGAGATGAAGTATTGATAGGTACTCCAAAAATGAGTATAATTTATAGTATGGAGGATCTAGCTTCAGGATTAAATGGTCATCATATTTCCCTAATAGAATTAAAGGATTCATGGGAGCATTCTCTTTCGAGTGCTAAGGTACATTTCAAGACCATATTTGATCAACTATAAGTTATGGACACCCTTGTACATACAATCTCGATCATAGTCTTTGGCATTGTTGCCAAAAAGGGGGAGTATAAAGATAGTCGATCAAGAAAGGAGGAGTATATAAAAGTATATAGTCTATGGTACAAAGGGGAGTTACATATTCAGGGGGAATATGTAATTAGACATGGAGCATAAGTTTTGAGCAATTTTGAAATTTTTACAAGTTTTTGCCATCAATGTCAAAGGGGGAGAATTTTGAGAGATGAAATTGATGATGATTTTATGGAGTGTGATTGTCATTGCTGGAAAACCATTACATAGGTGAGATTTTTTTGCGTAAATATATGAAGGTATACCAATCGGTACATAGTTATATCTAATCAGTAAGAGAAGATAAGTCAAATAGGTAACTAGTGAATAAGATAACAGGTGAAGGACAAATCGGTAATGAAGACAAGCTTTTCTATCGGTACATTGGAAGGTGTAAATAAAATAGGTAAAATAAGATTTGTGACCGTGAGTCTTAGGTCACACCGGTAAAGGCATAAGTGAAGATACTATCAATCGGTCACTTCAGTGAACAAGTAAAAGCTAAAGGTTATTAAATAGTTTTAATTAAGTGGCTAAATTAGTTATGTGGTGGATGATTCAGTGAATCTGGAAACCATGAAAATGATGTACATTGTTTAAGGAATTAAATTTGTCAATTATTTGGTAGTTGTGTATATATTTGTGTATGAATCCAAGGTATATTCTGGACAATGAAAATGAAGAAATATTTCACATTGGGAATAACAACTTAAATTTTGTTATGGACGATGTGGTAAGGATTTTAAGTTTTTATGAGTTAGTTATGATTGATAAAGAAATTTTGGAGGGAATTAGAAACCCTAATTAGGTTTACAGTCAAAGGTAAAGATAGTATTTAAGGTTATGTGATGATAGTTGTTGCTGAAGTGAACAAGTTGTTAAGTTGTTAAGAAGCAGTTGAAAAGTTAATGAAAAGTTGATATTAAGTTGTGATTACAAAGCTATTTCCAGAGAAGCTACAAGATTAGATTCAAAACAAGTACCAAGCATCAAGGATTTGATTAGCATTTAGGGGTGCATATCATAGGTCAATTTTTATTGTTGTATTCCTAATAGTTTCAACAAGTTAAAATCCTTTAACAAGGTAGTCTCTCACAAGACTTTATTGTAAATCCCTTAATAGGGTGAACATTGTATTAGTGGGATTAAAATCCTCTAACAAGGTAGTCTGTAATGGGACTTTACATACTTCTAATAAGGTATTTGTCACTCCTAATAGGGCGAGTCACCTGGAAAGTGATATATTGTAAGCTCCTAATAGAGCTCTCTTTTCTACTGCAGTGAGAAGATTGTGGGTTTCATCCCCACTATGGTTGTTCCCTCTAATCAAGGGTTTCCATGATAAAAATTAGAGTGTTATGTGTTTTCATGTGTTGTCATTTGATTTATTGCACTTTTACTTTATAGTTACATTTATATGCTTCTTAGTTTGGAAGTTTTTTTTTGTTTCTATTTAAAGGTATAAGTAAAAGTCTAAAAGTTTAATCAGTACTGATTCACCCCCCCCCCTGTCACTACCTAATAATTCCAACACCCTTCGCATCTAGTCCATGTTTTCCTTTCCAACTCTATGGACTTGATGCAGTCATATTCGTTGCTAGAGTCAACTGCAGAGAAGGTAGTTAAACTGCACATGTTACTTGGCAATAAGATACAACATGTTGTTCAATTGTATGATTTATGGGATGGAAAAGCTCTAATTGGTGGTTTATTCCCATGGAAGAGTCTTCTACAGGGTCATGTGTTCACAGTATATGAATCCATTAAAAATTCCTTGGAGAGGCAGAGCTTCCATCATGTTAAGAGTGCAATTCAAAACAATGTCAGGGTTTTGGGAGATGATTTGGCTTTGCATATCCAACACAGGGTCAGTGTGCTTCTATTAATGGGTGGGTGTAAGAAGTTGGGTGCCAATTTTGTAAAAGTCCGCGGGAAAAAAAAAACTTTGCCACTAGAAAAAAATGCTCATTTTTTAAGAAACGGATACCTATTTTTTAAGAAACAAGTTCCCATTTAGCTTCAGGTGCCCGAGCCGTAAAAATAAAACAAGCGCATGTTTATGAAATGAGCCCTAGTTTAGGATTGTCCTACCGAAGCAAAATAGGCACCCAATTTATACAGATCGAGTGCCCATTTTGAAAATGAATTTATTTATGTATTATCTAATTTCCCAAGTCATTTTTACTGCTTGGAAAATGAGTGAATGATCTTTAGACACACAGGTGCCCAATTTCAGCTTCACCACCGACCCCCTCAGCCATTTATTTCCTCATTCTAGGTACATACCTTTGTTTTTTAATATATTTTTTCACTTTTTAGTTTTATTTAAACATTTTTTATTGTTATTATTTATTGTTAAATAGTAATTTAAAGTTCCATTTTTTTTAAATAGTGTAAAAAAAATTAATTTTATGTTTAAAATAGTTTTTTTTACTTTTAATTTACTTCATAAAATACTGTAGAAAACATGTAAAATAAAAAATAGTTAAAACTTAAAACCCTAGGTAGAAAAAAAAATGTAAACCCAGACGCAACTAAAACCTTTTTAATGTATGCAAATTTAAAAAACTACTAAAAATCATTTAACCCTAGACAGAAAATGACCAATAAACCCTAGACAGAAAATAAACAATAAACTCTCTCTCTCTCTCTCTCTCTCTCTCTCTCTCTCTCTCTCTCTCTCTCTCTCTACCCCCTTAATATNGACAGAAAATAAACAATACTCTCTCTCTCTCTCTCTCTCTCTCTCTCTCTCTCTCTCTCTCTCTCTCTCTCTCTACCCCCTTAATATGACCTAGAGTTAGATGTTTAAATAAACTATATACATGTATGTCTAGTTAGATGTTTATATGTATTTAATTTATGTTTAGATGTTACTTTTAGATGTATTTAATTATGTAAATAATAGTTATTGTAAATTTTCATGTTTGTATATATATGCAGATTATATTCATGGATGACTTTAGCCTAAGGTCAGCAGTAACTTCCACCTCCACCTAATCATAAGGAGTTGAGACAAAGTATTAGAATAAATGTCACTGCCATCATTAGAGATATTAATACCATTAGACATTATCCCCATCCATCTGCCTAGTTATTACACCTTGTAGATAGCATCACTAATACATTTGGTACCAAATTGCAATGGCAGTGCCATTGCAGTTTTTCCGTCACAACCTTGTCGTCGTCGCAATTGCGACGGTCTGTCATCACAATTGCGACAACGACAAGGTTGTGACAGAAAAACTGCAACGGCACTGCCGTTGCAATTTGGTACCAAATGTATTAGTGCATGCAAGGCATTGTAGATTTTGTACACGCATTAGACTTTGAGATGGATAGTTTTCACTCATGGAGGGAGTCCATACGTGCATATGATTCTGACGGCCTCTCCTATAAAGAGGTCAATGATTTGTAAGTTACAAAAAATAATATGAAACATTACTTTGTGAACCCTAAAATGGGTGACGAGATACCTGGAAAGAAGATACACATTTTTATTAGATGGCATGTCAGCACCCGCAAATAGCTATGCATTTTTGGGAGCATTGGTGGATGGTATTTGACCATCCACCACACTCTAATCATGAGGTTCCCTTGTATTTTCTGAAAGTGTTATGGGTTGAATTTGAATTGGGTGGAAAACCCAATTTGAGATCATTATAGAGGGTTGGTGGAGGTATGCCACATGATAGGGAAGGGGCCAAATTGAGTGATAGAGTTAGAAATTATGTGTGTAATGATCCCCTTGTTCCTCTTGTTGCACTAGTTGTTCCTGCACATGTCCATCATCGAGCAGTGGACTCTGATCTTGGTTCATTGTGTGCCCTTTCTAGAAATTTGGTAGAGCATTTGACCTAGTGAGGGCTTCCCCCATCTTAGCACATGTTTGCATGAGCTACAAGGATATATGTACGGGTCCCTAGAGTGATCCTACTGGTGTTGATGTTGCCCATATAGGATATGATGATCCTATCAGTATGGATGCTTCCCATGGTGGATATGATGATGTTGATGAGGGTGCACATGGTGGACATGACGATCATATCTCATCATATGTTGATCTTCTGCGTGCGGATGATGATCATCCTAGAAAGCTAAATTTATTTATAATTTATAGTGAAATACTATATTCTATATATATATATACACATATGTGTAGACCTTATGGAAAGACATATTGTCAATTAGTGTCAAAACACTTATTCATTCAGTGTTGCCTGAGTATTCAGTGTTGCCCGAGTATACAGTGTCGTCTGAGTGTTCAACATCGCCCGAGCATTTAGCATCACCCGAGTGTTCAGCATCGCCTGAGTGACAATTTATCACCCAAGTGTTCAGCATCACTTGAGTGACAGTTTATCACCCGAGTAGTCTTTTGGACCCAAGTGACAGTTTGAAGCCAACTTTGCATATATTATTAAATATAAGTTTGTTTATTGCAAGCTGACTTACAATGTTATTTTTTGGATAAAGATATATATGTAAGATAGTTTATTTTATCCAATATGGAGATAATGATTATGATTATGTGAATAGTATATGAGTAAGAATGTATGCATAAGGCATGTGAATTGTATTTTGATTTAAGTGCAGAAGTATTCAGGACAGCAGAGTCTCATCTATCACATTCTGGTGATCAGTTATATTCAAAAGGATCTTATTCAGCAATCACAGTTGCATAGAGCAGATCATCAACTAGTTTATTCTCATAGGTGGATCAGCAAAATCCTTTAACATGGTGGAGCTAACATTCCTTTCTTTAAATATCTTAACCGAGTTGCATTACTTATTGTATTGTACAAAATCCTTTAACAAGGTGGACCTAACAGTCCTTTATATGCTCCTAACAGGGCAGACCATTAGAAGTGGTCATTGTAAGCTCTAACAGGGTAAATTTATACTGCAGTACTAAATCTTGTGGGTATCATCCCACCCCAGTTTTACTTTCGTTTGGAAGGTTTCTAGGTAACCAAATATTATGTTCTTTACTTTCAAGTTATATGCATGCAAACAGATAAGTTAATCTAATTGTGGATTAAAAGGATTAAGTTTTATTGGTTCCTAATTCACCCCCCGTCTCAGTCACTAGGAACATCATATAATTCCAACAATTGGTATCAAAGTAGTGGTTCTCTTATCAAAAGTTTAACAGCTTGATAAAAGATTAGAGGATATGGAAACATACAGATTGGAGAAAGCCATTGAAAATGAAGAGATAGATCTTAAAGTGGACATGGATCAGATCATAATACTTAAGGGGTAGCCGTCTCTTTTTATGAAGAGAATAAAATAATTAGTAGTGTAGATAAATGACAAGAACTATATAGAAGAAAGAATTGAAGAATTTTGCAAAGACAAAATCTCAGAAGAAGCTGATGCGGCCATTGAAGACTTGCTTGCAAAGAATCTCAATTTACATGAAGAAGTCAAAAAGCTGAAAAGAGAACATGAAGTTCACTCAATCAGAATGTGTGAAGTCATGGAACTAAAGAACAAAGAAGAAGATGATAGAAATATAGCACAAGAAGATAAAATACTACTGAGTACAAGATTAGGAGAAAAATAAAATGAAATCCAACACTTGTCACTTCAGCAAGCTGATTTGGTAAGTCAACTCAACAATGTAATAGAGGAATTTGTCAATCTAAGGACAGAAAATGAAAGACTGTAGAATGATCTCAATACTGAAAAGTAAACAAATGAAAGTATGATGAATTCACAAACTAGCATGGATCAAGAAATAGAATTCAGACATCATGGACAAAATGGATTAGGTTATACTGAACAAGGTGAATCCTCACAACAAGGAGCTCAAAGGAATGACAAACATACATGCAATCATTGTGGTAAGTTGGGGCATACATCAAATAAATGTTGGAGCAATGGAAAGTCAAAATTTAATGGAAAATTCTACAGTTGCAACAAACATGGACATAGAGAAAGTGAATGCAAAGAGAAACCTAAGTTTGAAGGGAAATGCTATAAGTGCAACAAACAAGGTCATAGATCTTCTAAGTGTAGAACTAAGAAATGGAATCCTACTGAACAATTAACCAAGGAAATTTTTGGTTGGGATTACAAAACTTGGTACAGATGTTGTCATTGTGGTGAATATGGACACATTGGTGCAAATTGTATGAAGACTCACTTCAGAAAAGAGATCCTACTAAGAGATGTTATGTGTGCAAGCAACTCGGTCATCTAAGCAAGAATTGTATGAATAGAGAAAAATTTGATACTGGTTTTGAGAATGGAAAAGCCAAAGTCTCTAAAATCATAACTCAGATGAGCAAGAAAAGGGTAAGGTAATCCTTAGAAAATTTAGATCAAAGAAATGAAGGATCTAATGACACCCTAAACAGTGAGATGGGTGGATCTATCATTACAGAATAAGAAAGTAAGGAGATGACTGGAACTATGTAATACAATCCATCCTACATCAGTTCCAGATAAGCAATATAGTCCATATCCACATATTGATGCATGAGGACATATTATAGTTCAACCTGAGTTAGAATGTTAGTTACACCTGAGTCACTCTAGCTCACCCAAGTTGAGTCAGGCAGTGTTGATAATTGGAAAGTTAGTTTCACCCAAGCTTCTGAGTGAATCTTGGAGAAACACCCGAGTCACACCAGCTACTATGTACAGAGCATTTAATAAAATAATCTAATGGTTGAAAATATCTTATAAATGAAGGATTGTAAAGAGTATTTCTTACAAAACTTTCAGTTTACAAGTAAATTCAAAGCCCTTAGCAATTCAGTGTGTATTCATTATTGAAAGCGGAGTTTGATCATTTCATCTTAGCAGTATGGAATCCACTTCCAGCATCAAGGTTAAGAAAGGTTCTGAGATACTAGTAAGGAATGCAATTTGTGATCCTACGGTGTTCAAGCTTCATTCGACAGTTGTAGAGGAGATAGACCCAATGGGAACTCATTCCCTAATTCCTCCAAGAGTGTTACTGGTTAACGACATTCACAGCTTATAGCACTGCAACATACAGGAGCTTGCAACCAGTGAGATGAATCAAGCTTATGAAAAATTATGCACCGATGGGAGTCTGAAGCCTGAGCATAAGCACCTTGAAACCAAGGGTTTGACACACATCATGTTCATGCCGAGGGACTTCCAGAAAAAATGGATGAGAAATTTTCTTAGTCGTGTCCACGACATGCAACTATGGTTGGATCATCCTGTGAAGATCACTAAGTAGATAATTCACCGTGTCACCAGGTTCCCTATGCTATATAAGCCAAAAGATACCAAAACCCTAACCAGGGATGAACTGGCTGAGTTAACTCTTGCCGAGTGGGATGGCAGAGGCATGAGACTTAACGAGTAACTGATATGGAGTTGAAAATTGGCATTCATGTCATAGTCCACAAGATATAGACCTCGAGTAGACCCAACAGTGTGGCATGCGAAGCTGTTGACCTAGCATACAAAGTAGTAAAGAAGAATCGGGTATTCGACCTAGCAGAATTGCAACTCACTCAGTTGAGAAAGAATATGGAGAGCATCTGAGTATCCAAAACCAATTAATATAAGTTTGGTTCTCTTCTAATCTGCATACTCTTTTATGTTGCAAATTTATTTCCATCCAAAGGAATAGTAGCATGGAAGAAGGATAGACCAATTATCCATCAAATTAATGAATTCATAGTTGAGTTAGGAGATAACTTTGATAGCATTATGGATGGATACTTTGAGAGTTTCAAACAGAATATGTAGAGTAGATATAGAATTTCCAAACAACTAGTTGAGAAGTACAAAGATGAAATTTTTTTTCTAGTTGATTGTGATAAGGTTTATATACAAGCAGTAACACCTAGGGTTGCATGGGTACAACCCTTGCCATATGAAGTTAACAATGATGACACAAAAGATATCATAGAGGCTCTTGTGAATGAACCTGTCAATCCAAAGGCACCTTACTTTGGAACATATGAGTAAACAAAGAGCAGGATAACTTTGCAGATTGAGATTCCTAAGATATTGAAAAGAGGAAGGAAGAGACTTGATACATTCAAGAAGAAGTATGGCAAGACCTCTGACTCTCCTACCATCTCTGAGAGTAAAGAGGACACAATTAAAATAGAGGATATAGTTAAGATAGAGGAATTTGAATCTAAAAAGGAAGAAATTGATATTAAACCTCCATAGAAGAAGAGGAAGACAACACCTAAACATAAAAAGGAAAAAGGCACTACTCCTGTTGTCACCTTGAGGAGATCAAGGAGAAAACTTATACTAAGTGATGGTGAGGATGATGATGAAGAAGATAATAATGTGGTCTTCACTAAATAGACACCCACACTTGATCAGAAGATTAAAGACCTTAAAGAAGGAAGAGTCATGAGTTCTTTGAAGTCACTGAATTATGCTTCTAGGTCAGAAGAAGAAAAGAAGAAGATTGAGAAAGCAGTGGTGGAGAAGATGGAAAAGTGGAAATATGACCCTTCCAAGTTGAAGAGTTATATGACTGGAGACTTATTTAAGGTAGTATCTATTCCCTGGAAGAATGTAGTACAAATTGAAAAATATATAAGGGAATAAACATTGAAGCAGGTCATGCCTGTAGTGAAAGGCAAAGTAGTAAAAGAGGCCATGAGAAAATATGAGAATAATCACACCTCCAGATTCAGGGCATTCCAAATATTGAACAAGAACATAGGAGATGTAGCTCAGCATGCCACATTAGTGTGGAAAATGATATTTGAGATAACAAAAGGCAATGTGAAGGAAGAAATACCGAGTACAGACCCTCCAGCACAGGAAAATGATGATACGCTACCCGAGGTAAAGACTATTAAAGAGTCCAACATAGAGAAGATTGTAGTTGAGGTAATGACATCATTAACCCAATCTCCTATATATAATATAGTACCTCCGAGCAAAGACAAGGTTGTAGAACCTACATCTGAACAGGAAAAGGATGAGCAACAGGCTCCTCTTACTACTGAGACATGCACAGCTGAGTTGCAAAAAGACAAGGTAGATATTTCTATTGCTAATATTGATTCATCAGTAAATATTGATCCAACAATTGGTACTATAAAGGTCAATGACCTGATTGGATTGAATACTGAAGCAAAGGATGAGGTAGGTAAAGGTAAGGAAATTGTTCCTTCACTAAGTCCTAAGACAAAGGTAGTAATTAATGATGAGATAGATCTATATAAAGAAATTGTGATTCCTAATTGGGATCTATCCAACCTATCTGTAGAGAAAATGGATATTTTGGGAGAACTATGGAAGAAAAGAGCTACACAAAAAAAGCTCTATAAGGAAAGACAAAGGAATAAAGTACTTGAAGCTGTCAAAGGCATATTTGTAGATGCAATGTAGATTGAAGTCAATGAGAGTGACTCAATAATGGACCAACTTGTTGACATTGTCCACAAGTTCAACATAGATATGAATGGTTAGGATAAGTTACTTGAGAAGGCAGAGAATAAATTTGAGAACAAGGTTCTAGAAAACATTGTAAAGAATATTGCAATTGACTAGGTGCAGCTTACAAAGATCATCAGCACTCTAGAAACTACTATGAAGAATGTGGTAGCACTATTTGTAAAGTTGAGAGACTCCTCTAACTTTACTATGGAAATCAAGAACAAGTTAGTAAATATTGATGCAGACATGAAGGAAAGTGCAAGGCAGTTAGAACTTGACCTGAGCACCAGTTCTGCTCACTTCATAAAAATCAAGTATCTTACTGATCTACAGGCTAAATTGTTGAGAGAAGAAGCAAGGACCAGAGAATCTCTTACAAAAATCTAGGGCCAACTTCTACCACACATGGATGGAATGCATAAACGCATAACACATGCTAAGACACTCATTCATGACAAAAAATTCTTAGTTGCTGAGCTAATGATAGAGTTGTCTATAGAGCTACAAGTTGAATTACACATCTTGAAGGTGCTACAGGACAATTGGGACAACACTCTGTCTCAAATTTTGAAGGTACATAGTGATTTCCTATCCTACTTTGGGATAACATTGTAGATATCAATGTTTGGCATTCCTGTCAAAAATAAGGGGGAAATATCACTATATTGTAATAAAGAAAACATATCTACAGTGAATATATATATATATATATTTGAAAAATAAAAAAACAGAGTTAGTTGGACTCGAGCAACAGAGGCAGTGTCAAAACCCGAGCAGTAAGGGGGGTTTTTGACATATCAGATACAAAATTCAATGATAATTGTTTTTGTCACTAATGCCAAAGGGGGAGATTGTAGGCCTTATGGCAAGACCTGTTGTCAATTAGTGTCAAAACACTTAGTCATTCAGTGTTGCCCGAGTATTCAGTATTTCTTGAGTATACAGTTT
Source organism: Thuja plicata (assembly GCA_018584345.1). Lineage (NCBI taxonomy): Eukaryota > Viridiplantae > Streptophyta > Pinopsida > Cupressales > Cupressaceae > Thuja > Thuja plicata. The sequence continues at coordinate 253,453 of MU224430.1, read as the reverse complement.
TGCCCAAGTGTTCAACATCACCCGAGTGTTCAGCATCACCCAAATGATATTTTATCACCCGAGTAGTCTTTTGGACCCGAGTGATAGTTTGAAGCCAAATTTGCATATATTGTTAAATATAATTTTGTTTATTGGAAGCTGACTTACAAAGTTATTTGTTGGATAAAGATATATATGTAATATAGTTTGTTTTATCGAATATGGAGATAATGATTATGATTATGTGAAGATTATATGAGTAATAATTTATTCATAAGGCATGTGAATGGTAGTTTGATTTAAGTGCAGAAGTATTCAGGACATCAGAGTCTCATCTATCACATTTAGGTGATCAGTTATATTCAAAGGGATCTTATTCAGCAATCACAGTGGCACAAAGCAAATCATCAACTAGTTCATTCTCATAGGTAGATCATCAAAATCCTTTAACAAGGTGGACCTAACAGTCATTTCTATGCTCATAACAAGGCAGACCATTAGAAGTGGTCATTGTAAGCTCTAACAGGCTAAATTTATACTGCAGTACTAAATCTTATGGGTATCATCCCCACCCCAATTTTACCTTCTTTTGGAAGGTTTCTGGGTAACCAAATATTGTGTTATGTGTTATGTATGATTCTTTACTTTCAAGTTATATGCATGCAAACATATAAGTTAATCTAATTGTGGATTAAAAGGATTAAGTTTTATTGGTTCCTGATTCACCCCCCTCCCCCCCTCTCAGTCACTGGGAACATCATAGAATTCCAACAATATGAACTATAACATGTCAATTTTTTGTTAAATAGAGGAGGGTTGACACTAAATCATCCAAGGACCATCATCATCTTATCTCGACACCTCGAGATGTCGGTGCCCTGTTTACAGTATGCACTTTGATCTAGATGCATTGAAGTACATTTAGAATAAATAATTAAAACTTGAATGTAATAATGTGGTTGATATATATATATATATATATTTATATATATATATATGAATTTTGTAGGGTGTTTCATGTAATACTGAGGTTGGCAGTTCTTCGTGCCCTGGCCCATCGGTAACTAAGGATCGCCCTCATATACTCATAGTATATTTTTGAATCATTAATTTTAAGTGTTTATATTCTTACTAATTTATGTACAACTCTTATTCATGCCTATTTTTTGCAATTGTAGGCTTTTGGATTGTCTGATGATGCACCACATCTACACCTGACCCATCAGTCACTTTAGTTATGCGTCAGACACCATATGCATTCTTTTCTTCCATAAATTTGTAGTTCTCAGATACTTTATAATTTATGTATATACAAGTTTGATTCATGTTTTATATATGTTGTTCAGGTTGACACCACCATGAGTCTGTTGGAAACAATTGTTTAATTGTGTATTGTCCTTGATGTTACACAAATGTCATATCAGTCATTAGACAGAGTCTACCGAGCTCAGAATGTTCAGCATGCCAGTTAACCGAGTATACCGAGTTCAGACGGTAAGAGAAGCTATTTACAGAGTCTACCAAGCGCTCCAGAATACTATATCGAGAAGTTAGTTACTACCGGGCTCACTCGGTCAACAAACAAAATTCAGTCTTTACCGAGTTCAGTCGGTCATCAAAGAAAATGTGAAGGAAAGTCAGTGCTTACCG
>MU224430.1:210306-245443 GCA_018584345.1 Thuja plicata | reverse complement strand
TGGTGGTTTTCCCAAATTGGGTTTCCATGTTATATCTGGTGTTACTTGTGTTCATGTTATTTGTTTTATGCATGTCAATAACTGTGAATGTTTAATGAACAATGATAAGTTAATTTACCGAGTAACAACAATATATATTGAAGACATCTAAGGGACTTGTGGATTTATTTTTGTGGTAACTGATTCACCCCTCCCCTCTTAGTTACTCCATCTATATTTCCAACAGAGTCTTGGTATGGCTATGGGATTGAGCCAAATGCATCCATCAACATTGTCCTTTGAGGTCATGATTAAAAAAATAATTTTGCAATGTCTAGTGTGTACATGTATTTTATAGGGATTAACAAAATTTTGTAATGTTTGTTTGTACAGGACTTGACTGCAACCAATTTTGTTGTTTATGAGAGTGGACCTCCTCGTCCAACTTAGGGCGTTATTGAGCACAGTCGCATGTTAAAATTTGAAATATTCATTATTTAAATACTCGGTAAGTAAATTATGCAAGTCATTCGAATTAAACACACATAGTCTTCTCATGCTATTTTTAATAATGTACATAAGGGTGCAGGAACTCATATTGCAGACACACAGGATGGTGCAACTCAGGAGTAGACCCAGTAGTATGATGCATCTCATTCATCTTCGCGTGGAGTGAGGAGGAATGTGAATCAGATACATGAGAGATGTAAGATTATATATGTCACATGTTATATCACAATTTGTTGTCATGTGTTTATACTTTTCCACATGTTAGAACTTGTTATGTTATTATATGATGGACTTTTTATGTTATGAGGACTTGTTACCATGTTAGTTGGACTTATATTATTAGACTAGGACTTGTTATGTGATTATATATCATGAGTTGATTTGATGGAATATAGCATGGACTTTTTATCATACATTATGATTTATTATTCTAGGACTTGTTATGTTATTTATGTTATTCATGGACTTTTTATCCTATTTCATGGTTTTTTTAAATAGTGGTTTGAATCTATATGAGTTTATGTGAACTAGATTAGACTGGGACATGTACATATATAAGTAAACATCAACTTATTTATATTGAATTAAATATCAATTATGATTTCTAAAAATTTGAACATTAAAAGTAATTTGATCATTACTAGTACATATTTGTTCATGTAATTGACAAGATCAGTTAATTTTAAAAGCATCATTAACCAACTAGTATTATATGATTGGCCTAAACAACTAAATTATCATCATCGATTAGTGAACATAGGACCAATGTGTACATAGTTTATTTAATACAAAATTATATGAATACAATTTTTCATTTAACTTATATTTAAAATAAAATTGGATGAATAAAAGTGAACTCATGTTGTTTATGAAGCCAAAATTGGATGAATACACTTGTCTGTTGTTGCATAAATAGTTCATGTGTGTATGTTCTTCTAGGTGTCCTGCATCATAAAAATGAATGTTCAAATGTTATTAAAAATATATATTTAAAAGTAAAGTTCAATTTACACTACAGAAAGTTACATGTATTTTATTCAGTCTAATGAACTCACCAAGTAAATTATAACTTTGAATAGCGAAAAGTTTTAAAATGCACAAGTTGTAGATGTCATCCATGTCGTCAAGTTGTACTTGACATTTCAATAACAAATTTTAATTTTACATATGTATATAAAAGTAATATATATGTTAAAGGGACTAAGACAAAAATTTATCAAAATCAAATTAAAATCTAGGACCAAAAACTTAAATAAAATAATTGCACTCACCAAGTATTAAAACTTTGATTAGCCAAACGTTGTAAAATATTGCACAAGTTGAGTGTCATCCATATTGTCAAGTTGTACTAGACACCTCAATGCAAAATTAATTGACTACATATAATAAGAAATAAGACATAGATACATATAGAAATACATAAAAAAAAGAACACAATTAACAAAAACTTACATGTATAAATTTGATTTAACCTAATGTACAATCTACATCCTCTATCTTCTGCAATGCGTCTATGATTGCCTCATGCTCTTCCATTAAAAGTGTCCATAATATTTTATTAACAAATTTCCCTTTGTATCTTTATAATTTGATATTTGTTGCCACCACCAAATAAGAATGGTGTATAATCTTCTTTTCTCATTGATAGTCTTCAAAAGATTGTAAATCATCTCTACTTGTTAGGTATTTGCATAGTCATGTACCAACTACCACAATGGACCCAAATGGATACTGAAAACCATCATCATCTACTTGATGACATATCAACTTTTTCTTAGGTTCTACACATCTAGCTAGACAATACTCATTTTTCTCATCAATATCCTCAAGTGCAACAACAACATGTACACATATCATGTAAAACAAAATTAAGTACATGTACAAATAAAAAAAATTAGAATTATTAATTTGAATACAATCATAAATTATATGGCATACATAAATATTATAATTTAAAGTTTTACAAGAAATTGAATTACCAGGTTGTATGAGGTTTGAAACATGGTCATAATATTATGGTACAAATGCATGATCTGAGTCTTCATTTATTGTATCACCTTGATCTTGTGTCTCACTAGTTGTTAAGGATTTACGTTTCCATTCTTCCACCCATTCCGTATTCTCGTATTCTTCCCATTCACATGCAATACAAAATTGACAAAAGCATGCAAGCTCCCTAGTCCATATAGTCCAAGTGTTAGAATTAGAACTCTTAAATGAATGTCATTTAACTATCCCGTTGATTATATCATAGTCATATCTTGAAATTATTTTCTCCTCTTCAACTAGCCAAAAGAAATGTCTGATTGTAGAGTTCTAACTTGATCATGTAGATAAAGTTGTATTACACCATTCCACAATTGCACATGTATTTTTAAATTTAATTTTTTTCTCAAATTTGAGTTTCTCTCTGCAAAGGGCTCTCTTAACACATGCACTGGCACCATCGTGTTCTCATTTCTCATTTCCAGCCTAAAAAAAACTCCACATATGTTGGATATTAGTTTTCTTATGTGTCTTACTCAACCAATAAAACATTCTAGCATTCTTGAATTGCCTTGTGCAATTATTTGACCATGTTAGATGTTGTGTCATCTGAATTTCTCTCTCACTTAAATTCTCATTAAAGGTCTTGAAGCAATATTGGACAAACTCTGATGAGTTTAATACGTTATCACTCATATAGAAATGGTACTCGCTCAAAAAAAAATTGATCCTTTTTTGTACAATCAGGTGCATGCCTATAGACAATATGAACAAAAATTGCTACTTGCATTGAATTAAAATATTGTGATTGGACCTCATCTTGTGGTGCAAGTGTGTAGTTCTCTGCAAATTCAATGACCGAAAGTATACTACCAACTATAAATATATTCTTGTATATGTGAAACTGTCCATCAAGCCATCTAGAATTTTGAGAGTGTTTCACATATTTGGGTACAATCTTACTCTTAAATTCATTCATAAATGCATGAACACCAACTTTTTCAGTAATTAGATCACACTTTCTTCCAACCTTTCCATCCTTTAATGGATACTCAAGAGTTTTAAATATTTTTACTTCAACTAATTTTTGTCCAAAATCAATTGAAATATTTTAATGCAAACATTCATCTAACAATGCAAGATTGCCACATATATCACATACACCAGAAACACATGCATTGAAAAGAAAATATTGCTCATTAGGTCGGTTACAAAATAAACCTGATATAAAATCCTTTATAGTTTGAGGTGGTATATTTATACCACACTCCTGCAATATTTCATTAGTATGCATGGAAGCACATATACATCAAAATACATCATAATAGTAATAAAATTGAACATGATTCTTGAACATGTAATTCTTTCCTTGTTAATCCTTACATACCAAGGTTTACATGTTTCAAAAGATCTTTGACTAATGCTAATAGCTAACACCTTATCATCCAAAAACAATTTGTACAATTCAGTTTGAGTCATTTCCAAAAGGTATTTTGGATGTGGATCACGAATTTTTGAGCCAACTCTTAATTTAAGAACATCTTTGGCATTGAGTGATCCTCTTGTATTATTGTGCCAAAAAAATTAATCAAATTTTTGACTTCACCAGTAAGTTTCATATCAAACCTTGGGAGTCTGACACTAAAAGTCCATAAATTGTTTGCCGGTTCACTTTCAAAGATAAGTCTTCTCTTTACACCTCTTGCCAAATTTTTATGATGAATATTAGGATATCCACTTATGTTAGTCATCTTTCTTTTATCATAAGTTGTTTTGTTTACTAAATTTGTTATTTCTTGTCATGTCGCATTCCTATCTTTACAATGACTTTTCTTTCTGATTGTATCAAAGGAGCTATCAATAGCTGATACAACTTGTTTTAAAGACTCATCCTTCTTCTTGGGTTTGACATAAATGCCTAGCCTCTTCGTCACTTTTCAGATTTTAGTCATTTTAATTAGTTGACATTGAAACCCAAATTTCTCATTATAAAAATATTGTCTAAATAATCTACTCATGTGTGTCCTAATCAGTCTCCATGAAACCAAGCCATGAAGATTGTCTAGCACATCACTTTTAATTTGAAAATGTTCATTAGTTGATACAACTTGTTTTAAAGACTCCTCCTTCTTCTTGGGTTTGACATAAATGCCTAACCTCTTCATCACTTTTCAGATTTTGGTCATTTTAATTAGTTGTAATATTAGTTGACATTGAAACCCGGATTTCTCATTATAAAAATATTGTCTAAATAATCTACTCACATGTGTCCTAATCAGTCTCCATGAAACCAAGCCATGAAGATTGTCTAGCACATCACTTTTAATTTGAAAATTTTCATTAGTTGATACAACCTATTTTAAAGACTCATCCTTCTTCTTGGGTTTGACATAAATGCCTAATCTCTTCATCACTTTTCAGATTTTAGTCATTTTAATTAGTTGTAACATAAGTTGACATTGAAACCCAAATTTTGCATTATAAAAATATTGTACAAATTATCTACTCATGTGTGTCCTAATCATGAGTCTCCATGAAACCAAGCCATGAAGATTGTCTAGCACATCACTTTTAATTTTAAAATTTTCATTCATTTCATTATCATTCAAACATGTTTCTTTCTCAATTGGTATTTCCATGTCTACTTCCACATTATTGATTTCAATTGTCGTTTGATTTTCAATTTCAATTGGGGTTTGAATTTCAGTTTCAATAGGGGTGTGAATTTAAGTTTCAATTGGGGTTTGAATTTCAATTAGGGTTTTATGTGCAATATTTTTTACTCTATTTTCATGAAGAAAATCCAAATCATTTAAATATTAACTTGCTTCTACAAAATCACCAATTTCTTCATGAGGTTGTGAAGACATACTTGTATCCAATACTGGATTAGAATTTGATGCACCTGAATTTGCTTCTATTGTATTTTCTTCTTCAGCCTCTACATCCATTATGATGTCCTCAATGTTCTTCTCTTTTGAAATGATTGTTAAACTTGAAGCTCCAACATTATTCAGTTCTCTAATTCGTTCTCTTCTTTCTCATTGAAATTTTGTCTCCTTCCTATTTGCTGCAACCTCCTCAGCTGTCAGAACCTTCCTTTTCCTTTTTCTACATTTATTTGATCCCATGTTTGCACCAAACTTTGAATTCAAATGCTTCTCCTCATGTCAAATCCATAACAAGACAAAAAAGGGATTTTGTTTTAGAACATTCCTTCTACAGATTGGAACAGTCGGACAATGATTGAATAATCATTCAATCATTGAGATTTGTCCTTGTGGGCTTATTTTTTGTCCAACGAATCTTTTATAAATAGATGTCCATTATTTAAATGAAACATGCATCTATTTATAAATCAAGCACGCATTTCTTAAAATAGGGTTCCTATTTTGTGCTCAATGATACAAATCGAAACGGGCCCCCATTTTTAAAATTTTAAATAGCGGGCACCCATTTCATAAAACATGGAGAGGGAAATATGCCTCCACCTCAATTTTTGATTTAGGATAAGTTTGGTGGGACCAAGCCTATGCTTGGATCTCCAAAATAATGACTGGGTCACTAGAATGTCATATTTCTACCTTGTACTTTTTTTAGGGTCTTCCTAATTGTATTTTTTGACGAAACGAAAACCCATTAGAGCTCTCACTGTCTTGATTTCATAAATATAAATTTCATAGTAATAAGTTTTTTTTTTGAAATAAGGTGGCGGTGCCACTTAATATATTATTCTATTAATATAACTGGTTCAAAGAGCTCCCAGAGAAAAGAACCAGAAAGAAAAACTTTGATCCTTGCTCGTTAAGACAAATAAAGAGTATGAAGTTTAAATACCTAGAAAAACTAAAATTCCCCCCACTAGTCGTAGCTAGATGGGTGAACCCACACTAGTGGGTTACACTTTTTTTCCTGAACGGACACTGAACTCTACATTTTGAAAAAAACTTTCAAATTCGGATGCATATTGCCATAAAACCATTTGAAATCAGAAGATGAAGTAAACTAGAGTATTTTAGGATTTTCTGTCAAGATTCTATATATATATATATATATATATATATATATATATATATATATATATATTTTTATNTATATATATATATATATATATATATATATATATATATATATATATATATTTTAATCAATTTGAATGGTTTATTTTTTCTCCAACAAAAACTGCTATGTTGTTGAAAACATCATTTTCAAAGAGTTACATTGACTTCATAGAGAATAAATTTTTTTTCTAAAATAGATATCAATGTGCTTCATTCTAATTTAGTTTTGTAATATCCATACGGAGGGCATGCAATTGGTTTGATGAAATTATCATGATTATTGCATTTTTATAAATGTTTGAAGGTGAGTAAACCGTAATTTTGACATATCTTGACTACATAGCTTATAACTTGTTGTGTCTTTATCAAAATTCTTTTTTTTCTATAGAAAGTAGACTCAAAGATGAAGGGCACTGTTATTTTTCAATTTTTTTCTCTTTTCTACTATTTTTCATTGAACGTCAAACTTGGAGGTTTATATTTGATAAAAAAAACCTACATTCGATGCACGTCAAAAAATATAGGCCTAATTAATTCAAAAAGTGTCAAATCTATATTAGTTAGAAAGCTCGTTTAGAGTACTTGTACAATGCAAAAGTACGTCTCCTTATTCTTCCATTTGAGCCTTGTGCTTGAGCCCCGAAGCTATGAAAACTTCAAACTTGTGTTAACCTCTGCAAATGACCTCTAATCAGAGACTTTCGATCGAAAGTATTTGACAAGAATTTCCCTTAACCAAGGACTTTTGATAGAATGAAATTTCTATCAACAGTACTTTCTAATTCCTCTTGCTTTGTGAATTTCAAGAGGAATTGCTTCCTCCGAAAAAGTGTAACCCACTATTGTGGGTTCACCCAGATACAACAAATAATCAATGAACCCTCAAAACAATCCTAAACCTAGTTATTACAAAATCCCTTAGGCATTATACAAAAAAACTCATAGGTAGTATTAGAATATTACATCATGCTTTGTATAAAAATGCATGCACATAGGAGCTATAACTTTGCAAGCCAAAAATAATACCCAAAAAAACTTTTCTTCTTACAGTCGAGGGATCAACACATTGGTCTATTAACACCTGCATGAAAATTCTACACAGCAAAAGACTAGAAAGATGTTCTGCAAAACTGTCAAATTAATCTTCCATAAAACATGAAGCAGCTTCACCCGAACCTAATTTCAAATTGAGATCACGGATAGGAAGAGTAGAAGTAGAGGTAAGTTGTGAAGGAACAACAGTAGGTTGAACATTGGAGGGGGTAAAATCTTTCTCCAGAAGATCTAAAAGAGAAAATACAATCTAGTGAATATTATTAACACAATCCTTAGTTAGGAAACCACCAAATTGTTGCAGTGAAGCCTTCATGGGTCAGAAGGACTATCGTTCAAGTGTCTTTTTGATGTTTTCAAGAACCATATAAACTCCATAGTTATTCGGCACTGAATGATGGTGGAACAGACCACCAATGAGAGCAGTGCCACCGCAGAGATAATATTTTTGGATGGCCTTGTTTAATTTATTCCCACAGAGAAACTTTGGCTTCACATAATGAGTAATTATCAAATCCAAAAGAAAAGGAGATTGCAGAAGATCACAAGCATTGGAGAGAAAGATTGAGAGAATTTTAGATGGATATATAATACGCTTGCCAGAGGGAAAAAGGATATCCAAACCAAAAATTATCTTAATGTCACAATGGATATGGGGTCATTCACGGAAAAACATAGATGCCAACATTTCATCCTTGGTGCAGCCTACAAATGGTTTCTCCCAATCTTCAACTTCCAAAAATACCTTGTAGTTACAGGGATAATAATCCATATGCAAGGAAGAGAAAGACAAGCATACCTCCACCTAAGTACTAACACCAACTAGAGAAGTAGGACACCTAGACATTTTGAATAGCAAGATAAACTACTGACTACTTACAATGAAATCAGTAGTGAAAGAAAACCAAAATCAAAAAAGACAAAATACAGAGAATGAATAGTAATGAATGATATAAATAGAAATTTGACCATGTAGTGCAAAGAAGCAATGAGAAAAGACATCCTAAGGTGAAATTACCCTATCTAAATGAGGTCAACTTAATTACATCACCAAATAATGATAGCAGCACACACTTGATAACAAATTTTTTATTACTTCACAATCGAAAAGGACAGTCAAATCAAAGGAGCAGTCAAATCACAATATGAATTGAAAGCATAACTTAATGAAAGAGAGGGAAGGAATAACCCACTTACTATCTTGAGAATCGGCTTACATGAGATAGATATTACAAAAGATATCAAATGTGATTGTATTAAAACACATGTCAAAGTGAACTTAACACATGAACCTATGTGAACAATGTCAAAGAAAAGGAAAGAAAACACGGGTTGGGATTTTAAAATACTAACAATTACACAGATATGTTAGGACCAATATCTATACAATATTATGAATGAAATATTATAACAAATCTTCCCAAGCCATAACTCCCTATATGTATCAATGCCCATTCTTTAATGATAATGAAGCATTCATCAATATATGCACATATGATTGTGAAGAAGAACCATAAAATTTCTTAACATAATATCATGCATAAATCAGTAAACATATAAGGTAATGATAATAGAAGTTAAGAAGTTTCAGAATGAATAATTGAAAGAAGAGCTGCGAAAATTTCCAGCGAGCATACAGACATTTTTACTATTTTTGCATTATTTATTAATCAAAAGTGGTACCTAAACATAAAATAGTGATGTTCACTAAAACTTTAATAACTTTTTTTTAGGTTTTTTGGAAAATAAATTACATAACATCAATCTAAATACAATTCTCTTGAAGATGCAAAAAAATAATTTTGAAAAAATGTGAAATTTTCATCAATTTATGGTGGTCGTACACCAGAGGTTTCAAAAATGTACTTTACAGTCAATTAAAAATTAATAAAAAATATATATGCTCATCAATATTTGGTGCCTTAGGTATCCTTCCCGAAAAGGATTCACAAAAATTCATTTATTTAGGTCAAAATATGGTGGTCATACATGTGTGTGGTATGGTCCTGAAATAGGCATTTTGAAAAAGTGGTTTTTTAACATGTCTACTAGAAAGTAATTTCTACCATCTGGGTGTTGAAATAAATTACGTATTTGAAAAATATACTCTGAGCACTACATTTTTTATTAATAAATTTTTTTGAGATTCAATTTCTAAGTGCCTCAAAGTTTGACATCAATTAACAAAAAGTTTCAAAAATAGGGAAAACACTTCCACTTTTTGCCCAAAAGTGGGACTCAACCTTTTGTAGCCACCCTAATCTTTGAACAAGAAGCTTCCAATGTGAAAAGAAGCTACCGGGTGCAGACTCACCTTCCAGACCTAAATGTTGCACTTAGACAGAGTTTTGTTGGTGCTGGTTCTTCTGAAGGTGAAGGTGGTATTCTGTCTCTGGCATCGGTAGGTGTGTTGGGCAATTGCAGACCGAGGGACTGTAGGTTTTGGGTGAGGTAATTCTAGAGGCAATGGAGGAATAGATGGTGCTCATGGTGGATTCTTAACTGATTGGAGTTTTCTTTTTATCTCTCGATTGGGAAAATTTTGTATGGGGTTATGGTATTGGGTTAATTATGTTAATTGTATTTGCTATGTTTGCAAATCCATGGTTTTCCCCCTTTTCCATTCTCTTTTGGTTTTAGGTTTTTAGGGTTTTTCAAAGTTTCATATTAGGTTAAAATTTGGGTATTACATGCTTGGCATTGCAGCTATATGTCATTTTGTTTCAAACTATGTATTTTCAGCTATTTATTAATATATATAGGCTTTTGGCCTTTTGTTTAAAAAAATAATAATAATAATTTATCATCATGTTAAATAAACATATTTATCATACCACATTTAATATTAGTTTAATAATTAAGATAAATGCAATTAATCTAGTGATGTTATTGTTGTCATTTTTTTCATTTTATTAAGACATTTCATTATTTATTTTAATTTGTTCATTTAACCCATAAGCATTAAAAGACATACACACCCACATTCAAGATTCACAAAGTCAAGCAAAATTGTAGGCCAACACAAACTAAAGAACATGGCGGCCTGATGCTATCTCCAACAACAAAAACCATCGATATCATAAAGACGTGCACTCAATCCTATCAATTCAAGGGATTCAATGCCTAGTACTCACAAGCCTACATCACCAAGATGAAACATGCACATATATATAGACACATAGAAGTAGACAAGGAAGGGCAGTGAGACATCATGCAAACCTCCCGAAGCAATAACGACAACTTGGTCCCTTATACTACATGCACATTAGACATGTTTTAGACATAAAGCAGTAATATAAATGTCAGTAGGGTCAATACATCAGTGAACCATAATCAAATACATATAGTCAGCATTAGAACATGTAAGTAACCATCAACCATAATGCATGAATGAGCATAAATACTAATCTCATCACATAAACGTATCTATCACAACTAGTAACATCAAAGCTATCATCTATAATCAGAAACCAAAACATCATAAACAAATCTCCATAAGTATGAACATATACTAATATAATCCAAGTTCATAGGTCTTGTAGTCAAAATCAGATACGGTCAGATGGAAGGGTACTATAGTGGAAAAGTTATACACTAGAGTCAACCAAAATTTCACTTTAAATTTTAAGTGTAGGAATGACGAGCCCACAAGATGTCTCTATGACCTTAGCTTGCCTAAGATCATGAAAGGAGCCTTATCAAAACAATAATGTGTATATAGAAACACACACAAACACAGGTACAATAAATAAGTGGATAGAGCAAATGTATAAGAGCGTGAAAAAAATGTATTTAAGAACATGGAGACAAATGGATGAAGATAAATAATCTATGTATAAGACGTATATAATGAATATATAGATAATAAAAAATAAAAAATGACCTTTACACAAAATTACACTATTTATTAATATATTATAACATTTTTCTTAAAATAACTAAAAAGTAAAATAAAACCAACATAGATACACAAATTTTATTATTACAAATATATATTTTATTTTTATATATTGAAATATACATTTACATACTCATATTATTCTAGCATATAACTATTTTAATTTGTATATATATTAATGTAGAAATATTTATTAAATATATGTATGTTTCTCTTTATGTTTTACTAAAAGTAAAAGTTGAAATGATAATATACTTTAATACTAAATTTTATCTATTTCAATTATAAAAAATATTTTAAAATTATAGACCCATTTGATTCTAGGTATAATTCTTTTTCCATAAATGTAAGCATAATATTTATGCAATAAACAATATTTTTGCTTTTTTTTATTGCCCTTCAAATCTATCTTATAAAGTAGTATCCATCTATATCCTTTATGATAAAATTAGATTAAATCTCTTAATCTAAGGTTCTCTAAACAACCTTAGATTATTGAAGGGTTAGTTTCTTTCAACATTTAAAACTAAAGCATGTTGAACTATTTTAATAATTTAATTCCATTTTTCACGATTCTTTACAAATAAGAATTGAAATGAAAGGAGTAAAGGAGAGGAAATGTTTTCTTGACTTGATGATTTGTATAAAGGTAGATATCTATGAAAGATGTTTGAAAAGATAAAGGTAATTTAGTTTAGGTTTTATATTTTATGTTATAAATTTGTTAGGTTAATAGGGATGGTAGATAGGTGGTATTGTTATGTTTTTTTATGGTTTTGTTTATATATGAGTCCCTGCCTTATAGTAGGGAACTAATATTTTCATATGAGTGATTGTCTATTAATCTCCTCTCGAAATATGGCATCCAATCATTTATAGTTTATTCTATAGTTTGTAGAGATATATTTTTAAATATAAATTTGTTCAATTTTTTATTTTTTTCTTATTGGTTGCTCACATTTTTACTGGTAGTTTTATGTTTTTTTGCTTAGAAATATAAAAAATTAACTAATAGAATTTTCTTTGATTTTTAAGGCTTTTATAACAAGCCGTTGAAAGTATTAAATATTAAATATTAAGTTGCTCTTGTAGCCGATTGGGTTTTCTCTCTTTATCATCCTCATCAACACTTTGCATTTACCTAAACCATCAATATACCCTTTTGACTAATCAAGTGAGAATCTAAACTAATTTCACTCGATATTTACATATAGTTAAAAGATTATTATTATTTTATTAGTTTTTTGTTATTTTTTTATTTAATTAAATTGTAGTCAAGATAATTTCTCATTTAATATTTTAAATAGGTACAATGTATAAAATTATTATTAAATAATTTAAATATAATCGTTATAAATTATCTTTAATAAATATTTATATACTTATGAAACATTCAAATAAAAGTATTTTTTTACACATATCATATATAATTTAATTTTTTCTTTCAATATTGTTAGGAATATCTATAATTTGCTATACAGTAATTTAAATGTTTTTAGTTTCAATATTATAATATTTAATCAATATATCTTAGATTGTAAATAGAAAAGAATTTATTTTTAATTATATAATTGATTATATTATATCCTTTATAAAATTTAACATGGTTAGAACCTATAAAAATAGTTACTAACTTTTAAGTATTTGTTTTCTTGTGAGTTGACCATCCTTAAATTAAAGTATTTCAAACTCTTGGTATAGTGAGGACGGGTCATAGTTAATACCTCTTTAACCAAGATCCATGGACTAAGGTTTATCTGTTCCACCAAAATCACCTAAGGATATATCCCAACTCCGTCCATTATTTATTTCACCTTTGGAAGTTTGATCCATGGTGGATGGCATAACCAAGGAACATATTATCACCCTCTCCAATTGTGCTCACCTAGTCAAACTAAAACTTTTTGTTTTATATGTATCTTTTGCATATTGTTAGATATTAAAAGATAAAAATATATTATTCTATCAAATATTGAGAGAAATTATCAAGAGATAATATTTTAAAGTGTTTGCGTTGATACATAAACAATAGCGATTCTTTGTAGTCATGGACTCTTCTTCCAACGCTCACTATATACATAAAGCAGTATACATGCCACAATTAATCTCTTCTACAAAATATTCCCTAGGAAATTCATCTATATGTGATTCCCACAAGTCTTACTAATGTATCCAATATCTTAATAGTTGGCCTCCATTTGATTTTCCCTTCTATATATTTGAGTGACATGAACTATTCATTCAATTTCTACCTATTATGCTCAATTATAAATATAATCTAGGGAAGATCTCACTTGGCATGGTTTAATAATCAAACAATGGGATTATGGATTACATCACCACTAACTCAATCTCAACCCTCACATTAATCATTAATCATTAATCATAAACATATAAATATTAATAGTTATTCTAAGAGCTACAACAGATAAAACATGACCATAACACTTGTTCTGATAATTGTTTGTAAGACTTGTGAACCATCCCTACTCTCATACTTGCTCCAATCTATCTGCTCCTGTAAGCAACATTTAACCACTATAAGCAATGAAGTTAGGATAGAACAAGCTTTACCTGAACTCAAATTACTTTCCTCTGCTCGCACATCATCCATAGTTGAAGGGCATATCTGTGCAACCACAACCTTTGGTTTGACAACATTAACCAAAAATTAAGTATACAATGCTTAGAGTTGTGTTACTGCTCCCACTGCTTTTTCTTGTTCAATCATTATGTTTTAACCATAGAACAAATCTACCCTCCACTTTTGACAAAGGAAGGGATTCTAGCTCGATCAGAGCTCTTGTTCATATTATGATTTACTATATGTATTAGTGTTTTATATAATCACATTAGTATTTAATTGGTATGGTAGTATTTCATATCCTATTTTAATGTCTTTTACAATTTTTTAATAATAATCATTCATAAATTTATTAGTATTTGTATTAGAAATGTCTATTTTAGAACAAAAAAATTACTTGTATCACATTTGAAAATATGTCTTAGTAAAATCCTATACTAACTCAATAGTTTTATTAAAAAATATGATTTAAATATGAATGATGAATAGTATGTACCAAACATAACCTTATACAATAATTACGATGTAGCAATGAAAGTCTTTTCAATATTGTCTGTATGTGGGTGCTCCTTTAAATACCATAAATGTTCAAATATATATGATATTGACGATAAGAAATATAAAAACTTCTATTTTTATCCTGGATAAAAGAGAGTGACATGTTAACACCTAAAATACAGATGAACTTGAAAGTTTTAAAAAAATAGATATGATAAATATTCTACACGAATACAAATGTAGAAACAATTAAAACTCCAAAAAAAAAGTTAAAATTTGTAAAGTCAAAATAAAGTACACATCAACTTGTTTATACAAATTTTAGTAATTGAAGACTCTAATATTGATTTTCGTATAAGATAATATTATATAGAAAAAAGATTACACAAAGGTTAGATGAAGAAAACGCCTAATAAAGAGAGACCATACAAACGGTGCCACAACAAGGGGTCTATATTCAAACAATATTTCTTTTAAGGGGAAGGTGACGTATTGTTTGGACATTTTATATTTGAAATTGCATGTGTTGCTTTCCTTCTCATGAAGACCATATTCTTTACGTCCTTATCTTCCCAAATATTGCTTCTCTACTACCACTTAGATTATTATATAGTCTACAAATTTAAAGCATTAAATAAAATTAGATTGGGTATCTTAAAGGAGATTAGATTGTTAAATAACAATTTTTTTTTTTTTTTTTGTGAGAAAGTCAATAGAGTTGTTAAAATATGTATAGTTGTGGACTCGAATAATTCTTAATCAAAGTTATGATAGTATAATTTTTGAATCGACAATGTACTAATTGACATTGTAATTGGTTTATACAAACAATTTCATAGTTGAAATAGTAGTAAGAGGGAAGGTTAGTGGTCATTAGGTTGCATAAATAGTATATTGTTATAGTCATTATGAATCACTGATCCTAAATGACTTAATAATTTATTTTCATCTTTCAAACGATTGCATATGGTGTAGAGGATGGATTCTACCTAGAAGCAATACCTTGTCGATTATGGATGGCCTACCAACTCATTCATTTCTTTGAAGATCACTAAAATTGTGATATGATATTAGAAAATAGTGCACTATTTTAATAAATGTGAATAATTGATAGGGGTCATGGTTTTTGAGGTCGTGGACGAGGTGGTGCTCGTGGTCATGGTATTGCTCATGGACGATGGTGTGGGGCTGCTCTTGGATGGTGGTGTGGGGCTGCTCGTGGGCGTGGAATTGGGTGTGCTTGTGGTTGCATGCGTCTGTCCTAAACAAGGATGGTTCATCATCCTTGCTCCTTTGGGTAGTTTTTGGCTCCAGGTTTTTGATGTCATTTTTGTTATGAAGATTCTAATGTATTTTGTGGACAATTGGTTAGGTTGTAAGTAGTAGTTATGTCTACTTTTTTTATTGAAAATATGTCATGTGTAGATCTTTGTAACTAGGGTTTGGGTGGTGAGTTTGTATATGGCACAATTTTGGTATTTTCTTTGTATTCCACCCAGATTGGTCTGTAGCATTGGGTAGGTGTGGGGTGGAAGGTTGTTCATGGCTGCCTGACTGAGTTTTTGGATATGGTCGTCTGTTTTTCATAGACTCTTTACTGCTTCATATCATGTAATACTTTAGTTTATATTAATAATATTAAAAATCACAATTTATCAATAAAATATGTGAATAATTTTTTTGTAAACATATAAATAATTATATTTCATGTCTAATTATAAGTAGTGTAAGTCTCCTTTTTAATAATAATTTGAAAGTCAATAACACAATTTTATAGAAGAGGGTTATTAAAAATGTGTAATTAATTTTTATATTGATTCATCCTACCATTTCACAATACAAAACAATCATTATGATGACTATAGTACATAGTACCGTTGAATGTCATTCTAACAACAAAACATTAATAGAGTTGAATTTAAACCTCAAAAATTAATGTTTCAATAAAACTTGCATTATTCAATTAATTAAATTTTTATCACAAGAATTTAATTTATTGTAAATGTAATTAAAGTTATACAATAATTATATCCATACACATTGTTCCCAACATGAGTGAAAAAATAGATAAATGATATTTTTAACATTATTAAATAAAAAAATTAATTATGTACTATAGGATTATTATTATTATTATTATTATTAATTTTAAATATTGATTGGCTAAATAAGTAAAAGAAATTGTATTGAATGAATGTATTAATATTATTATATTTGATAATAACTAATAATAATGTTATGGTGGTAAGCAATTATAGAATGTAAAATTTGTAAATTGATAAGTTGGTGAGAAAATAGAGTGGAAAATTTATTTTTTATTATGATTATGTTAGATTTATGTGAATTTTTTTCTACTTATATGAGGTTTTTAAGACTATGAGAGATTCTATAATATAGTTTGATACTTTCTTTTACTACATTGTTCTCTTCAAGAAACAAAATTTAATAAAATTAATTAATTATGATCATTTCACCTACTAAAATCATTTATTTTCTTTAGAATGAGTTATAGAGAACCATTCAACTTGATAGGCTTAAATATGAGATCGAAAGGCTAAGAGAGGAGGAAGTAAATTTAGATTAAGGAAATAGTTAAGATGAAATTGAAGATATTTTCTTGTACTTTAAGATGAAATTGAAGATATTTTCTTGAACTTTTTTTCCTTGTGTCAAATAATGAACTTGGTAAATAGGTAAGAAGGCTTATATTAATTTTTAGATGATAGATTATCATTTTTATATTTTATATTTGCTTTGATATGACTGATATAAATGTAAATTATATTCAAGTTATAATTGTAATCTATATCTTTGATTTCAGCTTCTAATTTTGAACTACTTAGATAGTTGTTCACTCTTGTTTTTTTTTGTTAAAATTTGTAAATATTTTATTATTTTTATTCATATTTCTATACTTTATGGTATTAAAAATAATAGCACTACTATAATTTTAAATTTATTTGAATATATAGACAAGTTATTAATAAACAAGTTATAATATAAGGCATGATTAATCAACTATCAATTGATTTCATCAACATTATTAAAGGAGACGATAGTTATAAACCTACTTGTGTCATCTCTTTAGATTCTTACCTTGTTAATTATCACCCCTTGCTTTTAGATATGAGAAGCTATACCCATTATGGGCAAGAAAGTTAATGGGGGAACAAATTAAAGTCATAAAAAGCAAAGAGTGGGTAGCCCTTGCGTTCTTTAATGTTAGCTAGAATAAATTAAGCTTGAAATATAAATGCATGGGGACTTACTGGACCTCTTAAGGGGATTCTTGATAAGGGTAGGGTTAATAACATTTATGAACAAAATTAATGTTGCTTGATTTCATTTTTTAGTTCAATATTTCTTATATATAATAAGTAGTTTAATGATATTTTTTGGATAAACAATATTTATAAGTTGAAAGTTGTAAATTCTTTAGTGAGTAATATTAATTTGGTATTATATTGATATGATTTTTAAGATCTTGATCTTATATAAATTATATTATTAATGTATCATTTGAAAGTACACATCGTACATGCTCAATAATGTTCACCCATATCCCCTTCTTCCTACCACACACTAATAAATCAGATAGAAAAAAAGACATAAAAATAATATTGAACTCATGATCCAAATAATTTGATTATCTACTAAAAAATATTATTATATCAATTAAATAATTATAATCATATAATCTAATAAATCTATTATGGAATATAACATATCATATAATCATATCTATTAAAATAATAATAATATTTATGTTTTTCCAATATGAATGAATGTTCAATTATGAAATGCCTTTAAAAAATAGAAATAAGATATAATATTTTATTATTAAAAAAATATTAAATTTAAGATTTAGAGAGTAGATAAATATAAAGGATAACATGGAAAAGTAATTTGCATGTAGTTCTAGAATACTTTAAAAAGTTCTAAAATCAAAATAATTTAAAAGTAATATATAAGAGACTATTATTATTGGATTTTTTTTAGATTTTATTTTAGTTTGAGAGAAGAAAGACATTGATTTATTTATCAATTTTATAAGATATATTTTGTTGATTTTGTGGTTTTTTAGAATTAATTGTATAATTTTTTGAATAAATGAAGTCGCCAGCTCATATTAACTAGTAGTTCACAAAAATCCATCTTTCATGAATATAGATGGTCCACTTAGTACTCATTACACCTATGTAAAGAATTAAGACTTCCTAGGAGGTCACCCATTCTAGTAATACTCGAACTCATGTGCTCAACTAGAAAGTTTTTCCCAAGATGAAGATTATTTAACTTACTATTCCATTCAAAAAAACTTTCAAAAGTATTGTACCTTATGAACCATTCATTATATAACTCCTTAATTTTCATTTACTTTCAATCTTTTAATATTTTCGTAGTGTATCAATTTATATTCTATTTTTCAAAATTCAATTATATTATTTTTAAATGATATCTACTACCTAAATTGATTAAAAATAACTACAACATAATAATAATAATTTTCAAGGAAGATGGAGCTTTCTACTTGAATAATATAAGGGTTATTAGTCCTATTAGATGTGAAGAAAGCCACACACAAAAAGAAACATCTATAGCTATAGTCATAAATGTACTATGACTCTATATCAAGTGTACTCAACCTTTAAGTTGACAGAGGAGTGCAATTTGCTAAACCTTTACTATTGCATTTTCTTTCACTTTTGTATTGTATTTGACATAAAGTTTGTCCTACTTGTAAGTGGTGGAGTGAGGTGGGTTTTTCAATCAAAAGATGAAAATAAATCAATTTTTTTTTCCAAAAATAAACGGTCATAGCAACTTAACTTTACATCTTTCAATCTCTTAAATGATTAGTCAATTTTTTATGAAAACTTTTGTATGTTTTTTCTAGTTGAGTTAGGAGCTTAAAGTCATTGTTTAGAGTTTGAGTGTCAACAATGTCGCCACATCAACTACTTTTTGTTAAATTGTCCAAGAACACTAAACCAAAATTAGACCAGAACATATAAATAATATATTACTACTCACCTTATCACCATTTCAACAAAACAAATTAATTGATGAAATGTGGAGTAATTTTACTAAGCTTCAAGGAAGATGAAGCTTTCGACTTGAATAATATAAGGGTTATTAGTCCTATTAGATGTGAAGAAAGACAAAAAAAATAAAATAAAATAATCTATAACTATATTCATAAATGTACTATGACTCTATATCAAGTGTACTCAACCTTTAAGTTGACAGAGGAGTGCAATTTGCTAAACCTTTACATTGCATTTTCTTTCACTTTTGTATTGTATCTGACATAAAGTTTGTCCTACTTCTAAGTGGTGGAGTGAGGTGGGTTTTCAATCAAAAGATGAAAATAAATCAATATTTTTTCCAAAAATAAATTGTCATAGCAACTTAACTTTACACCTCTCAATCTCTTAAATGATTAGTCAATTTTCTATGAAAACCTTTGTATGCTTTTTCTAGCTGAATCAAGAGCTTAAAGTCATTGTTTAGAGTTTGAGTATCAACAATGTCACCACATAAACTACTTTTTTGTTAAATTGTCCAAGAACACTCCAACCAAAATTAGACCAGAACATATAAAGAATATATTACTACTCACCTTATCACCATTTCAACAAAACAAATTAATTGATGAAATGTGGAGTAATATAGAATCCCTTTAGGGAAAGGGCTCAATAAGCACCCATTTTTCAATGATCGTTCACTCCTTCCTCACCCAACTCCAAAATTGCTAGCTTTTTTTTTATTGAATAAAGGGTTGAAGCCGAGATTTCGATTAAAACAATAGAAAGGTTTAAACAAATAAGAAAAAATTTATCTACGAACAAAAAGATTATCCATGTCTGTCCTTAATGAATGAGACCACAAAATTCAACCAATAAAGGATATCGAATGTTTTGATAATGTTTACCAAAGAGTAAATGAAAAAACTCAAACTTAAAACTCAGGTTTCAACCTACAGTCTGAAAGAGAATGCGAAATTCAGATAAATGATCACTATACCTTTGGAGATTAAGCATCACCTTGAGTCTGCCTTGCAATTGACTCTTCCCTCATGTCACTCTGCAACTAACCAAAAAATTGATAATTAATAGCCTACTAATAAACTTCACATGTACCAATAGCCATCCACTTGTACCCCCAACAGTTAAAATTTCTAGACTTAAATTGGAGGAGTTGTGTAACTTTATTGGTACTCATAGCTCACGACTAGGGCATTTATGCATAAGTATTGGTAAAAATAGTTAGTAAAGGAAAATGTATTGGTTCATAGAAGAATATCTATTAGATTAGTTATGCAAATTTTTGACGTGGTTGTAGTCTACGGGTATTGGGGCATCTTTAAGTAGATAGTAGGCGACACTTCTAAATGATCACTTTTTCTACTCTTGTGAACAGTACGAATCCCACAACCTTCTCCTTGACTACCCATAATCCATACAAAAACATTAAAAACAAAGATTCTCAAAATCTAATGTATAGTTTAGAAGGTTAGAGTGCATGAAGTTAGCTATAATAGCTATTGGTACCCTTCCCTTTGATGTTTGAGAGTTTCCCCACTAGTTTTTGGCTTAGTGGTGGAGAACTTGTGTTCTTGAAAGAGAATTCACACGTTCAAATCTCATATACTTCGTTTGTAGCACAATTAGATGTCTCCCACAAAATATATGAGATAGTATCGTGTTACTATAAATCATCTAGGTATAAACCCACACAAAGATTACCCCATATCATCATGACCCTAGGTTGGCACTGTCTATGGGGTAAGAAATTTGCACCTTAGTAAACAAAATATGTTGTTAACACAATATGTTAACAACATGTGTGTTAGTCTATTGTGTTAACATGTGTTAGTAATTTGCAAACAAATACAATAGACTAACACACACGTTGTTCTGATTAAGTAAAAACAGGTTTTACAAGGACCCGAAACCTTTACATATTGTGTTAACAATAGACTAACACACACGTTGTTAACATATTGTGTTAATAACATATTTTGTTTACTAAGGTGCAAATTTCCTGCCCCATACAATAGACTAACACACATGCTCTTAACATATTGTGTTAACAACATATTTTGTTTACTAAGGTGCAAATTTCCTGCCCCATAGAAAGTGCCTCTAAATTCACCAAAATGAAAGTACATACATAACCTTGGCACTTAAAAAGAAGTAGAAGCATCTCTCCTATAAGAAGTTTGCCGGCAGTTTGGTATAATTCGTTAGCGTTTTAGTTCTGTGATTTTGCGATTTGTTGGGCATGGAATAGACCCGTGCAAAAGGTAGCTTGTCGTTTGTCAGTAAAGTCCAGAGGGAGTTACCGAACAGGGGGGACCTCTAGTTTGTAGCTTGGATCCCTGTCTAGTCGATGTTGTAAGTCTCCCATTACTCCACGTACTCCCCACTGTTCATTACCCAATTGTATGGGGTGATGGTTTCGCGTTTTACGTTTGCTGCAGCCTAGGATTGTGAAAGCTCTAGTCCACACCCGTGGGAATCGGGTCTGCTATACGAAATAAAGCATTCCTTCATTCATTCCTTCCCTTCATCACATACCCATTTGCCTTGCCTCGTGACTTGTTAAGCTCAGAGTTCAGAAATTGGACCTTTAAGGAATGCTGCAGTTTCAAGGGCGGTGATTGAACTGTACAGTTGATAAGGTAAGGAAGGATTTGGTTTCTGTATGAAGAATTATAAGCAAGCAAAATGTTTTCCGTGAGTGTGAATTTGAAACAACATATGCATATATGATTGTGTATCTCTTTGGGGAAATCTTTAAGTGCTGATCTATTCATTTTGCTTATGATGGGTTGTGTACTGTGATCTGCAAGGTTGATTTGAAACATTTATGCAGAGTTTAGTACATAAGTTTTTTCAAATCTGATAAAAAAATTGTCTGTTCTTGAAGTGAAAAATGATTACTGCCAAGGACCTGTACAATGTACTCAGCGCGGTTGTACCACTGTATGTGGCCATGATTCTGGCATATGGGTCTGTGAAGTGGTGGAAGATTTTTACTCCTGATCAGTGCTCTGGGATAAACCGTTTTGTGGCCATTTTTGCAGTCCCACTGCTATCTTTCCATTTTATCTCCACCAACAATATATATGCCATGAATTACAGATTCATTGCTGCAGATTCCTTGCAGAAGGTTATTATATTGCTAGTTCTTGGCACTTGGACGCAGTTTGGGAATAGTGGGAGCTTGGAGTGGATGATTACATTGTTTTCATTGACTACCCTGCCTAATACTTTGGTGATGGGGATTCCTCTGCTTAAGGGCATGTATGGGGAGTCCTCTGGGAGTTTGATGGTGCAGGTGGTGGTTATGCAGAGCGTTATCTGGTATACCCTCATGCTCATCTTGTTTGAGTACAGAGGAGCTAAAATGCTTATCATGGAACAGTTTCCTGATACTGCTGCTGAAATTATTTCGTTAAGGGTGGACTCGGATATTGTTTCTTTGGATGGGAGAGAGCCTCTTCAGACTGAGGCTGAGATAGGGGAAGATGGGAAGCTTCATGTGACCGTTCGCAGATCCACTTCTTCCAGGTCCGTTATCTCACCATATAGAAACACCTTGCATAAAAAAAACTGCAACATCTTCTGTTATGGTAGTTCCAATCATACATCATATTGACTGTTAACCTGACATATACAGGCCCTCAATAAAGTATATGTAGGAATGCATCCCTCCAATTGGCTTAAAGAGCCAACTGTTGCAGTGGAAAGTCTTTTATGTCCTTTTATCTTACAGAAAATTTCCTAAGTAAACGCAGTTTGGTGGCTCGGACACCAAACCCTTGAAATAAATGTCTCTTACTGTTGGAAGTACAATCCACTCTGTTGACTGTAAAGGTTGGTAGTTTTCACTGGTAGAACAGTCCCTAGATCGCCATGGCTATGGGGCCACTAGAATGCACGACTTTATAGGATATTGTGTAAGTGTTTTATAGGATATTTTGTAAGCTATACTTCAAAATATCGTATGAGGCTGTGCATTCTGGTGGCCTTATAGATGCCGTCCCCCTAGCTCAGGCACATGACTAGCCTTAGATTTGAGTTTTATAGAACAAACCTCATTGCAGCCTGTACGGGCTGGTTGTTTTAAGAGGTACAGCAGGCATATAGGTAACTCTAAGATTTGAGTTCTTGTAGAACAATCCACACCGGTCTTCAAGGGCCAGTAGTTTGAAGTGATAGAGTAGGCATATAGGTGATTCTTAGATTGGAGTTCTTGTAGAACAATCTATACCTCAGACTGTAGGGACTGGTAGTTTATTGGAGGTAGATCAGTCCTAGCCCGGTTATATAGAGAGGTCTTAGTAGTGGACTGGTATGTTATTGTAGGTAGTCAGTACTAGCCCAGTTATATAGAGAGGTTTAAGGTTAGAGTCCTTGTTGATCCATTCAATTTTAATGTGGTATCAGAGTCATTTTAGGAATTTTATAGTAAAGTGGCTCAAATATGGATGTGACAAAACAAGTCATTTTGAAAATGTAAATGAACAGTGGTTTAGTTGTAAAGCAGCTCTGAAGTCTGCAACAATAAAAGATCATAGGTTGAAATTCTAATTGGTCCATAAAAATTTAACACACAGGTTGTAAGGATGTATAAATGAATAACAAATTTGATCCTGGAGCTCATGAAATAGACCTTCCCAACATGGAAACCATGAATTAGTACACTCAGAACCTTTCCAACTATGAAAACCATGAATTAGTACACTTGGAACCTTCTCAACCATGGAAACCATGAATTAGGACACTCGGAACCTTTCCAACTATGAAAACCATGAATTAGTACACTTGGAACCTTCTCAACCATGGAAACCATGATTTAGTACACTGGGAACCTTCCCCCTCTCAATTCCATGGGTTGAGTACATCATCTGATGCAAGCGAATACTGAGTTAGAAAATTCAAACTACAAAATGTGTTCTTACCAATCCATTTGGGGATAAGACATAAGTCAGTGTGAATAATAGTAAAATTCCACAACTAGCCTAAGACATGATATTTAATGTTTTGTGCATACCCTTCTATTAACATTTTTACTGGCAAGTCGTACATACCAATTTCCCAGTAATCTCATTGCATTGGTATTTTTGGGTACAGATCACAGGGGCTAGGGTCTCTTCCTTCTCTCACTCCCAGGCCTTCGAATCTGACAGGTGCAGAGATATATTCTCTTCAATCCTCTCGCAATCCTACCCCGAGAGGATCCAGCTTCAATCATTCTGATTTCTACTCAATGCTATCTGGAAATCACCGAGGAGCAGCCAATCTCAGTCCCAGGCAGTCTAATTTCCAGTCGGCAGATATGTATTCCATGAATTCGTCCAGGGGGCCAACTCCCAGAACTTCCAACTTTGATGAAGAAGTACCCAAGGACATCAAGGGATCGAATCATGGGCGTTTTGGGTCTCATGGGTATCCAGCCAGTTCCATGTCTCAGTATGGGCTAAGGTCACAGGGAAGTCTTGGTAGAAGTATAAGCGGTGGAATAGAATCATATCCTGCTCCTAACCCTGGCATTATGTCCCCAAATGATAGCAGGACAGTCAAAAAAGATGGAATTAATCGGTCGCCAAATCAAAACCTCGGCGATCCTAACAAGGAACTGCATATGTTTGTTTGGAGCTCCAGCGCTTCACCTGTTTCAGAAGCAACCCAGCTTGGAGTCCCTCCAGATAACAACGTTGTTAAAAATGATCCCAAATCCCAAACTCCAGATCATCATGTCATTGAAGGGAAAGGTAAGAGTTTATCTTATATTTAGTAAAGTGATAGCAACTACTCATTAGTCACATTACTCATTTAGCTTTCTTACTATTGGCAGTATTTTTATCTTTATCTTTAGTTTGTAACATGATTGAATAAATAGTATCCTCACACTGTTCCAAGAGATTACTTTATTTTTTCAGCCTTTTTCTCATGTTTTTCCCTTCAGTTCTTCAGCATTGGTGGGAAAGTGATCAATGCAGAGAAATGTTACTGTGGTATAGGCAAGAAAATTCCCTGCAACTCAGAGCTGAAACTTTTATAGTACAACAATTCTGAATTGCAAAAAGCAAAAGTGTAGCGTGTAGATTGTTGTCAAGAAATGGTCCACGGACCTTCTTTAGGGTCATATTTTCCCAATATATGAGTTTTTTTATTGAATGAAGTTGTGGAGGCCACAGCCAAAGGACATTGTGAAATTCTCATCTCCAAAAGAATTTGAACACAATTAACGGGGAACATGACATTATGCAATAGTTGATTGTAATCTTTCTCCAAATATTCAGAGCTAATAGCTATGTTCAACTTCACTTTTAGACTTGAAAAAGAAAAGTTGGAGAGGATTTAAAATTTCAAAGTGGAAAAGTAAAAGATATTCTAATGGCTGTTTATGTGGAGCAGGCTTGCAACAAGAACCAAGTGAACCATATGAAGAATTTGGTCGTGGGCATTCCAGTCCAACAAAGAAGGCGATTGGGGAGGATGTGGAAATGGTGGGCCCTAATTCCAAATTAGATCCAGGCTGTTCTGTAGACTTCAATGACAAAAACCAGATTGAATCATCAAGACATAAATCAAACATGCCTCCTACTAGTGTCATGACCAGGCTTATCCTTATCATGGTATGGAGAAAACTAATAAGAAATCCCAACACCTATTCCAGCGTATTAGGCCTTGTATGGTCGCTTGTGGCTTTCAGGTACTTTACTGTTTTTTATACTCTGATTTTCATTCCATCCTTTGCACTACCTCAATGCAGTAATAGTACAGTCACTTTTCCTATATTAGAAAATCGAATCAAAGAACTCTTTAATGTTTTCCTTGTGTTTTCTGCATGGACTAACACTGTCAATATTGAACATTGTCACTTGAAGGTGGAACATTAAAATGCCAAAATTGGTCTACGGTTCAATAGCCATTTTGTCTGATGCTGGTCTCGGCATGGCCATGTTTAGCTTGGGTATAATTTCTTCTCATCTCTAAATATTTAATTGAGAGGATAAACAGTTTTAGCAATTTTGAAATATTGAATATATGAAATTTGAATAATCAATCTGTTTCTACTTAATGTTAAAAGAATATCTTAAATTTAAGAGGGACTCTTTATAAATCATTTAACTTCATTAATAGATCAAAAATTGTGATATTGCTATTAGGATTCAGCTGTATAGTTTTCAAGTCAAACTCAGTTAGTAAGTAGGAGTTTGACTCAAAAATTATGCAGTTGAATCTTAATCGCAATATCATAATTTGACTTGCTGTGAAAAATATCTCCTACTTATTAGATCAACCATTTGTTCATAAAATAACAAACAGGGCTGTTCATGGCGCTACAACCACGAATCATAGCATGTGGAAAATCCGTTGCCTCCTTCGCAATGACTGTTAGATTTCTTACTGGACCTGCTGTAATGGCAGCTGCATCCATTGCTATTGGCCTTAGGGGAACATTACTACATGTTGCCATTGTTCAGGTATTTTTATCAGTTGTGTTTAATTATCTTGAAAAAATAATATAAAATAGAAGATTTTTAATATCCACGAGATCAAAAGTAGATCATACATGTTTACAATTAAATTTATTCATTGTATATATGTACAATTTTTTTTTAAAGATGTGTAGAAAGAATACAATACAATTCATAAATAACAATGCACTCACAACTCAATTCATAGATAACAAACCATAATCACAATACAATCCATATAATCACAAAACAATTCATAGATAAGAACCCACTACATATAATCAATAATACAATTCATGAAAAACAACCCATTGTAGTACGTCATTGCCTTTTAAAACTGATTTGCAGTCAACATATTTTGTATTTGAAAACATGGATTTCCATCAGACCAATTTCTCTTATTAACCCAAATCTATGAAATAGAATTTCAAGCACCATAGATCTAATTTAGAGAAAAATGTATTTATGTGCTCTATTTCAGGCAGCCCTTCCTCAGGGCATAGTTCCATTTGTTTTCGCCAAGGAGTACAACATACATCCTGAAATACTCAGCACAGCGTAAGTTACATTTACAACCCATATTTTTTCATACTGATTAAGCTTTCATAAATGTGAACAAAGCATCTGATCAGTCTGCATTACTTATCCATGATTCCAGAGTGATATTTGGCATGTTGATTGCATTACCAATAACTTTGATCTACTATATCCTTCTGGGCCTATGACAAACTCAGGTATTTACCTTCTCCAGGGTTTCAATTCTCAGACCCATCTAATAAATTTTCCATTCATGGACATTAATCTGTTCTCTCGTACCATTGCAGCACATATATGGACTCGGAGCAGCATTCAATCAGTCAAAAAAGCTTGGGAAGAACATCAAGATAATACTTAATCCAGAATTTCAATCCACAAAGATGTTCCTTTGATGGCTGTAACTGCAGGCAAAATATGACAATAAAAACTGCAAGTTTGTCCTGTTACACCATTACCATATTCAGTGCTCAGTTTTTGAACTGCCCTACTACTTGTACTATAGATTACCAGATATTATATGGGAAATTGAGCTTTTTTGGAAACAAATTTGTATAGTGCTCTCATATTAAAAATGTTAATAAAGGTTGTGGCAAGCAATTTATCTTTGCACAGTACGCCATTAAAGTTCCCAATTTTTAGATATCTTCTGCATGAACAGAAGAATTTTCTGTGTAAGTATAAAAAGAACAAGGCATCCATTAAAGGGGATCAAATAACTTGACGAAAGCTGTAGATTTATTTCAGAGAGTTTGAATTGCATTTACACTATTTCAGAACAGTTCAAGCAATCAGTAAATTTTGTATGCCATGGAACAGTTCCCTATTTCAGTCTGTTCAAAGCAGTGTATAAAGAAAAAACACACCTCGTAAACTTCAAAAGAAAATATTAAAGTTTACACGTGCGATCCACCTCGCACGTGCGGCCGAAATAATTATTGTCGGGGATGCGATGACCATTTGCAAATATAATTATCTAGGTAGTGCGGCTACCAAAATTTGTGCCGAATAGAACGGAAGGACGCACACAAAAATGCATTGGCTGCGTAAGAACTCATCCAAAATTCAACTAATGTTTTGCTTAGGGGAAAAGCATCACTCATTATTAATTTCGTATGTTGCTAAATTGTATATAGGATTTCTATGTTTTTTTAATTGTTTAAAATTATTATTATAGTTTTTTTTAAGTAGTAAAGATATACGTTATAAAATTTGTTATGAATTTAAGAGTAAAAAATTGGTCATTTCAAAGAGATATTTGAAACATATTTTTTATTGTCTCATTACATGTTCACTTTGACAACCAAAAAAATTGTACAGTTGATCCGCCTTAATAATTGTACACTATCGGCCAATAAGTCGCACAGTTGATTTAATTACTCACCCTTTAAAAAAAAAATAGATGGCTAGCTTACATATGGTGGCATTAATATGGAACTACTATGTACTCCTTGCGGGAGGCACCTAACTATGCTACAAACGAGACGTACATACCCTACCCCTATGGTATTTGAGCTTGTGGCCTCTCTTTCAAGAGCACATGTTATTCGTTATTAGGCCAACTTGGGTTGTTTCAATGAACAATAATTAGAAAATGAGTGGTAACTAGTGCTCTTCCTCTTTGTGAACCTTAGTTTATTTTAAAAATTATCATAATATAGAAAACTCTTCATAAATAATTGAATTCTTTTAAAATTGGAGGTAAATGTTTTGTGAACCTTAAGTTTATTTTAAAAATTATCATGATATAGAAAACTCTTCGTTAATAATTGAATTTTTTTAAATTGGAAGTAGATGTTTTTTGTCAAAAGAAATTGAAATTTTACGAACAAAAATCAAAGGTCATAATTATTTAATCAATATATTTCACCATTACTAATATTAATAATTGAAATTAAAAATGATATTATTATCTCTTTATTTAATTGATAATGTTAGAAAGTACTCCACCTGAATTTTACTCCTTATTTAATAAACATACTGTGTTCAATTATTCAATATACTAAAATTTCAATATAAGAATATTCTTTCTTCTCAACTATATATATAGACACACACTTACAAAAGATCCACATATATGTTACTAACTATTTCTATTTATTGAGATCCACATATATGGTTAGATAAAATTACGAAAAAAAAAATTCATGCCAATAATACATAGGTAAGTCTTTGTTCCGACCACCTTTATCTTAAAGTGGCTTTAGATCCAAACTTTTACTTTTGTCCTATTGATGAAATTATTATTCAACCATTATGGGTCTCATAGATTTAAGGCAATTAAGGGTTTGTTCTCATCACCGTACCATGTTTATATAGAAATTGGTTACCAAAACCCTCACACTAGTAAGATTTTCTAGTTGTACTTCATAAGGACCAATCTACTATGAAATTATAAAGAGGTATAAAGATATGTCTTTTCAATCATTGTGAAATTATAAAGATATAAATTATAGTGTTCATTTTAAATTTATATTTTCTTAATTAATGAGAACAATTGTTTCATTTTTTTTTTTAAGTTATTTTTATAAATGTAAAATTTTAATATACATATTTAAGTATTGAATTGATCATCTTCTTTTAATTCTTTAATTTTTTTTTAATACAAGTTTTTTACAAATAGTGATAGGTATAGTATGGAGGGATGACATTGTTATCTAGTAATTATCACAAGGTTGAATTATCTCTGACATAACTACTTACTTCATCTTTTATGCACAAAAAATTATCTCTCTTCAAAAGACCTATCAATCTTAGATAGATAATTTTTTAATAAGATCATTATATTCACCCAGATTTCTTACTTTCTACCATTTCTCTTTTCCTTTGTGCAAATTATTACAAATCTTTTAAATTTAAGACAACATAAGTACACACGTCTATATACATACATACATACATACATACATACATGTATGTATGTATGTATGTATAGATATAGATATTCACATACGTAAATATCTGAGTATGTATGTATGTATGTATGTATGCATACATGTGTGTGTGTATACACATACAAATATGTACATCTATATGAAAAATATAAACATTAGAATAAAAGAATAATTCCTCCCTTTGCAAAGTAATATTTTAAAAATTAAAACAGAAGTTTCCTAACAATGACTAATCACTAACTCTTAATTTTGTCAGAGATTTTGATGATGTTTTCAAAATTTATTCTAATCTAGAACAAAGTTTATATTTTTTGATGAAATAGAATATGTATTACTTTATAGATGTGAGGATTCGAAAGTCATTCACCTTAACTTAACACCTCTCAAGGTCCTAAATCAAATTTTCATGAAAATTTCAACATGTCTCTAATAATAAGAGCTTAAAACTATGTTTAAAGTTTTGAACATTTAAACAATATAGATAAGCATTAAATCCACATTGAGTTATTTGTAAACACTAAAAAAGGAGCAAAAATATCTACATCGACCCATGTATTATGATTTACTGTGTCACCATATAATTAATTAGATATATGACATAACTCATACAATTAGATACATTTCTAAAATTTTAATTATAAATGTATTGATCATGGGTATTAGTATAGAGTGAAGGTTAAGTACCTCTGTGTTTTTATTCTTGCCATCAAGGTTCAAACCTCGTTGGAATGTTGTTGTCAAGCACGTTTATATTGAAGATGAGATCTTCTATTTGTGACCTCATCGAATCATAACTCCAATAAAAAATTCTTACCCCTAAAAAATAAAAAATAAGCATGTTAATTGTTAAATGTTCCCCAACTCTGTAATAATTAAAAAGTGAAAACTCACATACACACACCATAACAACATTATGATAAAAAAAAACAAATAAAAACTCCCATATACAACACCATAACAACTTTATAATAATTATAAAAATTTAAAATCTCTCATACACAACACCATAACAACTATTAACCTATAAATAGCTTCTGAATTTCTCAATTTATACATATTCTAAAGGGTATCTATAGCCATTATAGATAACTTTATGCACCCTAAGTTCCTAAATGATAAAATAAATTTTGATGATTTTTTTGTTTTCTTCATATGTAACTGAAGAGCTTATGTATAGTGTTCCACCTTTTAAGTAGTTACAACAAATGCAAGAGGATTAGTAATGCAAGGGTCAAAAACTGGTCATTTTTAGGTGACGTCGAATTTATGTTCTCTCTTCCCAAGTTAACCATTTTGACCACTACAAAATTTGTACAATTGATTCAACACTTATGGACAAATAGTTTGTAATCATGTATCTTTCGTTTTGGGTACCAATAGTTCTAGCTATTCTGCACACCAATTGGTACAATTGTAAAAAAAACACAGTACAATTGTAAAAAAAACACAAATCAGCATAAAAATAATATGTTTTTATCATTTTTTTTACATTTTTACAGCATTGTGGAGGTGGATTATGAATATCAAAATAGTGAAAATTTTGGAAAAATCCATCGTGGTACGTAAAATTGGATTTCCCTTCGAACATGTACAATAGTACGATTTTGTATGGAGAATAACCACGTCCCAATAAAATTGTGCAATCTCTCTAATTGATAACTTTTTAACTGTGAAAGAAAGATTTATTTTTTTATTTTTTTATTTTTTTTATGGAGGGTTCAGACCTGTGAGGCTGCCCAGCAGAGGCACGAAGCCTGCGAGCAACCAACCAGCGAAGGCCACCACAGAAACGATTTAGCAACCCGACATAGGAGCACTTGTGCCTGAAACCTCTTCGGATAAGAGTCAAGGACTGAGGGGTATCCATTCCGCCGAATTCGTCCGGGGCATGATCCCGGCCTCATCCTTATGATGTCTGAGCTTTGCACTCAGCAAGACTTGATCCCTAATAGACTCATTTAGAAGATTTTAATGACATTACGAGACTGAACAATCTAAGATACTCAAATAACATCCTTAGATGCCAAACAAATTTAAGACGGTGGCACTCCCTCTGGTGAGGTTCTGGATCCCCAGGCACGTGTAGGTTCTGTGAAAGTAGAGAAGGGGAAGAGGGTTGTATTGGGAGTCATGGGAGAATGGGTTATGCAAGTTGCAAATGGACGCATGAATCGATTAGACAAAGTAAATAGGGATGTCTGTAACAGAGCAAACAGGAGGAGAGAGATTCCACGCACCCTTTCTCGTGTAATGTGGGGAACCACGTGCAGGCGCCCATTGTGCTTGTCCACGAATCGCGACTCACAGACTGTAAAACCCCACAACTTACAACGTAATCAGAGTCACTACACTACACAGAATGAGCCGCCTGCCAAGACAACTCCTTTGCCAGCTTATCCAGAAGACTCTCACTGGTTTCTACCTTCCCAAGATTTCGCTTTTACTTCGACAGCTCGAATATTTAGACAGGATTCCACGTTTCAAAATTATGAATAAGTGGACTTGGAAATGTTCCCGTTGGGAAATGGATCTTTTATTATTTATGGACTTTTTGTTTATAAATAATTTATAGTAATATGAGATTGTCCTCTATTTAACTATTCTAATAAATGAACTATGTATGGTCCATGGATACTTGAGTTTGTGACTAATATTTCAAGAATACAAGTTTTCTACTATTAGGGCAATTAAGGGGTGTAAAAGAGGTTTGAGGAGAGGTTTGAATCTAAATATTGTCATTTGCGATCTAGTTGTACTTTGGTAGAGTAATTTATTACAAGAATTTGATCAAAAACATTTCAATACAGAGAAATCCACATTATTAAGAAGTGACTCGTATTTAGTGTTGTAATTAATGGACATAGAAATAGAAATAGATTTTTTTGTAATTCATGACATCAAGCAATTTCTTTTTATGTTTATAAATGTCTTATAATAATATGGGACTACCATGTGCTCCTTGCAAGAGGCACTAAACTCTGCTACAAATAAGTTGTGCATGCCTTAACTACTAGGACAACCTAGGTGCACAAAAGAAGTTTGAGGGAAGGTTTGAGTTTAAACACTCCCACTTGTAGTCTAGTTGCACTTTGGTAAACTAACTTATCAATTATTTGCTTCTAGATTTGATTGTGTATGTGTTTTTAGCACCAACATTTCAGATCACACTCTGTGATCCATCATCAAGATGAGAGAGAGCACAAGAAATGTAAAAACAAACTTATCGCATAAATTTCCTTAAAAAATTTCACTAGATTGGAATCCACATTATTAAGAACTAATCCATATCTAGTGTTGTAATCCTTAAAATAGAAATGGATACGGATCTTTTTATAATTAACAACATTTAGTAATTTGTTTTTGTGTCTACAAATGACATGTAATAAAATGAGACTACTTTTTAGTCCTTTCAAGAGGCACTTAGTTGTGCGGCAAATGGTGTGTGCATCCCTTTCCCCCTACATGATTTGAACTTGTGACATTTATTTCAAGAATATAAATTCTCCACCACCAGGGCAACCTGGGTGTGCAAAAGAGGTTTGAGTCTAGACATCACAACCTACTTCCTTGTTGCACTTTGGTAAAAAAAAAATTATCTCGTAAAGTCGCTTTAAAAATTTGCATTGCATGGAAAATCTTCATTATTAAGAAGTAACCCATATTTAGTGTTTTAATCCATGGAAATAGAAATGGAAATGGACCTTTTTGTAATTCACGACATTTGGTAATCTACTTTGTGTCTATAAATAACTTGTGGTAATATGGGACTACCTTGAAATCCTTGCAGATGACACTTAACTCCGCTACAAATGGGGTTTGCATACCTTAACCTCTGCACAACTTGAACTTCTAACTCCTATATCAAGAGTATAAGTTCTCCACCTCTAGGCCAACTTAGGAGTGCAAAAGAGGTTTGAGGGAAGGTTTGAGTCTAGAAACTACCATTCACTACCTAGTTGCACTTTGGTAAAATAATTTGTCTTGTAAATTCGCTTAAATAACTTCCATTACATGAAAGTATACATTATGTTGGTGCCCAAAAATGATGGATTCACTTTTGGCCAACTGACAAGTATAATGGTTATGCACCACTTGATACCTCTATAATTTTGCTTAATCAAGCCAAAGCTGGTAAGCCTGATTTCACTTTGAACTATCAAATTTTCTATGTCGCACAACTCCGTACACAAACAAACAAAGTTCCTCCCAAGGTGGTGAATGATCCTTGGAGGAAAACAAAAAATCTCCAAGATCCTCATTGTAAGGCTTTGAAATAAATGATTTAATAATCTAAAAACTACAAAGCATGAACTAATATAATAATTTCCAAATAATGATTAGATTAGTGCCTTCTAAAAACTTGCGCTATAGAGTCAGATAACTTTCAATCTTACGTACAATCGGAGATAGTTTAAAAACTTACTTTTAATAAAACAAGACTACCACTTCACAGGTTTCCACTTGACTTATAATTCAAATCAATCTATACAACTAATCTTATCGAATTTAACTCGAATTAAGAGACCGATAAAAACAAGAGAAGATACGCAGATCTTTCAATTGATATTTAAACTATATATATTAATTTTGAATTATGATACTCAGGGAATTCAACACAGTGAAATACTCTAATACAATAGA
>MU224430.1:184943-210179 GCA_018584345.1 Thuja plicata | reverse complement strand
ACAATGTGTTTCTCCTTTATGATTACATTTTACACCACATATATATGTGGTTGAATAGTTTTCATACCCCTTTAGGGTGAAAAGACATCATTTTTCATTAAAATTTAGAAAACACTTTTGAGAAAAAACTTTAATCAACTAACTAACTAATAACTACCTATCTTTCGGATTTGGCTTTGGTCTAAAATCCAAATCAGATTGTACAAATTGAAGATTTTTACTGGAGATAGGAAATTTGATTTTACAAACTGGGTCTTTTTTAGATTTGCAATATTTGATCGTTTTCATTCTTTGTCAACATCATCTTTACTGCAGGTCAAAATTCGAGCATCTCTAAAACCTTCGTTTACAAAATTTTGATTGTTCTTGTCACAGCGCTTCCTTCCCTAATCCCTCAACTTTTAATTAAAATGTAATATATTGTTTTATCCCATTTCATATACTTCATCATATCATCAATTATTGGGTATGGATTTTAGGATGCCATTTTTAGAATTTTATAACTATATAAGACTCTAAATTTTGCCAAAAAAATTAGAGCTCCAACAGGCTCTTTCTGGGGACGTATTCTCCCTGTGAGCATAGCGAGATCTCAGTTATCTCTGGAGAAGACGACCAAGTATTTACTCTTTACCTGATGTAAATTGAAGATTCGGTGGCCCCAGACCCCCAAAAATGAACACTGTTATTTCCCTCTCTCAAAATTTTTATTATGTTCATATAACACTTTGAATCTCCTGAATATGATATTATTTTGTTCCTTATCTTTATCAACAAGAGTATTTGAAAATAAACAAATATGAGAATTATTTATCCCCAACATTTGATCCCTTGTTGTATTAGATATATTATTCTTATAGAGAATACTTATTGGTTCCACTTCATCAATGCAGTCTTTGTCTTTTGATTTATGTTTTTTCTTTGAGAAATTGTCAGGTGCACTATGTTCTTTGTTGGATGGAGGATCCCTGTGCATATGACCAGTCATATAGGTATCTAAACTAAGTTATTATACTTGGATGTTTCCTTGCACACAATCTGCCATGTTTCCATTCTCCAAATATTGTTTCTCCTCACATAAAGGTTTTGAAGGTAACTCATATTTAGGAATTATTACTTATTTTATATGAAGAATTTGATCAAGTGGGATACTTGGATAATTTTCATTGATTTTCTTCAACATATTCTCATAATTATTCTTGGTTATCATAATCTCATCTTCAAAAGTCTGATACAAATCTCGCTCATAGGATGAACTGAATGATATCTTACCTTCCAAATGTATATTTTGAGTGTTGGTATATGCAGCAAGATGGGGGACCAAAAAGGTGCCAAATACCTTTTTGGTCCTCCATACGCACATAGGGCGTGCGCCTCTAGCCTATTTTGTGTTCTTACATAGGGAGTACGCCCTATGTTAGACACACATCCACTCTAAAGGAGTGAGGGGGTGAGAGAGAGAGAGAGAGAGTACATCTTAGGGGTCGTAAGGGGTCTTATGGCATCCTAAGGCATAGTGATATGTCCTATGACCCCTTAATGCCTATTGATGTGTACTAGTAACCCTAAAATGTATTCTTAGGGTTCCTAAGGGGACATAAGGTTTCTTAAGGGGTCCTAGGACACATTAATGTGTCTTACGACCACTTACAACCCCTTAGGAAGAATAACAGTACATATTAAGGGTTTTAAGGTGTCTTAAGGGGCCCTAGGACCCATTAATGTGTCCTTACACCCCTTATGACCCTTACAACTCCTTAACAAGCCTAAGAGTACATCTTAGAAGTCGTAAGGTGTCTTAAGGGGTATAATGACCCATTAATACATCCTACGACCCCTTATGACCCGTTACAACCCCTTAGGAAGCCTAAGAGTATATCTTAGGCATCCTAAGGGGTCTTATGGTGTCCTGAAATATAGTAATGTGTCCTATGATCCCTTAAGACTTGTTAATGTGTATTAGGAACCCTACTATGTATTCTTATGGTTCCTAGTGGGTAGTAAGGTGTCTTAAGGGGTACTAGGACCCATTAATACATCCTACAACCGCTTATGACACCTTACGACCCCTTAGGAATCCTCAGCGTACATCTAAAGGGTTGCAAGTGGTCTTAACGGGTCTCAAGACATAGTAATGTGTCTTATGACCCCTTAAAACCCCTTAATGTGTAATCAAACCCCTAATATGTATTCTTAGGGGTCCTTATAGGTACTAAGGTGTCTTAAGGGGCACTAAGAGCCATTAATGCATCATACGACCCATTATTACCCCTTAAAACCCATTAGGAACCCTAAGAGTACATCTTAGGGGTCGTAAGAGATCTTATGGTGTCCTAAGACACAGCAATGTGTCATATGAGCCCCTAAGACCTATTAATGTGCACTAGGAACCCTAATATATATTCTTATGGTTCCTAATGGGTACTAAGCTGTCTTAAGGGGTCTTAGGACCCATTAATCTCTCTCTCTCTCTCTCTCTCTCTCTCTCTCTCTTTGTTATTTTAAGTCTAATAGGGTGTACACCCTATAGTGAGTATAGGGCGAACGCCCTTTTAATGACATTGAATTTTACCAAGCCTAAGGCTTGGATTTGTCTTGGAGGATTCAAACAGGTCTGAGATGTGTTTCCCAGCAAACATAGAATTAAATAATATTTTTTCTTGTGTGCTCCCCGTCAGGTTTGCACGTGGTTCAATAACAATAAAACTAGACGACATGATATTGTAGATCTCTCTAATAGCTATCTAACCATGTAATTTATTTTGAATTCTCATTATGTTAAGCTTTTCATCTCTAATTTCTTTTCTAAGTATGTCTGATTTTTGTCAAAAACCAACGTGTATTCATTTGGGCTTAGATTTTGGCTCGTTCATCAAATTTTGAAAAAAATTATGTATTTTCAGAAACTAGACTCCATTCTACACACTTTAAAAAAATAAGTTTTGATTATCAATTAATTTTCAATGATTTCTAGGGGGAGCACACAAAAATTTCACGTTTGAAGGTATTTCTCGAAGAATGTCCATCGTTCTTATCAGCAAATGTGCAGAAGACTCCCCTTCAAATCTCTCCAAGCTAAAAAGTGCATCAAGTGGAGACATGTAAGAGTCCTCTTCCATATTGTGATCCTGAATCTTGTCCTATTCATAATGCATATCATCTTCATTTGCATCATGAAACATATAAAGAAACCATTGCTCAAACTCTCTCCATGATGATATACTTTGTTTAGGTGTCATACTAAAAAGAAAACCTACATGATCTGTCAATGATCTTCCAAATAGTTTCATAATCACATCTTCTGCATAGATATGACAATCTAGAATAAATTTACAAAATTCCTGCAAATGCTCCGTTGGTGATTCTGATCCATCTCCACAAAATTTTGGAACATATTTTTTTTAGTTTAAGAGGAAAATATTTCTGACCACCAAGGATGTTAACAAAACTCAATGGTCTATATACTTCAATAATAAATTTTGGTCTTCAGTCACAAAAGTTTGATACTTTATGTGAATATGTATTCTGGTACATACTGAATATCTAAATTTGTAGTAACTTATTTCTTTATACATTAGGTTCTTTTCAATAGAGTCGTCACCTCTTTAAAGAGGAAAAGTTTACTTATCTCCTTCTAATTCTTCTCCCTCAGTAGAGTCACTGAATGAAATGTTTTGTTAAATAGAGTCACCACCTTCTTTCTAGAAGGAAAAAAACTTACTGTTTTCTGAGTTCTTATCTCCAGTAGAGTCTTAATTAAATCACCAGAGCTTCTAGGTAATCTTCAACATTGTCTTTCATAGACAGCTCCCCAGTAGAGTCACCAATTTGTTGGTGCCTAAAAATGATGGATTCACTTTTGGCCAACTGACAGGTATAATGGTGATGCACCACTTGACCTCTGCAATTTTGGCTTAATCAAGCCAAGGATGGTAGTCCTGATTTCACTTTGAACTATCAAATTTTCTATGTCACA
Source organism: Thuja plicata (assembly GCA_018584345.1). Lineage (NCBI taxonomy): Eukaryota > Viridiplantae > Streptophyta > Pinopsida > Cupressales > Cupressaceae > Thuja > Thuja plicata. The sequence continues at coordinate 206,203 of MU224430.1, read as the reverse complement.
CAACTCTGTACACAAACAAACAAAGTTCCTCCCAAGGTGGTGAATGATCCTTGGAGGAAAACAAAAAATCTCCTGATAATTTCTAATATGAAACTTAACTAAAATGATAATCACTAAGATCCTAATTGTAAGGCTTTGAAATAAATGATTTAATAATCTACAAACTACAAAGCATGAACTAATATAATAATTTCCAAATAATGATTAGATTAGTGCCTTCTACAAACTTGGGTTATAGAGTCATATAACTTTTAATCTTACGTACAATGGGAGATAGTTTTAAAAACTTAATTTTAATAAATCAAGACTATCACTTCACAGGCTTCCACTTGACTTATAATTCAAATCAATCTATATATCTAATCTTATCGAATTTAACTCAAATTAAGAGACCGATAAAAACAAGAGAAGATACACGGATCTTTCAATTGATATTTAAACTATATATATTAATTTTGAATTATGATACTCAGGGAATTCAACCTAGTGAAATACTCTAATATAATAGAATATCCGAAAGACTAATTGAAAACATATAACTTATAACCACAAATAAAAAGAAGAGCACTTATCTTTATTGATATTGAAAAACTAGTACATTGAAGTTCATGTTGCAATTGTGATCAAATTCTATTATACAATGTGTTTCTCCTTTATGATTACATTTTACACCACATATATATGTGGTTGAATAGTTTTCATACCCCTTTAGGGTGAAAAGACATCATTTTTCATTAAAATTTAGAAAACACTTTTGAGAAAAACTAATCAACTAACTAACTAATAACTACTTATCTTTCGGATTTGGCTTTGGTATAAAATCTAAATCAGATTCTACGAATTTAAGATTTTTATTGGAGATAGGAAATTTTATTTTACGAACTGGGTCTTTTTTAGATTTGCAATATTTGATCGTTTTCATTCTCTGTCAACATCATGTTTACAGTAGGTCAAAATTCTAGCATCTCTGAAACCTTTGCTTACAAAATTTTGATTGTTCCTATCACAGAGCTTCCTTCCCTAATCCCTCAACTTTTAATTAAAATATAATATATTTTTTGTATCCCATTTCATATACTTCATCATATCATCAATTATTGGGCATGGATTTTAGGATGTCATTTTTAGAATTTTATAACTATATAAGACTCTAAATTTTGCCAAGAAATTAGAGGTCCAACACATTATTAAGAAGTAATCCATATTTGGTGTTGTAATGCTAAAAATTGTATGCATATTATTTCTAAGGTTATGTTTTATTTTCACTTTAGTATTATGTGATTATCTTGTATTTCTTGAAGGAAGCATTTGAGTGTGTTACAAATGAGGAATGCATACCTTAACCCCTTACGAATTGAACTTGTGACATCTTTATCAAGAGTATAAGTTTTTGAGCACTTGTCTAACCTAGATGTACACCTATTGCCTAGTTACACTTTGGTAAAGTAACTTAGCCCATAAATCTTCTTGAACAATTTTCATTACATGGGAATCTACATTATTAAGAACTAATATATATTTAGCGTTGTAATGGTGAAAATTGGATGCAAAGTGATTTGAGGGAAGGTTTTAGTCTAAACCGTTCCATATGTTGGCTAGGTGCACTTTGGTAAAGTAACTTAAATTCTTTTTTATTTTTAATTCATTACATGGAAATCCTCATTATTAAGAAGTAATTCATATTCACTTCATATTACTCTTGTAATGGTAAAAACTGTAAGCATTTTTTTTGTTGGGTTGTATTTTATTTTCATTATAGTAATATGAGATTATCTTGTATTTCTTGTAGGAGACATTTAAATATATTATAAATGCTCCAATGCATGTTACCTTAAACTCTTAGGATTTGAACTTTTGACCTCTCTTTCAAGAAGATAAGTTCTTCACCACTAGGGCAATCCAAGTGCGCAAAAGAGGTTTGACAAAAGGTTTGAGTCTATGCACTACCACTTCTTGTCTAATTGTTCTTTGATTAAGTAACTCATTCTATAATTTCACTTTAACAATTTCCATTACATTGAAATCCACATTATTTAGAAGTATTCCATATTAAATATTATGATGATGAAAATTTTATGCATTTTTTTAAGGTTCTATTTTATTTTCATTACAAGTCTTATATTGGTGTATGAATTTTATTGTGGCTTTATTTTCTTTATAAGTATTATACTATTGCATGAATTTGATTTGTGATATTATAAATTTGATTTTTGTTATAATTATTTTTGACAAATTTGATCATGATTTCAAATAATTTTTATTTTATCATTTTAGATTATATTTTCAAGCGCAGACTCAATTTAGGTTACTTTCATGGCAACATATTTTGGCTTAAAGATTGTTTTTATCAACTCTTATCTTACAACCTCTTTACTAGCCATCATGAGTCAAACTGACACATACTTTTATGGATCATCTTCTTATTGCATTTAAAGACGTTCATTTACTCATTTGAGAATATCAAGGACAATCATTTAAGAATTATCAAGGAGCATGCTTGGGTCTCATTAATAGAACCTTTATGAGAGAATTTTCATAGCTATCATAGTACATCATCTTAGATTTTGACTTCTTTGATTCTTTTTCTCAGAATTAGTAAGATGGTTTTCTTGGAGTTTGGGCCTCACAATTTGGTATATTCTCCAAAGATGTTTATGTATGATATGCATTATATAGATTCACAATTTGGCCATTGAATATGATATGCATTATGTATTTTATAAAGTAATATAATTAAACTTTATTCATCCAAAAAACAAAGGACACATTCTACAAAACCACCTCAAGGGTCTTAATTTAGGTCTACATATAGGTTTAAATTTGCACTTAGAAAGACCAATTTCACATTCTAATAGATGATATAGAGAAAAAAACATTTAATAAAATACATTATCTTCATTTAAGTCATCACAAATAAATCAACTTATCAAATTTACTTCTAACAACTCTCATAATACTTCTGCATCATAACATTTCAAAACACATATTAAATATAATTTATTCTAGTTCCATATTTAATTTTAATAATCTACATTATCACCATTGTTGATAATGTGTGATGATTAAATCATGGCATTGTTTTTGTAGTCACCAAAGTTTAAAACTTCATTAGGCCATTGTGGTTACAGGGATTGTGCCCTTGCCAATCCAATGCACTCGCAAGATTGAACCTTCAATTTTAATTTGTTTCCATTTACACTCATGCCAAACTTGATGCATGAGTATCTTGGGATCTTGGCAATCTTGCATCAACCAAAAATATTTGTTTTCCTGTTTTATTGTTTGATCAGTCTCAGTGTTTCTTTATGGGATCGTTCTATGCATACTCTTTGTGATTGCGATCCTTACAACATGTATGTGACATCATGATGGACCTTCTCCTAGGTTCGCACATCATTTCATTACTTTGTGCATGAGATCTTACTTGTTCTTGGAGGACTATCTTGTTCTTCATGTTTTCCGACTAGTTTCTAGTGTTTCTGATCTCGCAAAGTTTTTCTCGATCGATGAATCTTAATGGCTCATTTCTTGATGGTGTTATGTGTGTGGCTGACCTACTTGAGGGATCGTGATTCATGTTACACTCGTTAAGAAAAGATCCTGATGATTTTGGATCTTGAACTATTTGTTGTAATGCATTTTTCCTTTCATTGGGGATTGTAATCTTTCTTGGCCGACCTGATGTTTGTGAAGGCTTATTATACTCTTATAATTGATTTCCATGAGAGAGAGAGAGAGAGAGAGAGAGAGAGAATTGAGACAAAACAAAATAGAACCTTAGCACTTGTTGAGATTTGATCTATAGATCGAATGGAAGAAAGTACCTATAGAAGGTTCATGTAATTGTTGTTGTAGATCATATAGAAAGATAACCTGTTGAAGGTTCCAATGAGGCCTGTATGTTGGGAATGTATTGTTGTTTACAGTAGTTGCATTTAATTGGTTTATCTTAATTAGAAGGTTGATCTTGCATTCATCACTCTTTGTTATTTGATGGCTTCTCTTGTATGACTCTTTCTACAAGGATCTGTTTGAATTCTACGAGTTCTCATTGTCTTTGACTGAATGAAGTGGTATTAGATAAAGGTTTTAAACCTAGGGTTTGTTTGTGGGGTGGCAGAAGAGAGCATCACCTATAGTTACTGAAGATTGCAAAGATGGCCAGAAGAAATTCTAGAGGTGGAGCAATGAATGCATATCTAGCTGTCATGGATACGTTGAGACAAATTACTGCTAGATTGGAAGTGGTGGAAACATCTCAGAGGAGAGGAAAACACATTGAAGATGCAAGTGATGAAGAAGGAGATGAACAAAACCATCAAATAGAAGGAGTGCACAATGAGGGACAACTAGAGTTGAATCAAAAAGAAGAGAGGTTCATCAGGGCTAAATAAGAGACCTCATTTCAACCCACCTGACTATCATGGTAACCTTGATTCAGATGAATTGATAGATTGGATCACCGAGATGGAGAAGTAATTTGAACTTGAAGGACCTAGTGAGGAGAAGAAGGTAAGATATGCATACACTAAGTTAAAGGGACATGTATCCTTATGGTGAGAACATTCACATACAGATCAACAGAGAAGGGGTAAAGACAAGATCAAATGTCAGAATAGAATGGTGAGTATATTAAAGGATAAGTTTTTTTACTAAGGAGTACCAAGTGATTCTGTTTCAGAAGATGTAGAATTTGAAGCAGAGAGACTTAAGTGCTAAGAGTTATACTGAGGAGTTTTACAAGATAAACATCAGATCCGGTCATGTAGATGATAAAGTTGAACAAGTTTCTCAATACCATAATGGTTTAAGGGTGTCAATACTAGATGAAATCTGTTTGATACAAATTAGGACTATAGAAGAATCTTACAAATGGGCTTTGAAGGATGAAGAAAAGTTGAACCAAAAGCATGAAAAAGGCAAAGAGGTAGAGGAGAAAATTTTCAGAGCGGCCGATCTAGTACTAATACTGGAGGAGGAAGATCTTCTGCAGATCAAGGTAGAAGGGAGTCAGAAGCTAAGGATAATTATTTCAATAGGAGGAATGAAAGAGGTTACTATCGCGTTGAAGGTAAAATTAGTGGTATAGAAGAAAGTTCATTGGAACTTGTTTCAAATGTGGAGAAGCATAAGATTGAGCCTTTGAGTGCAAACAAGGAGACTCTGAGAAGAAGGAAAAGAGCAGTAGGTGAACAACATTTGCAGATGAAGAGTCTTCTGGATGAGTAAACAATAACCAAGCTGAAGATCGAGTAACCTTGACAACTCAAATAAGTCTATACAAAAGAGAACAATATATAGAATTATTACAGAGGAAGAATTAGTTCCAAACCAAATGCAAGGTACAAGAAAAGGTGTGCAAAGTTGTCATAGATAGTGACAATTCTAATAATCTTGCCTCAGAGGATTTGGTAGACAAAATGAAGTTGCGGAGATTGAAGCATCTAAACCCTATCTGATCACATGGATACAAGATGAACACAAGGTACTGGTAAGTGAACAATGCCTAGTTAAATTCAAGATTGGGAAGTATTATGATGAATTTTTGTGTGATATTATGCCTATGGATGTGTGTCATATCTTGTTGGGTAGACCATGGCAGTATGATAGGAATGCTATACATGATGGTAGGAATAATATATACACCATTATTGCTAATGGAATGAAGTAAAATTTGTTACCTTTAGAATAACTCCTTAAGAGTGAAGTGTGTAGTAGTGCTCAAATTTGGTTAGTGAATGATAGGAAGTTCCTATATGGCATGAGGCATGATAATGTGTGTTTTTCTTTAGTGCCCAAGAAGTCCAAGGAGATTGTATCAGAAGAAGAACATCCAAAATAAATTACTCAATTGTTGAATGAGTATGCATATATCATATCAGATAATGTCCTTGATGGATTACCACCTATGAGGAGTATTAACCATTGTATGCATTTGGTACCACGGGCTAGTTTTCCTAACAAGGCAACCTACCAGATGACACCGACAAAGAATGAAGAGCTCAATAGGAAAGTGCAAGATTTGTTGTAGTGAGGATTGATTAGAGAAAGTTTGAGTCTATGTGCAGTACCTACAATGTTAGCACCTAAGAAGGATGGACAATGGAGGATGTGTACCAATTCTAAAGCCATTGACTGGATCACAATCAAGTACCAATTTCCTTTGCCAAGGATGGATGATTTGATGGATTTCTTGAGTGGAGTTAGATATTTCACTAAGATAGATTTGAAGAGTGGATATCATCATATTAGAATTAGAGAAGGTGATGAGTGGAAGGCCACATTCAAGACAAATGAAGGATTGTATGAATGGTTGGTAATGCCTTTTGGATTGTCTAATGCACCAGGTACTTTCATGAGGTTAATGAATGAAGTTCTGAAGAAATTCTTAGGTAATATTGTCATTGTATGTTTTGAAAGATATCTTGACTTTCAGTAAGAGAAAAGAGGAGCATTTGATGCATGTTCTGACAAGTATTGCAGAGGTTAAGGGAAGAAAAGTTGCTAATCAACATCAAGAAGTATACTTTCATGAAGGATGAATTAGTATACTTGAGATTTATAATATCTACTAAAGGATTGAAGATGGGCCCTGAGAAAGTGAAAGTCATTATTGAGTGGCCTACATCGAAGAATGTTGGAGAGGTAAGGTCATTCCACAGGTTGGCTAGTTTTTACCAAAAGTTTATCAGAAACTTTAGCTCAATTTGTGGAGCGATGACTGAAACTATGAGGGAAGATAGGAAGGAATTCAAGTGGACACATGGAGCACAAAGGATTTTTGAATTGCTAAAGAAAAAGGTGATAGAACAAATGGTGTTAGCTTTACCTGATTTCAATAAGGTATTTCAAGTAGATTGTGATCCTAGTGGAAATGCAATAGGAGCCATCTTAAGTCAAGAAGGGAGACCGGTTGCATATTTCAGTGAAAAGTTGAATGATGCTAAAAGAAGGTATGCAGTATATGATTAGGAATTTTATGCCCTAATTCAAGCATTGAAGAAATGGAGAAACTATTTGTTACCTAGGGAGTTTGTACTATATAATGATCACCAAGCATTGAAGTACTTGAACATCCAAGGTAAGTTAAATCAGAGACATATGAGATGGGTGGAGTTCATACAGAGCTATACATTTGTTTTGAAACATAAGAGTGGTGTGTCAAATAGAGTTGTTGATTCCTTGAGTAGAAGAAGAGCTTTGTTGACTGAAATGAAGATTGCAGTATTGGGATTCGACGAGTTATAAACATTGTATGAGGATGATCCAGACTTCACCGAACCTTGGAAAGCTTGGAGAGAACCTATTGTTGCAGACATACGTAAGTGGTTGGATTATCTTATTCAAGACGGAATGTTGTTCAAAGGAAGAGAGTTATGCATACCTAGAAGTTCTATGAGAGATAATCTTATTAAGGAGAAACATAGTGGAGGATTGGCAGGGCATTTTGTCATTGATAAGACAATAGCTTTGGTAAGTGAGAATTACTTTTGGCCACAAGTTCAGAAGGATGTGCAATTTTTTGTACATAATTGCAAAGTGTGTCAAGTTGCAAAAGGTAGCAGTCAGAATGTGGGATTGTATACACCTTTAACAATACCAATTAGACATTGGAAAGATATCAACATGAATTTTGTACTCGGTTTGCCAAAGACACGAATAGGATATGATTCAATCTTTGTGGTTGTAGACAGGTTTTCTAAGATGACACATTTAATACCTTGTATGAAGAATACACATGCAATGCATGTAGCATATCTATTTTTTAAGGAGATTGGGAGATTACATGGATGACCTAAAATCATTGTTTCAAATAGGGATAGTAGGTTTGTTGGCTATTTTTGGAGAACAATTTGGAAGAAGATGAAGGCTGATTTGAAGTATAGTTCTACTTTTCATCCACAGACCGATGGTCAGATTAAGGTTGTGAACAGGACTTTAGGGAATTTGTTAAGTTGGAGACAAGCCAGGCAATTGGGATTTAATTTTGCATCAAACAGAGTTTGCATATAACAATTCAGTAAATAGGAGCACAGGGAAGACACCATTTGAGATCGTTATTGGTGTTAATCCTAAGGAAGTGACACAATTGAGGGATATCAGTCATGATGTTAAGAAGAGTGTTGAAGGAGAATATTTTTTTGAGTTTATGAAGTCATTCGTTGAAGGGGTTAGGAAGCATTTGGAGAAGTTGAATCAAACTTACAAAAAGAGGGCAGACATGAAGCAAAGACAAGGAATTTATGGAAGGAGATGAATTCATGCCATACTTGCAAAAGGGTAGATTTCATGTTGGTACCTACAACAAGTTGAAGATGAAGAAATTTTGACCTTGTAAGATCAAGAGATTTGATTTGGGAAATGCATATGAAGTGGAGTTACTAGAAGATATGGATATATCACCTATATTCAATGTCAAGCTGACTTGTATGAGTATCATGAATCCAATTTCAGTAGCAGTGATGGATCATATGTTGAGCAACAGTATCCTAAGAATCAGATGGATTAGATACAGAAGGTTTTGGATAGCAGAGTTGGTAGAAGTACAAGAGGTAAGCAATACATGGAGTATCTTTTCAAACAGAAGGACAAACCAGTGGAAGATTCTTCCTGGATTTCTTTGGATAAGGTTGACTATTTTGGTTTTCCTTTGGCCCCAACAAAGTGAGAGGATCACAATTCATATAACCCCGGGCGTCTGGTGCAGGAGCAACCCAGGGTGTCTGATGCGGGAGCATCTTGGGATCTTGGGAATCTTGCATTAACCAAAAATATTTGTTTTCCTATTTTCTTGTTTGACCAGTCTTTGTGTTTCTTTCTACAATCATTCTAGGCATATTCTTTCGGGTTGTGATCTTTACAGCGTGTTTGTGGCATCGTGTTGGATCTTCTCCTAGGTTTGTACATCATTTGGTTACTTCGTGCATGAGAGCTTGCTTGTTCTTGGAGGACTATCTTGTTCTTCATTTTTTTCGGTCAGTTTATGGTGTTTCCAATCTCGCAAAGGTTTTCTCGATCAACGAAGCTTAACAACTCATTTCTCGATGGTGTTACATGTGTGACCGACCTACTTGAGGGATCATGATTCATGTTACACTCGTTGGGCAAAGATCCTTATGATTTTGGGTCCTGACCTATTTGTTGTAATATGTTTTCCTTTCATTGGGGAATGTAATCTTTCTTGGCCAGTCTGATGTTCTCGAAGTCTTATTATACTCTTGTAATTGATTTCCATGAGAGAGAGAATTGAGACAGAACATAATAGAACCTTAGCACTTGTTGAGATTTGATCGATAGATCGGATGGAAGAAAGTACCTATAGAAGGTTCATGTAATTGTTGTTGTTGTAGATCGTATAGAAAGATAACCTATTGAAGGTTCCAATTAGGCCTATATGCCGGGAATGTCGTGTTGTTTACAGTAGTTGCATGTAAGTTGTTTATCTTAATTAGAAGGTTGATCTTGCGTTCATCACTCTTTGTTCTTTGATGGCTTCTGTTGTGTGACTCTTGCTGCAAGGATTTGTTTGCACTCTATGAGTTCCCACTGTCCTTGATTGCATCAAACCCTTGTTGCGCTAGGGGAAAGACACCAATAGTGGCTCGAGGTCCAATAACCGCTCACTTATTTTCATAGTGACCCACAATAATCGTTTGATTAAATAATGTTACATATACTAATAGTTGATCATTTATGTACCAGTAGTTGATAATGTTTTTTGCTTTTTTATTCATGACTGGCCCATTTGTGCACCACTACTAGATATTTGTGAACCACTACTAGGACATTTGTGCACCACTCCTGGGATATTTGTCCACAAGTACTGGTGATTTTGAGTGAACGATTATTGGCGCAATGGGGGTCATGTATCAATTGACACTTTGAAATGACCACTTTTTGACCCTTTCGTACATAACAACTCCTACAACGTGTATCGTTACTACCCAGAAGCCGAAACCTTAGCTTTAAGCAATTAAGTCGCATACAGAGACACCCTAAGAAAACGTCAAAATCTAATATACCATTTAAGAGATATAAACACGCAAAGTTACCTATAGCGACTCCATATATCTTTCCCCTAATAGGAGGTTTTGTACCTTCTTGGACTAATGAGTTCGCACGTTTGAGCTACTAATATTAGTGGAGTGTGTTCATGCCAAAATAATCTCTATCCCCTAATTCCAATAAGAACTAAACAAATATTATTTACCAATCAAAAGAAAGTCTCGATTAGTAATGCACCTGTATAATCTAACATAATCATTGCTAAATTGACTCATTTATTTGATTAAAGAATAATTTTATTTTACTTGCTTGTAGAAATAAATTAAAATATGGGTCATTGGGTATTGCAATTATATCTGCCGGAAATCTCTCCGTTTTCAATAAAGCAATCTAATTCGTTGACATCGTGACCTTCGCTGACACGTCCTGCGAGAAATCCAGTGCATCTTATCCGTTGATATTAGAGATAATGTTGTAATTCTTAATACGTTGCCGGATAATTCACAGGCTTGCCCGCCCATGCCGCCAGAAATGGTCGGCGACCGACCGTTAATCCAACTCACGTTGACATTTTTAAAAAAGTCAAAACTCAGACGCCGTGTTTATTTCAGTTTTTTACTACCTAGTAGATGGTGATTGCGTCTTAGATGATGTACTTAGTCGATTAGACGTACGTAGGTCATAGAAAGCAAGTGTACTTTGTGTGCCCTTAGGGAGACAATCAAGTGTGCTTGGCCCATAGAAAACGACTCCACTTGTATGCCAAGCAGGTGTAACTTTCATGGTTCCATGAGCCTATTTCTGGTTTTTCATAACAAATATAAGTGATTGATTTAGATTTTTGGGTTTTTAATCATTTTGGGCTTTGATCATTGACTCAAGATGATCAAAATGAGATATTTTTATATGAAATTGTTGTTTTAGTTTTCTATGTATATGTTGCGGGAGCAAAGTCTTAGACTGAAATCGTGTGAATCTTTTTGGCTAAGAGCTAAAGACTAAAGGGCATCCATTTTGGCAAATTTGTACAAGGGACAATCTCAGCGTCATCCCTTCTCTTTGGCTAAGAACCAAAGACTGAGAGTATCCATTCTGCCAAATTCACGTGGGCCGCGATCCCAACTTCATCCTCTATGATGTCGGAGCCTTGCACTTAGCAAGACTTGATCCTTCGTAGGCTCATAAAGAACCATTCAACTTCATCACGAGACCCAGGGTCATTGACATATTTAACTTTGAGTGAATAATGATACATGAACTTTAGAGTTTTGAGTTTTGGTTGTAAGATTGGAAATGGTATTTTGATATCTCATTTTGTAATTACAAACTTCACAAAAGACGTGTTTAGTTTTCATTACAATTATGTATGATGCAAAAATTTCAGTTCTACATTTTTAAGTTGGATCTTGGTATTGCAGATTCTAGACTATTTGGTTGGCTACTATTAAAGTGAAGCTTTTTCACTTTGCTTGGTGTATTCTCTACCAATGCCTTCATATTGGTCATATATTCATTTGTTTGAGAGTTGCAAATCCTTCTTGTCCTTTTTGTGTACATTAGGAGACTCTCAAGCATATGTTTAAGTTTTGCTTCAAAGCGCAAGCTAGTTATAATTTGAACCATGCTTTAAATTTGTGTTTTTTTCTTGGAATATATTATATTAGTGGAGGTCTAGAATTCTTACAAGGTTTACCTACATGTGACATGCTTTCATAATGGAAATCCTATTCATTGTTTGGAAACATATATTCTAATATATTTTTAAAATACATAGTTAATATTCTTTTATGTATATGCACCATATCTATGATTTAGTTTATTGTTCTCATGTAGATACAAGTGCAACTTGATAAATTTGCACTTGGTGTTGCTCACCTAAATGTATGCTTTTTGATCACTTTGGTAACACACTTTTTATACATTAAGAGACTTGCAACCATATTTTAAAGTTTTTCTTCAAAGCCTATGCTAGTTAGAATTTGATCCATGCTTTAGACTTGTGCCTTTTTTCTGGAGTAAAATTCTTTTCGAGGATTGGTGCAAATTTTTTATGAAGGTTACCCAAATATGACATGATTTTAAAATAGAAATCCTATTCATTACTTGGAAATATAAACTGTACTATATTTTCAAGATACTTAGCTGATATTCATTTATGTATATAGACTAGGTCTATGATTTACTCTAATGTTCTTGTGTAGATACAAGTGCAACTTGATAAATTTGCACTTGAAGTTGCTCACCTATGTGTGCTTCTTGATCATTATGGTAACACACATTGTGTGTTTGCTAGATTTTCGTCAACCTCTCATTCTGATAATGATCAATCCCCTCCTCAAGGGTGTCAACATGGATATAGTCATAATGTTCACATGCATGATTGTTATTGTTATCATGCTTCTCTACATCCATAGTGTAGAGGTCGGGGTGACAATGCTCATGGTTTGTTATAGTGTTCTCATTTGCCTTCATTATATTCTATGTCTTATGATACTAGTGCTCCCAATTGAGTAGAAAATGACAAGGTTTTTTCTCTATTCTCTATCTATTTCTCTTACAAGAAATCATATTCAACTTCTTTCCATTATGGAGACTAATGAAGAAGGTACTCTTATAGGTTGGAGCTAATTCTATATGGTCAAGACCTTCCTAATAGTTGGGGCAAACCCGATGACCATATTTATAGTGCATCAATTGCTATTTTTTTAGTGTCTTTGAACCCCTTTTTTTTCTTCTTTTTAAATTAAGTTGTTTAAGGCATACAATAGATAGAATTTAGGGTGTGAATTTTTTCACCCACTTTTATGTGTGTGTGTGTGTGGTAATATCTAACTTCATACATTATAACTATAACACACTAATTTAAATAAATACATATAAATATTAATAAGATTTAGACCCACCATTCATTTAAAAATTTTAAATTATTTTTGTCAAAAGTTTTGTATTATCTAATTGATAATCAATATATTGTTGTTTTTTTATTAATGAAGTGGGGAAGGGCTCCCACTCCCATTATAATAAAATTTGAAACATAAATATTAATACTGTGCTTCAAACCTTTAATAGGGGAGAAAAATATTAAGTTCAAACTATTCAAATAATTCCAAACAACCAACTCAGGAGTGGAATGAAAAAATTGAAATACAAAATTATTAAAAGATAACTCTTTTAACTGATTTAGTGTTGAGAAAGTTATGAGTTTGGGGGAATAACTCTCTTTCGGCCAAACCCTGGATAGTCTCCTTCAACCCTCTTACTAAAGCTCTCAGTGCACACCCATTGTGGGTTTATTTTCTCAATCTTTCACACCAGTTTTTGGAGATTTATTGCTTTGAGGTCATCAGAAACTCTATTGGCCATTTCTTGAAGGTGGATGAGGCTACAACTTCATTGGGGACACTCTACTTTCAATTTCATTTTGGTTGACATAGATATGTCCACAACATTTCCAGGGGATGTGGTGCTCATGGTTGGGGACTGGCCTTGGACTCAGACATTGGATTATAAGGGCCTTCTCTTTCGATGTTGATGATGCTTCTGTACTGGGCATCTGGCTACAAATTGTTCTCTTTTCCATCCTAAAGGTGTTGTTACTTGGTGGAAGGATACAAATGATGATCATTTGACCATCGGAGCTTCTTATTCTCTCCCTGATTCTACCTGTGATGGTGTAGGGCACCTAAGACAATCCATGAAGACACTAAAGTTATGCAATGAATACAAGACTCTCATGAAGACACCAGTGATTGAATGAGAGATTGTCACATCAAAGAGGATCAAATATGAAATCCTAAAGCCTATAATGACTTTTTAATAACATGTGAATGAAATTGTCCTTAAAGGACTACTATGCTTTGTAAATGGACCAATAGAGTTCAAGGGGGTCAAAGGAATGTTTAGGAGATGTTTTAGAGTTATATGTGTTTAGAATAAGTCTAAAATATGTTGGAAGACATTATGCTTTCGTAGTTACAAGTTTTGATTTATTTTTAGATTGTTTGCAAAGTTGAAAGAATCCTATTTTCAAAGTGTAACAATCATTTTGTCCTTTAGTGGGAACTCCATGTAAGAATGTCTTTTGGTATTCATTTTCGAATGTAACTACTAAGAATAGGCTGGAGTGGAAGAGAAACAAGTTATTAAAACATTAGAGAGTCTATTTTGGACGGTGTGAGTTGATTTGTATGGACTGCAAAAGAGAATAGAGAAAAAATCAGAGTTTTGCAAAGATTGTGTTATGCTTTCAATGCTTGGTGATTGAGGAACAAGTGTGATTAATTTTTCAATGTCATAAGAGTGTTCCTTTATCAAATTTTAATTCATTTGAATGTTCTTTGCATTGTTTTGAAATCACTTTAGTGCTCTATTTTAACACTGTCATGATTTGAGAGCTAGAAGCTCATTGTTTTTATTGGAGTTTGACTAATATGCATGCCATTCCATGAAAGTAAAGGCCTAACCTTCATGTAATTAATATAACTAACATTTATTTTATGAACCTAATAGTTTTATGAGAAGATAACAGGGAGAAAGGGTGATCACCAATGTTTTAGTTGAAGGAAACCATAGAAAATGGGTGCAAATGTATAGTAGAAGTATGTTTTCATGGTTAAGGAGTGATTTGGGTGTTGTGGGTCATCTTAAAATTCTATTTTATTTATTATTCAAGTGTTGTTTAAGTTTATAGAGCTTGGGAGATAAGACATTGTGAGAGCCCTAGTTGTAAGGGCCCGAAGAGTTGAATTTGGGGATTTTGGGGTTATACTAAGTATGAGTCAAATTAATTTTGGATTTAGAGTTTTTGGTACATATTAAGCAAATTCCCTAAAGTTGGGGTCTTGGGGATACAAGGAGTTAGTAGTTGCTTTGTTAAATCATCACTTTTTATGCATTTGTTCAGGAGTGAAGTCAGAGATCAGTGTGTTGGTCCAAAACAAAAGTATCCCATCCTTTGATATGTTGAAGTATTCAATAAAGGGTATCTAAAATAGTAATTTTTCTTTGGATTCTCTTGAGAAGTTTTGAGTTATCAAGTTTTTCAGTTGCTGCAGGGCTACAAGAGTGGAAATTAGGCCTCTGGCAGTTTTAGAGAAGATTGAGGAGTTGGGCACTTTGGGTGTCACAAACAGTATTAAAACCTTTCAAATTTCCTTAAATACAATCCATAGATATACTTCAAGCCACCTTGAGTGATTGGAAAGGGTATTTGTGCCTTTGAGTTCTTTGAAGCCTTCAGGGATTTGGGAATCCATAGTAACTCTTTCAAGTTTATAGCTAACCTTTGTTATTTATAAGTTCACCACCCTTAGCTCTGCATCATCTATAAACTCTAGCTTCTTGACTCTCATTCCTAATAAGGAGTGGGCTAATAGCTTGGACCAATTCAGGCCTATTGCATTATGTAAATCCTATTCATTGTTTGGAAATATATATTTAAAATACTTAGTTAATATTCATTTATGTATATGCACCATATCTATGATTTACCTTATTGTTCTCATGTAGATACAAGTGCAACTTGATAGATTTGCACTTGGTGTTGCTCACCTAAATGTATGCTTTTTGATCACTTTGGTAACACACCTTTTATGCATTAAGAGACTTGAAACCATATTTGAAAGTTTTTCTTCAAAGCGTATGCTAGTTAGAATTTGATCCATGCTTTAGGCTTGTGCCTTTTTTTTGGAATAATTCTTTTTTCGAAGATTGGTGCAATTTTTTTTATGAAGGTTACCCAAATATGACATGCTTTTAAACAGGAAATCCTATTCATTACTTGGAAATATAAACTCTACTATATTTTCAAGATACTTCGCTGATATTAATTTATGTATATAGTGTTAGAATAACTGAGAAGGGGGGGGGGGGGCGGTGAATTAGTGACATAAAAAATTAATCCAATA
This sequence comes from Thuja plicata, assembly GCA_018584345.1. NCBI lineage: Eukaryota > Viridiplantae > Streptophyta > Pinopsida > Cupressales > Cupressaceae > Thuja > Thuja plicata. Next base: position 190,292 of record MU224430.1, on the reverse strand, counting down.
ATCCAACCTGAAATTATATCACAAATATAATATCCTCAGTTATCATTCAGTCCTACAAGATGTATGCCTTTAAGTAATCTTATCAAATTTATACTGCTCGGTGAATATACTGTTTATCTATTTCTAAGCTTTACTGAATAGTAGTAATTAAACTTAGTGTTTACCGACCAATGCTGTTTTAGTAATGTGTAAATTAAATCATCAAAGAAATGAACCATATACACATTTGACACATGCATTTTTAACGTGGAAAATCCGTTAAGGAAAAAACCACTTGGGACCGGTAACCCAAAATTTTTACTCTTTTGAAGTGAGCTCGGTGAAGAGCCAACCTTGTTAGGTTACAAACACACTGTTAAGTGCGACCTTGTTAGAGGATTCAAAACTAATAGTTTATGACCTCGCATTCACTATGTTGTCAACAAGAAAACCTTTTGATACTCTTGAGTATCTCAATACAATAAGGATGGTTAAATCCCACTCGGTTAAGAGATTTTCTGAATCAATGGTTAAACTGAAACAGTAAATGATATGTTCAATAATACAAATTTGACTTGCAGATTCTCAGATCTATTGTTAGTCCATAGTACCTCTCTAATCAATATTCTCTTCAATTCCGTTGCTCTGTAACACCCCAAAATTGGCACCTTACAATTCTAATTAATTTTGGTGCATTTTCTCATCATCGAAGTCCTATTGTACTAGGCATATTTTCCTTCCTAATTGAATTTAATTGACTTAGTCTCAAATGCAGAAAACCTAGATTTGCATAAATCTCACACTATATTTAATTCCTAAATTTTCAAGTTTATTAGCTAAAAATCCCTATGATTAATTAATTTAATTCTAAAGTCCTAAGTGCTTTTAAATAAAATTAATTCCACCCCCTTTAGCTAATACACATCAAAAGGAATTGAATAGTTAATTATTTGAATGGATTATCGTCAAAAAGAATTCCATAATTCCATATGAAAAGCCACTCATGTGGCAATAGTTCATTTCTTTAATTAAATAATTCCTCAATTTTGTCTCACCTTCCTCCATGGAAATGAAGAGTCAACCGTTTCTTTCCAAGAAACTCTTCATCCTCTTTCCAGGTTCTATATTATGGACTTCATTTTCTTCATTTGGGAGGAACAATTTGAGAGTATCTAAACTATAGCAAAATATAGTCTTAATTCTTTCATGCTTTCAAGCTTTTGTTGCATAATTTAGCTTAATTTCATTTAGAGTAATAGCAGTTTGCACCTTAAATTAGTTTTCTTATACATTAAATAGCTTAATTATATCATCTTTCCAAGTTCTTATCTTAATATATGTACTTTCATTCTTAGATTATAATGGCGTTTCTCACATAGAATAGTTTCAATTTCAATTTTTGTAATGCTTTAAAATCCTTCATTTTAGCAATGGTCATGGTTGTTGACTCTCATTCTGAGAGTGATTGAAAAACCCCAACTAAATAGGAGGCAACAGGTCGATTCAATCAAATTTGTGGAATGGACAATTCATGTTCATTTTCTCAAATTTGATGATTGAGCAATGACCATTGTTGTGTGTGTGCCTGATTTAGAGGTCACTTTCAAGCACACACATTTTGGCGTCCACCGTGAGGCAGGATTATTCAATTCTTGGCCTCATATTATATATTTACTATTGATTCTATTTTATTTCATTTTTTACATTCACTTTGAGTTAAATCTGACTCTACCATTGCATCCAGAACATTGTTTCAGTTTAAAATGACTACAAATATGCCTATACTCGCCCAAAAATTGAATCTGTGGCATCAAACTTTTGTCCGAGCAGGCCGTACAGCTCTACAGTGAAGTTTGGCGTGAAATTTCCCACATACCCACGCAAAGTTTTGCACTTCCTCACGTGAAGCCTTGAAATTCCTCGCAGGAAGCCCTGTACTTCCTTGTGTGAGACTCGGGGCCAATTTTTTAAAATTTCACTATTTTGCAAGTACTATTTCTGATTTTTTCTGATCATTCTAACATGCTGTTGTTTTTTTATATTTCTAATTTTTCTGACAGCATAATAGTGGGCTACAGGTCACTTGACAAAGATACAAACTTGCTAACGGTTTTCTTGCAGGATGACTGTCAAAGATTATTCTAAAAATGTTTTGCTTGTTTTATCGCTTTCTTCACACAGTATAAATAGGGCCTTGTTAAAATTTCTTAGGAATCTTGATAGCAAAATAGGGGAATAGGCTCTTCATTACATGGAAGTGATGCCCATGGATGAATCCAAGACCCAGACGTTGCTAGCATGATGGAGACCTAGGGAAGCAAGGAAAGATTAATGAACCTTTAGCACGTTCACTTGTTAGGGGATTATGCTCTTCTCTCTTTGAGAGAATCAGAAACCCAAAGGCTTGTGAATTGGTTGGAGGAGAGTTATCTCAGTGATGAATATGTCTTGCGTGTTTGGGTAGGTGAAGAGGTAGAGAAGTATACTCTTCTCTCTTTGAGAGAATCAGAAAATCTGACCCTCGAATCCAAGCCAAGTTTTGTGTCACCTTTAGAGGGCCTGCCAGAAGTTGAACCTCTGGGAACAACCCAAGTGAGTACACACCTATTTCTGGTGATTCCACCTCACTATAATAAAGTCTTCTTTGTTGAGTCCAAAGACTCCAAAGCCATGGTAACTTCTTTCTCATGATTCTGACTATCATCTTGAGAAAGCCTTGCTTGTTGTACTGAGCGATGCCGCTCCTAGTCCTGCTTGCAGGGCTATATGACTTTCAAGTGTTGGTGTGGCTGCGAGGTCCCAGCCCTATATCAGGGGCACTAAAGGTTATTGTGAATGGAATCCCACTAAAAACTTTCTTAGTTAGATGCCTACCCGGATCACCTCCGAAAGAAGACATAATCTGTGCGCAGGGAGGGGGAAGAATTTCTCCCCTAGATTCTCAACATAGGTATGCACCTGGATGCTTGAGGTGGTATATGACATTGGCCCCTACTTTAAGGATAAACTTTGAACATATATTGCTGAGTCCTTGGAAACACCAAAAACATGGGCGCTCTCTCGAGGGTGACACTGCTGTGTGAGGTGCATGCATACGCATAAGACAGTGAGGCACAAATTTTTTCTTCTCTACCATTTTTTTGTAGGGATAACTAAGTGTTTGTTTTGAGTCTTAAATTGTCTAATCATGATTAAACAAAGACTCCCATGATTCTGCCAAGTTGCTTTGTCCTTGGTAGAACTATTTGCGACTACTTCTTGCATCACCATTGTCTGATCAAAACTTTGTGCTTGTTAACAATTGCTTACCACATCCAAACTGAGATTACTGATCTACACTATCATAAAAATGTCCCAAATCTAGAAATTTTGTTAGAGAACAGTCCTAACTGTGTCTCAAAATCTGATTTTTATCTCAAAAATTGAGTTGGTGTATCAAAACCTGAAGTTTTCTCACGCATGATTTCAAAAATTGAGCACTTCCTCGCGCGAGCTTGCATTTTCTCACATGCAGTTACAAGTTTCCTCATGTGAAAAAACACTTTCTCACGTGAATATGTCCTCTAGTGTCCTAAAATAGTGAGTTATTTCCCATTGACTGATGAGTTTTTAGTCTAATCTAATTTTTGCCTAAGCTCTGATTGCCTATTTTCCTGTTGTTTGCAGCCTGAAACTGATTGTCTCGAGTTACAAACCGACTGATTCTTGCTCAAACTCATTTTGTCTCTTTGTTCTCTTTCATACCTTTCTGTGCTTTTGTACCTTGTGACGCGATAGTCACATCTCGGCTGTTCTAGCCATACTCTTGACAATTCGTGCTAGGTGCATTTCACATCTTGGCTATTCTAGCCTTTATCTCCTTTTAGCTATTTATAGAGATAGAGTTCTGAGTTGGATCTTAAGTCCTCCCTCATTTCAATCTTCTAGGAAAGCGCATCAAAATAATCTTACAATGTCTAAAAGAAAAGAAGAGATTCTTAGGGCAACTTTATTAAAACAACTTCAAACTTTGGAATTTGAACTCCAACAATTAAAGGGGGAAAAGGATACTTTGTCTGATGAATCCTTATTAACATCAACCCGTCCTTTGTTACTTGATCATGATTCTTATATCTCCAAACTTCATTCCAACATGGATAAATCTTGGCATGACAATCCCATCTTTGATCAAGAACAATTTTATGAGAATCCCAACATTGATCAAGAACAATTTTATGAGAATCCCAACTTGGATCAAGAACAATTTTATGAGAATCCCAACTTGGATCAAGAACAATTTTATGAGAATCCCAAATTTGATCAAGAACAATTTTATGAGAATCCCAACTTTGATCTAGACTAGTTTTATGACAATCCCAACTTTGATCAAGAGAATGTAGAGGAAACTATGACAGAATCATATGAAAGTGTCTTCTATCCACAAAAGAAGGATATTGCAAGTCAAGAAGCGTCTATTTATCCTTTAGAGAAAATATTTACTCCTTTGGGACAATCTTATCAATCAGCATTGGAGGAACTTCTTGAGCATAATCTCATCACATTGCCTCCAGCCACATCAGGTGGATTTAGACTCTTAAGTAATTATTGTGCATATCATTGACATAACAAGCATGAAACTTCATGTTGCATGGAGTTGAAACATATAATCCAAAATCTCATAGATGATGGCATAATCGAAGTGGAAAATCCTAATGAATCATCTAGTGAAGATACTAATCTCAAGTAGGATCAATATCAGGAATCCATGTCTAGCAACGGTTCCCATACCACATTTACTTCTTCCACCATTCCTCCATCTCCTAAAGCTTCACCATCTCTATCAAGAATTGAGCCTAGTGACATTTACTCTCAAGGACTGCCTCTAAAAGAGATCCAAGCTAATCAGCAGACATATGCAAGCCTTTCTCAAGCTTCAAAGATCATTGACCCAAAGCTTCCATGTGCTTCAACGCTTATCATGCCTATTTCAAATGATTGTCCGTCATCGTGTCAAGAATCCCATATGCAGATCAAAACTCCTACCTCATCCTTAGAAGTGGCTCCATTTCAAGAGGAGAATCCACAATGTGAAGAAACATATATCAGTGATGATCAAGATCAAGACACCATCCATCTTTATCCAACAGTTAACCAAAGTGACATACCTCTAGAGTCCCATGATGATTCCATCATCCCCTTCTATTTCTTCCTAGAAGGAGCTCTTACATCTCCTATATTTTATCCATCTCCCAAGCAAGATCAATATATCCTTTCCACCATCTCTAATGAACCTATTGAAAATCAAGAGAAAGGTACCCTTTGTACACCATCTAAAGATCCTTGTCAAGATCAGAGCATCCCTTCATCTCCTTGTCATGCTCCTCCATATCC
>MU224430.1:163579-183937 GCA_018584345.1 Thuja plicata | reverse complement strand
CCCTTCAAAGAGTGTGTTGATGTTGATCTTGTCACCTACTCTCCTTCCATATTGGGTCCTTACATTCCTTCTTTTTCTCTCATCTAGTCCATTGCATAAAATATTGGCTTCCATCTTCCTTATCCTTCATTTCATCACCCTATCAACATCTTTGAGCATACTTTCAGCGGCCTTGGCCTATTATAGCATATCTTTCAGAGGAGCACTATCCAAAGAGTAAGAAGCTTAAGTTTCTCCATAAAATCAAAAAAAAAAAGTGCCTTGGTGAAAACCTGGTAAACAGGCGCCTTGGTAGCAAAAGTAAAGATAAATCAATCTGTCCTATGGTGAAAACCACTTCTTGTGGCGCATTGGATAAGTATCATGATGAAAACCAGGCAAACAAGCATCATGCATAATTCCTCCTACTTGCACTCTTCACTTGGGGGCAAGTTCCTGCCATGTCATCTTCTCCCATCATATCTTACATCCAACTAGCTCGTGAACATCCATGTTCCTTCTGCTTATCTTGACAAGGTTGAGCCTATCCATGAGCATCATGTATCCTGACATTCATGATCCTTTCCATCAGCCTATTTACTTTCTATCATGCATGCTATCCTATCGTGATCTTGCTTATCCCAAGCCTATCCTTCCTATCTCTGTGCATTCCTATCATAATCCAAAACATGCACTTATACCTCCATCAACCTTTATCCTGATCATAGCTATATCCTATCCTATCTAATTGACCCCTAGGTCTTGATCTAAATGAAGAACGAAACATGCAAAATTGTTTCTCAAAATGTCTCCTGACATGTCCACTCTTTTGGACCACATTATTTTCATGACATCAGGTCATTACCCTAAATGCCATACAGTATCACTCCATGAGCCTACATCACTATATTATTGTTTCCCTAGCTTGGGTAATCTTGTAGAGAGCGTCCTTGAGGGTCACATTCACCCTCTTCATCCATCATTTGCTATTCATCTCATACATCAACTTTCTAATCCATCTGCAATGTCCTACACCTTGCTAGACATTGGGGGCAATTCAAGAACAAGGGTTTAACAAATTTATGCACTAAGTTCAGAATTATTCAGAATTGGTCTTCTATCTATTACCCCAGGGTAATGGATAGGCGAAAGCTTCAAATAAGACTATTCTCAAGATCTTACACCGCACAGTACACAAATCTGGATGAGACTGGCATCTCCAGATTAATTTGGCTTTATGGGCTTACCACACCAGTATACAAACACCAATAGGGGCCACGCCCTTTTCTCTAGTTTATGGTGCAGATGCAGTGCTTCCTATTGAGGTTGAGATTCCTACCTTGCAAATCTCTCTGAAGGGCCTCATTACTGATGATGATATCAGAATATGTCGGCTACAAGAGCTTGAACTACTTCTTGAACGTCAAAAAGTGGCCTTTGATCATCTCCGAGCATATCAGAAGAGAATATCTAAAAGCTACAACAAGAAGGTCAGACCAAGAGAATTCCAAATGGGTGATCTCATCCTAAGAGAGAACCCCAAGAATCAACAGCAGCAGGTCCAGAAAGGAAAATTTGAACCAAACTGGCTTGGTCCATATGTTATCACTACAGTATTTGGGTCTGGTGCTTACCATCTCTCTACCATAGAGGGTGAACAACTAAAAGAGCCTATCAATTCTCTTCATCTGAAAAGTTCTACAGTTGAGATGTCTTCTAAATGCTCATGTACATACTCTATTTTGAGAAAATCCTAAAAATTGCAAAATGTCCTAAAAAAATGATCATCTTAGTGAAAACCTGGCAATCAGGCGCTTTGATGTATCTATTATCCTGGTGAAAACCTGGCAAACAGGTGCCTTGATAATACCAAAAAATTTAAAAAAATGAAAAAATACTAAAAAAATTTAAAAAAAAAAGAAAAAATTGAAAAAAATGAAAATACAAAAAAAAAGAGAAAAACGTGCCATTGATGAAAACCTGGTAAACAGGTGTCATGGTAGAAAAAATAGAAATTCTGCCAAGATGGTGAAAACCTGGTAAACAAGTGCCTCTTGTCCCGCAATGCTCTATCTATCGCGACATCTCTTGGCTTTCTTGCAATTTGCTCTCCTGCTTTCCTGCTTTAGTTTGCTCGCTTAGGCATTCACTCTCAGTCATCTTCGAGATTTTTCTCGATTTCAAATGGATTGAAACTGGTCACACTTGGGGGCATCTTCCTGGTCTAGGGGGCATTGTCCTATCTTTTGGAGTCTCTCTCCTCTTTGCATCAGTCACCAATGGTTCTCACTGAGTCTTCCAGCTGATGCCTAGATCTCACATTGATCTTTATGCTTGAGAATCTCTCCCGTGTCAGTCACTAGTGGTTCTCACTGCGTCTGCCTACTATCGTTGTACTACTGAGATTTCTCGCATCAACTCGCTATCTGCATTTTTGAAATCAATCCATTCATTACTCGGGGGCATGGCTCCCCACTTTGATCGCATCTTTGATTTGCACTCGAGTTAGTAATCTTGTCAGTTCTAAAGGACAACTCTCTACTGGCACAAACTGGTGTTTCTCAACACCCCAGTCAAATAGTGTTTTTCAACACTATCTTTGGACACATCTGTGTTTTTTCAACACACATCGTACATCGCAACACAAACATCTCTCGATAGCAACCAAACACAATGCACTCACAAGCATAGTGTTTTTCAACACCCTAAACACATGCACATTCATAAACCTTGAAACATGCTGAGCTATGATTGAATCTTTCTCTGAATACTGTCTGTTCTCATGAATTTCATTGATGTTTTCTTTGTCTATTGCCCATGGGTATAGTTTCAATGATCCGACAGTGTCAAATAAACATGGTGTATGTGATAAGAGCTCCTTTATTAAGGTGGGAAAGCCTCACATCCCTTGATCTTGTTTATTTGTACACCAAGGGGAGGTTGGAACTATCTCCTTGACTATTATTGCTCTATTCGTTTACTTGTGTATTCTTACTATATCAAACTGGAAACAATGTTCAGGTCTCCTTGGCTTTTGTGCCCTGGTGCTTATGTTCGTTTCCTACATTTTATCCGATGAAAGTCATATTCATATTCTTATTGTTGCATTGGCACTAGTAAGGATTGTATTGACTCTGATGTTCCAAAAATACTTGATGATGATAATTATGCAATGATTCCAACAACCAAGTCCTAGGGTTGCATTTAGCTTAGTCTTGCATTCGCATTTGAGGCTTGCATCGCGATAGTTTTGGTGCTCTCTTAATTGTCTTCTCATTCTTTGAAGGTTCTCATCTTTTATCCTAGATTCCTCTTGACTACACACATGTTTTATCCTCACTCTCTATCTTTAGCTATGTGCTCAATCTATTTTTGAGATCAAAATCAAAATCTGACACTCCTAAGCAACTCAAAATCACGTTAAATTTTTTTTGGACCAACGTGCTCTTATGCTTGTGTAATCAGCTTTCTAACGTCAAATTTCTTGTCAGAATCATCTCTTTTCAGCATTTTTCGCGGCTTCTACAATATTTTCATGCAAGTCAACTCTAGTCAACTCTAGTCAATTCTAGTCAAACTTGGTCAACTATGGTCAAACCTAATCAACAGGACCTCCTGATCGCTCTAATTTGATTATGCCTTCTCTTGATCTATCTCTGATTGTCTCTAGATTTTTGATCTTGCTTCTATCTGCAATCTTTGCTGTCAATCACCTTTTTGTTGTGTCATCTTTCGATTTCGCTCCTGAGGGGGCAGGATGATTGCATCATTGAATCTTTTCACATCATTCTTGAATCAGTCTGATCTGAATAAAAAGTCCCCATTGCTAGGGGCATCTCATCACTTGGGGAATATTTAGTTTTTCGTACCTTATGGTCAAAGTTGGATATTCCAGGATATTGAATCTCTAGGGGCATCTTGATGCCTCACATCTTGTCATCTATCTTTCTAGGTATCTGAGCAATCTAACTCGGATCCTCAAGGATCAAGCTTCATTCTAGAGATGATTCTTGAAATCTTATTGGATATTGGGGCAATCTAACCCTAATTCTTGAAAGTCATGCTTTGTTTTGAAGATTACTCTCAACAAATATTTTAGACCGTTATCTGGGCAACCTAACCCAGATCTCGGAGGGTTAACTTCTATATTGGGGCAATCTAACCTTGATCCTAGAGATAGTCCTAAATCTTCATCAACTATCAGTGGACATTGGGGCAATCAAACCCCGATTCTAATCTTCTCTCAAGTGGTATTTGGACCGTTGTCTTCGCAATCTAACTTAGACTTTGGAGAGTCATGCTTTGTTCTGAAGATGGTTCTACTTCTTGATCTGATCGGTGTCTTGGCAACCTAACCTAGACTTCCGAAATCTTCATCTGTCACATTAGACTGCTCTTTGAATCAATGCACTCCTCGCACATCAATTCAAAGAGGGGCAAAATGTAACACCCCAAAATTGGCACCTTACAATTCTAATCAATTTTGGTGCATTTTCTCATCATCGAAGTCCTATTGTACTAGGCAAATTTTCCTTCCTAATTGACTTAGTCTCAAATGCAGAAAATCTGAATTTGCATAAATCTCACACTATATTTAATTCCTAAATTTTCAAGTTTATTAGCTAAAAATCCCTATGATTAATTAATTTAATTCTAAAGTCCTACGTGCTTTTAAATTAAATTAATTCCACCCCCTTTAGCTAATACACATCAAAAGGAATTTAATAGTTATTTAATTATTTGAATGGATTATCCTCAAAAAGAATTCCATAATTCCATATGAAAAGCCACTTATGTGGCAATAATTCATTTCTTTAATTAAATATTTCCTCAATTTTGTCTCACCTTCCTCCATGGAAATGAAGAGTCAACCGTTTCTTTCCAAGAAACTCTTCATCCTCTTTCCAGGTTCTTCTATATTATGGACTTCATTTTCTTCATTAGGGAGCAATCTTTTAGAGTATCAAAATTATAGCGATTTCTAGTCTCAATTTTCTCTCATTTCTAAGCTTTTTATTGCATAATTAGCATAATTTCAATTAGAGTAATGGCACTTTGCATATTAACTTAGTTTGCTTATGTATCTAATAGTTTAATTCTATCTTCTTTTCAAGTTCTTAGATTAAAAACATGCATTTCCATTTTTAAATTGTAATTGCATCTCATATAGAATACATAGTATTTCAGTTTTTATAATACTTTCAAATCCTCCATTTTAACAATGGTCATGGTTTTTGGCTCTCATTCTGAGAGTAAATTCAAAAATCCCAACTAAATAGGAGGCAACAGGTCGATTCAATCAAATTTGTGGAATGGATAATTCATGTTCATTTTCACAAATTCAATGACTGAGCAATGAACATGTTGAGTTTGTGCCTAATTTAGAGGTCACTTTCAAGCACACACATGCTCCACTTCTTTCTTCTTTTTTGCTTAGTGAATGCTCTTGCTTCTATTGCTTGGTGTCTACAGAATTATCAGCTCTATTCCTCAGCCTGTATGATCAGATCTGCATGAAGACTTCTATCTTCACCAGAATTATATTCAACATTCCTCTACTATATAATAAATTCATTGTCTCTTTATATAGACATGATTTTACCATTTCAATCTCCTTGTATTTATTTTTCTTGACGTAGATTTCGTGATCCGCAAATCTCACCATGCATTTGCTTTAATATTTAAAGCTTTTCTTTATTTTTATTTCGTAGATTTCTCCTTGAAAAATGTGAATAAAAATAACTTTAAATCTTCTTCTTATCCTTAGTTCAACTGGTCGATGAAAACAAAGTAATCAATCGGTTAACTCTAATTATAGCTCTGCCAACTAAGTAGTTTTGTCATTTTCTAACTCCAGTTGATTTTGGTTGTCAACTCTTAGTTTGCTCAGTAACACTTTCTCAGGTACAAATGATCTTGGTTACTACTGATCTTGGGTAACACTGTTCTCGGGTACCACTGTGTCACTCAGGTAACACTGCCCATCAGTGTTGTATGTCTATCGGGGGACACTATGAACTTCTTGGGGTTCATTGTTTCTCGGTTAACACTGTCACTTAGTGTATACCTTTACCAACAACAAAAAATTTATCTCTTTAGATCTTTAAGTGTTGTGATAATATGTGTATGAGAAATCATAACCTATTAGGTGGACATTAATGACAATATAATACAATACATTAACTGATTTAATGTCTTGCATTTACTTTCTGCAGTTCGGTGATTATCAACTTATCATCTTCAAACATTCAATCAGTTATAGTTGATCAATCTCTCCCTTTGGCATTGATGGAAATATACTATCAACTCAATATGAAATATGCCATAACATACCAAACATATTGTTCTACAACCAATTCAAATATCTGACTCTCGGTAAGCTCTTCTAGCTTAGATTTGATTCTTTCGGAATGCTCTCCCTTTCTTCATTCCCTTCAATGGATAGGTGTAGCAATTCTATTTCTATCTCTGTAGCTCCCTTTTTTGGATAGATATGTAGTGTTAACTTTTCTCTATTTATCTCCCTTAGATGGATGGTTTACTTCATTGAATCTTTCTCTCCCTTTGTAGAATCATCTACTTTCTCTAATATTTTCTCTTCCTTTGACTAATGTTCTTCTCCCTGATGGATATTTCTCTTCTCTCCCTTTGGATGATCATGATAGATATTTCATATGGATATATTCCTCTCCCTTTGATAACAATTCCAAATAAAAATATACCATTAAATTCTTCTGTCCATCAGTAATATAGCTCTGTAATAGCCAACAATCTCTCTAGTGTTTAGTGCAAATAAGTAACTTTCTATGTACTGATATATCATTCCAGTCCATTATCTCAGCTTGCATCAACATGATTGATCTTCTGATAATGTGTAGGTTGATGAAGCCTTTAAGTCATCTTAGTGACTAGTAGAGAAGGGTCGAACCCCTAGTCTCTTCCTCAGGTACTCAAATGTATCTTTTGGCAATGGATTTGTGAATATTTTTGCTAATTTTTCTTTGGATTGTACATATTCCAGTATCACCTCTTTCTCTTGTACTTGTTCCCTCAAGTAATGATACTTAATAGCTATGTGTTTTGTCTTAGCATGCATCACAAAGTTCTTTGAAATGTTGATAGCACTAGTATTATCACAATAGATAATTACTGGTTCAAGAATTTCTTCATTCATACCTTTCAACAAATGCTTGATCCATGCAATGTTAAAGAAATTTGTAGCAGAAACCACACATTCTTCTTCTGTAGTTGATTGAGATATGCATCCTTTCTTTTTACTTATCCATGTGACAGGTCTGTCACCCATAAAGAATGATCCTCCTGTTGTGCTCTTTCTATCATCTATGTCTCCAGCCCAATCAACATCAATATAAAATTGTAGCTCAAAGTTTCCTTCTTTATTATACCACAAACCATAGTCTTCAACATTCTTCACATGTCTCAGAATTCTTTTAACAACAGTCATGTGTGATTCCTTGGGATTAACAAAGAATCTTGCAAATATACCAACTGCATGTGCTATATCTGGTCTTGTATGTACAACATACATTAGTTTTCCAATCATAGATTTGTATAAGGTCTGATTTACCTCGGTTGTCTTGTCTTCCTTTGTCAATTTGCATCTGATTGCCATAGGTGTTCCAACTAGTTTGGAGTCATCCATCTTGAATATCTTCAGCACTTCTTCGATGTATTTGGATTGTGTGATGTAGATGCATGCATCCTATTGTAGAATCTGTAGACCAAGAAAAAATTTGATCTCTCCAAACATTGACATCTCAAATTTTTTGCTCATTTCATCACCAAATGATTTGCATAACATATCATTACCCCCAAATATGATATCATCAACAAATATATTAGCAATCAAAACTTTATCATTAGTATCTCCTTTTAAATACAGATTACTATTATCACTTGTTCTTATAAATCCAATACTAATGAGGTAAGAGTGAAGTATTTAATACCATGCTCTCGGTGCTTGTTTCAATCCATACAAGGCTTTGTTTAGTCTACAAACCATGTTCCTCTTGTTAGGATCAACAAACCTTTCATGTTGTTCAATGTATACCTCCTCTTCTAGCATTCTATTTAGAAATGCAGATTTAACATCCACATGGTATAATTTGAATCCTTTAAAAGCATAAAAAGTAAGTAGAATTCTTACTCCTTCTAGTTTAGCAACGGGTGAAAATGTTTCTCCATAGTCAATACCTTCTTCTTGTGCATACCAATCTTTCTTTGTTTAGGTTGTGACTTCTCGATTCTCATTCAGTTTGTTTCTAAATATCCATTTGGTACCAATGACATTTTTGTCACTTGGTCTAGGTACTAATGTCCATGTTTTATTCTTCTCAATCTGTTCAATCTCTTCATTCATTCCACTAACCCATTCTTGATTCTCAAGTGGAGTATTAACATATTTAGGGTCAAAATCACAAATCAAACATCTAGTGTTAAGTGACTTACTTCTTGTTCTCATTCATGCTCTTTTGTCTCCTATGATCTAGTCTTGTGGATGGTGTCTTCTAACATATTTAGCAAGTATAGGTTCAGATCTTTGTTCATCATTCTGATGATCATTTTGACCTTCATTTTGATCTTCATCATTGCTTGGTTCAGCATTGTGAGCATTTTCCCAATTCCCGGTGTGTGCAGTTTGATGCTTGGCTGCATTGTTCTGTTGCTCGGTAGCGTTACATAGTTGCTTGGGAAAGGTGTCAAGTTCTTTGCTATAGAAAAATATGTTGTAGTCTTTTGGTTCCTTTCTGATTTCCTCATCATTTTTCTCAGAAAATTCATCCACTTTAACATTTTCACTTTCAATGATTTTGTTAGATGATTTGTTAAGACATTTATAAGATTTTCTTTTGGTAGAATATCCTGTAAATATTCCTTCATCACTTTTAGAGACAAGTTTCCAATGTCTATCATCTTTCAATATATGACATTGACTTCCAAAAATTCTAAAGTAACTCACATTTTGTGTGTATCCATACCATAGCTCATAATGTGTCTTATTGGTGTCTTTCTTCAATTGAACTTGGTTTAGTGTCTTGACAACATTACTTACATCTTCTCTCCAGAATGTTTGTGTGATGCCTTTTTCAATCATCATTGTTCTGGCACAATCAACAATTGATCTATTTCTTCTTCCAACAATCCCATTTTTCTACAGTGTTCTCCGTGCAGAAATCTGTCTTGTAATTCCATGCCCATTACAAAAGTTAGTGAATTCATCAGAAATAAATTCTCCTCCTCTATCTAATCTTAAACATTTAAGTTCTTTTCCACTTTTATTTTCAACTATGGATTTATACCATTTGAACATCTTACATTCTTTGGATTTTTCTTTTAAGAACATGATAGTCATCATCCCAGAATAATCATCAACAAATAGAATTAAGTATCTATCACCATAATAGATTTTTGTTCTCATTGGTCTACATAAGTCAGTATGTACTAACTCTAGAATAGCATTAGATGTGTAGGTTTTTCTCTTGAAACTATACTTTGTCATTTTTCCTTTTTGACAATTCTTGCGCATGAAATGGTTGGGTTTTCACATACTCGGTAAGCCTCTTACTTTCATTTTCTTTCTTATCCTAACCATGTTGTCAAAATTCACATGACATAACCTTTTATGCAACAACCAAATGTCTTCATTTCTAGCCAATAAAAAAGTGGTCTAGAATATATTACCTTTTGTTTGTTCACCAGTATTGATCAACCTTCCTGTTCCGTTATAGATCTTTGCCTTTTTGTTTTCAAATGCAAATCGGTGTCCTGTGTTATTCAACTGTGAAACACTTAATATATTATATTTAAGTTCTTTTCACCCAATACTCATTTTCACATCTGATCAGATTATTCAACATGATGGTTCCTTTTCCTTCAACTAGATAAGGTGAGTCATTACCCATCCTAACTGATCCACCATTATAATATTAAAAAGTTTCAAACTTTTCCTTATCTCTAGTCATGTGGTGACTACAACCACTATCAATAATAGAGACATCATTTTTAATATCTTTAGATATGAGTGCAGTTTCAACATACCTTTCTTCTTCATCTGAATAATCCTTGATAACAACACATACTACCTCAATATCTTCATCAGACTCGGTGTCAGTATTTTCAGATTTTTTCTCAACTAGGTAACAAGCCTTCTTGCCTTTTTCCTTGTAGTCTCGATTATCTCTTCTGTCAGAGTGTCGGTTGCTTTTGTAGTCTCGGTCATCACTTTTGTCAAACTTCTTTTCATAATATCTGTCATTGTTTCTTTCATCGTTTCTCTTGTTAGGGCATCTAGCAGCAAAGTGACCAATTTATTTGCAATTAAAACATACCAATGGTAATTTACCTTTCTATCTACCTTTTCCTATATGCAATATTCTAGCCATTAGTGCTTCAATTGCGTCAAGTTCTTGTTCGACACTATCACTTTCACTATCATTTCTCATAGTGTGTTTGGGATTAGATTTGCTTATTTTGAGAGAAGATTTGAATGCAGACTCAATAGTTGGTAAGACACTATTGTCATAATTATTCATCTCAAATGAAATAATTCTACCAATAAAAGTATAAAGAGTAACATTGTTATTTGCTACTGCTCTCATTTCTTGAATTGCAGATACTCTAATAGCATAAATAGGTAGTAAGGTTCTCATAATTTTACTTACCACTATTTCTTCCTCAAGTACTCCTCCTACTCCTTGAATAGCATAAAAAACCTCTTTGATTCTACTACTATACTGAGTGATGTTCTCTCCTTCTTTCATTCTTAGGTCATCAAAATTTCCTCTTATGCTTTCAACTTTATCCCTCAGCACATTTGTATCTCCTCCATGTACTAGCTTGAGTTTTTTCCACATTTTCTTTGCAATTGTGCATGATTTGACATCTTCAAATTCAGCATCAGAGAGTGAAGAAGAAAGTTCTATCATCATAGAACTATGTTCATGTTTCTCTCTCTATTAATCAACAATTGGAGGTCCAGCAGGTGCAACAAATTCAGTATCCAAGTACTGTGTGACATCATTTCCAATACCTGATAGTTGGAGTCTTATCCTTCTTTTACATGATGCAAATTTATGTTTGTTCAACTTAGGCACATCCATTTTACGCATCTTGTGATCTTTATCTTGAGTTTTTAAACTCTACTTCCAAGTACCATAGCTCTGATACCAATTGTTAGAATAACTGAGAGAGGGGGGGGGGTGAATAAGTGGCTTCAAAAATTATTCCAATAATTCAGCTTGAACTTATATCACAAATATAATATCCTTAGTTATCATTCAGTCCTACAAGATGTATGCCTTTAATTAATCTTATCAAATTTATACAGCTCGGTGAATATACTGTTTATTTGTTTCTAAGCTTTACCAAATAGATGTAATTAAACTTAGTGTTTACCGACCAATCCTATTTTAGTAATGTGTAAAGAAAAAAATCAAAGAAATGAACCATATACACATTTGACACATGGATTTTTAATGTGGAAACCTTGTTAAGGAAAAAACCACTAGGGGTTGGTAACCCAAAATTTTCACTCTTCTAAAGTGAGATCGGTGAAGAGCCAACTCTATTAAAGGTTACAAACATACTGTTAAGTGCAACCTTGTTAGAGGATTCAAAAATAATAGTTTACCTTTTGACCTTGAATTCACTATGCTGTCAACAAGAAAACCTTTTGATACTCTTGAGTATCTCAATACAATAAGGATGCTTAAATCCCACTTGGTTAAGAGATTTTCTGAATCAATGGTTAAACTGAAATAGTAAATGATCTGCTCAATAATACAACTTTGACTTGCAGATTTTTAGATCTATTGTTTGTCCATATTACCTCTCTGATTAATATGATATTCAATTCCTTTGCTCCCCTTCTTTCTTCTTTTTTGCTTGGTGAATGCTCTTGCTTCTATTGCTCGGTGTCTGCAAAATTCTTGGCTCTGTTCCTCAGCCTCTATGATCAGATCTGCATGAAGACTTATATCTTCACCAGAATTATATTCAGCATTCCTCTACTATATAATGAATTCCCTATCTCTTTATATAGACATGATTTCACCATTTCAATCTCCTTTTCTTTCTTGTTCTTGATGTAAATTGCTTCTTGATCTGCAAATCTCACCATGCATTTGCTTTAATATTTAAATCTTTTCTTTAGTTTTATTCGATAGATTTCTCCTTGAAAACTATGAATAAAACTAGATTTAAATCTTCTTCTTATCCTTAGTTCAACTGGTCGATGGAAATAAAGTAATCAACCAGTTAACTCTAATTATAGCTCTGCCAGCTAAGTAGTCTTTTTGTTTTCTAACTCTAATTGATTTTGGTCATCAAATCTTAGTTTGCTCGGTAACACTTTCTCAGGTACAACTGATCTTGGTTACTACTAATCTTGCGTAACGCTGTTATCAGGTACCACTGTGTCTCTTGGGTAACACTGTCCGTCGGTGTTGTCTATCCGTCAGGCAACACTATGAGCTGCTCAGGGTTCACTATTTCTTAGTTAACACTGTCACTCAGTGTATACCTTTATTGACAAAAAAAACTTTATCTCTTTAGATCTTCAAGTGTTGTGATAATATGTGTATGAGAAATGATAATATATTAGGTTGACATCAATGAAAATACAATACATTTACTGATTTAATGTCTTACATTTACTTTCTGCAGCTTGGTAATCATCAACTTATCATCTTCAAACATTCAATCAGTTATAGTTTATCAAGCTCTCCCTTTGGCTTTGATGGCAACATACTATCATCTCAATATGAAATATGCGATAACATACCAAACTTATTGTTCTACAACCAATTCAAATATCTGACTCTTGGTAAGCTCTTCTAGCTTAGATATGATTCTTGCAGAGTTCTCTCCCTTTCTTCATTCCCTTCAATGGATAGGTGTAGCAATTATGTTTCTGTCTTTGTATCTCCCTTCTCTAGATAGATATGCAGTTTTAAATTTTCTCCAATTCTCTCCATTAGATGGATGGTTTACTTCATTAAATCTTTCTCTCCCTTTGTAGAATCATCTACTTTCTCTATTGTTTTCTCTCCCTTTGACTGATGTTCTTCTCCCTGATGGATATTTCTCTTCTCTTCCATTGGATGATGATGATAGATATTTCATATGGATATGTTCCTCTCCCTTTAACAACAATGCCAAATAAAAATATATCATTGAATTCTTCTGTCCATCAACAATATAGCTCTGTAGTAGCCAACAATCTCTCTAGTGTTCGGTGCAGATAAGTACCTTTCTATGTACTAATATATCATTGTAGTCCATTATCTCAGCTTGTAGCAACATGATTGATCTTATGATAATGTGTAGGCTGATGAAGCCTTTAAGTAAGCTTAGTGACCAATAGACAAGGGTCGAACACCTAGTCTCTTCTTCAGGTACTCAAATGTATCTTTTGGCAATGGATTTGTGAATATGTTTGCTAATTGTTCTTTGGATTGTACATATTCTAGTATCACATCTTTCTCTTGTACTTGTTCCCTCAAGTAATGATACTTAATAGATATGTTCTTTGTCTTAGCATGCATCACAAGGTTCTTTGAAATGTTGATAGCACTAGTATTATCACAATAGATAATTACTGGTTCAAGAATTTCTTCATTCATACCTTTCAGCAATTGCTTGATCCATGCAATGTTAGAGCAATTTGGAGGAGTATCCACATAGTCTACTATTGCAGTTGATTGAGATATGCATCTTTTTTTTTTACTTATCCATGTGACAAGTTTGTCACCGATAAAGAATGCTCTTCCTGTTGTGCTCTTTCTATCATCTATGTTTCCATCCCAATCAGCATCAGTATAAAATTGTAGCTCAAAGTTTCCTTATTTATTATACCACCAAACATAATCTTTGGTATTCTTCAGATATCTCAAAATTCTTTTAACAATAGTTATGTGTGATTCCTTGGGATTAGCAGAGAATCTTGCAACTATACCAACTGCATGTGCTATATCTAGTCTTGTGTTTACAACATACATTAGTTTTCCAATCATAGATCTAGATAAGGTGCGATTTATGTTGGTTTTCTTGTCTTCCTTTGTCAATTTGCATCCGGTTGCCATAGGAGTTCCAACTGATTTGGAGATTCATCTTGAATATCTTCAACACTTCTTTGATGTATTTAGATTATGTGATGTAGATGCCTGCATCCTATTATAGAATCTGTAGACCAAGAAAAAATTTGGTCTCACCAAACATTGACATCTCAAATTATTTTCTCATTTCATTAAGAAATTATTTGCATAACATATTATTAACTCCAAATATGATATCATCAACAAATATCTTAGCAATACAAACTTTATTATCAGTATCTCCTTTTAAATACAAATTATTGTTATCATTTGATTTTATAAATCCAATATTAATGAGATAAGAGTGAAGTCTTTCATACCATGCTCTCGGTGCTTGTTTCAATCCATACAAGGCTTTGTGTAGTCTACAAACCATGTTCCTCTTGTTAGGATCAACAAACCCTTCAGGTTGTTTAATGTATACCTCCTATTCTAGTATTCCATTCAAAAATGCAGATTTAACATCCATTTGTTATACTTTGAATCCTTTAAAAGTAGCACAAGCAAGTAGAATTCTTACTCCTTCTAGTCTAGCAACAGGTGCAAAGGTTTCTCCATAGTTAATACGTTCTTCTTGTTCATACCCTTTGCATACTAATCTTGCTTTGTTCCTTGTGACTTCTCCATTGTCATTCAGTTTGTTTCTAAATATCCATTTGGTACCAATGACATTTTTGTCACTCGGTCTAGGTACTAATGTCCATGTTTTATTCTTCTCAATCTCTTCATTCATTTCACTAACCCATTCTTTATTCTCAAGTGCATTATTAACATATTTAGGCTCAAAATCATAAATCAAACATCTAGTTTTAAGTGAATTACTTCTTGTTCTCATTTGAACTCTTTTGTCTCCTATGATATGGTCTTGTGGATGGTGACTTCTGACATATTTAGCAAGTACAAGTTCATATATATTTTCATCATTCTGATAATCATTTTGACCTTCATTTTGAGCTTCATCATCACTCGGTTCAACATTGTGAGCATTTTCTAGATTCTCAGTGTGTGCAGCCTAATGCTCGGTTGCATTGTTATATCGCTCAGTACTGTTACACTATTTCTTAGGAAAGGTGTCAGGTTCTTCACTATAGAAAAATCTGTTGTAGTCTTTCGGTTCCTTTATGATTTTCTCATCATTTTTCTTAGCAAATTCATTCACTTTAACATTTGCACTTTCAATGATATTGTTAGAGGATTTGTTAAGACATTTATAAGCTTTTCTTTTGGTAGAATATCCTAGAAATATTCCTTGATCACTTTTAGAGTCAAGTTTCCCATTTCTATCATCTTTCAATATATAACATTGACTTTCAAAAATTCTAAAGTAGCTCACATTTGGTGTGTATCCATACCATAGCTCATAAGGTGTCTTTCTTCAATTGAACTTGGTTTAGTGTATAGACAATAGTACTTACAGCTTCTCTCCATAATGTTTGTGTGATGCCTTTTTCAATCATCAGTGTTCTCGCACAATCAACAATTTTTATATTCCTTCTTTCAGCAATCCCATTTTGCTGTGGTGTTCTCGGTGTAGAAACCTGTCTTATAATTC
The DNA here is from genome assembly GCA_018584345.1 of Thuja plicata. Lineage (NCBI taxonomy): Eukaryota > Viridiplantae > Streptophyta > Pinopsida > Cupressales > Cupressaceae > Thuja > Thuja plicata. Next base: position 168,292 of record MU224430.1, on the reverse strand, counting down.
CACGCTCATTACAAAATTTAGTGAATTCATCAGAAATAAATTCTCCTCCTATATCTGATCTTAAAAATTTCAGTGCTTTTCCAGTTTTCTTTTCAACTATGGCTTTATACCATTTGATCATCTTAATTGCTTCAAACTTTTCTTTTAAGAACATGAAAGTCATCATCATAGAAAAATCATCAACAAATATAATTAAATATCTATCACCATAATATATTTTTGTCATTGGTCCACATAAGTCATTATGGACTAACTCCAGAATAGCATTAGATGTGTAGGTTTTTCTCTTGAAAGTAGACTTTGTCATTTTTCCTTTTTTATAATTCTTGCACATGACATGGTTGGGTTTTGACATACTCAATAAGCCTCTTACTTTCATTTTCTTGCTTATCCCAACCATGTTATCAAAATTCACATGACATAACCTTTTATGCCACGACCAAATGTCTTCATTTATAGCCAATAAACAAGTGGTCTGAATGTTATCAAGATAGAATAGACTACCTTTTGTTTGTTCACCAGTACCGATCAACCTTCTTGTTCCATTATAGATCTTTGCCTTTTTTTTTCAAATACAACTTGGTGTCCTATGTTATTCAGTTGTGAAACACTTAATAGACTATAGTTAAGTTATTTTCACCCAATATGCATTTTCACGACTGATCAGATTATTTAACATGATGGTTCCTTTTCCTTCAACTGAACATTGAGTCATTACCCATCCTAACTGATCCACCATTATAATATTAAAAAGTTTCAAGCTTTTCCTTATCTCCAGTCATGTGGTGAGTACAAATACTAGCAATAATCCAGACATCATTTTTGCTAAATTTAGATATGAGTGCAGTTTCAACATACCTTTCTTCTTTGTCTGAATCATCCTTCATAGAAAAAAATACTACCTCAACATCTTCATCAGACTTGGTTTCAGTGTTCTCATCTTTTTTCTCAACCAGGTAAAAATCCTTCTTGCCTTTTTCCTTGTAGTCTTGGGAATCTCTTCTGTCAGAGTGTCGGTTGCTTCTGTAGTCTCGGTCATCACTTCTATCAAACTTCTTTTCATAAGACCTGTCATTGTTTCTTTCATCTTTTCTCTTGTTAGGGCATCTAGAAACAAAGTGACCAGTTTCTTTGCAATTAAAACATGCCAATGGTAATTTACCTTTCTAGCTACCTTTTCCTCTTTTCAATCTTCTAGCCATTAGTGCTTCAATTTCATCAAGTTCTTGTTCGTCACTATCATTTTCACTATCATTTCTCATAGTGTATTTGTGATTAGATTTGCTTATTTTTAGAGAAGATTTGAATGCAGACTAAATAGTTGGTAAGACACTATTGTCATAGTTGTTCATTTCAAATTAAATAAGTCTACTGATCAAACTATCAAGAGTAACATTGTTATTTTCTACTACTCTCATTTATTGAATTGCAGATACTCTAATAGCATAAAAATGTAGTAAGGTTCTCAAAATTTTTCTTACCACTGTTTCTTCCTCAAGTACTCCTCCTACTCCTCAGATAGCATTACAACCTCTTTGATTCTACTATTGTACTGAGTGATGTTCTCTTTGTTTCATTCTTAGGTCATCAAACTTTCCTCTTAGACTTTCAGCTTTAGCCCTCAGAACATTTGTATCTCCTCCATGTACTAGCTTGAGTTTGTCCCACTTGCAGTTGTGCATGATTTGACATATTCAAATTCATCATCAGAGAGTGAAGAAGCAAGTTCTATCATCATATGATTGTGTTCATGTTTCTCTCTCAATTGATCAATAGTCAGAGGTCTAGTAGGTGATACAAATTCAGTATCTGAGTACTATGTGACATCATTTCCAATACTTGATAGATGGAGTCTTATCCTGCTCTTCCATGATGTAAATTAGTCTTTGTTCAAATTAGGCACATCCTTTTTACTCATTTTGTGATCTTTGTCTTGAGTCTTTAAACTCTACTTCCAAGCACCAGAGCTTTGATACCAATTGTTAGAATAACTGAGGGGGGGGGGGGGGGGGGTAANGGGGGGGGTGCTAAATCAGTGGCCTCAAAAATTAATCTAATAATCCAACCTGAACTTACATCACAAATATAATATCCTCAGTTATCATTCATTCCTACAAGATGTATGCCTTTAAGTAATATTATCAAATTTATACTACTCGGTGAATATACAATTTATCTGTTTCTAAGCTTTACCGAATAGCAGTAATTAAACTTAGTGTTTACCGACCAATCCTATTTTAGTAATGTGTAAATCAAAACATCAAAGAAATAAACCATATACATATTTGACACATGAATTTTTAACGTGGAAACCCTATTAAGGGAAAAACCACTTGGGACCGGTAACCCAAGATTTTAACTCTTCTGAAGTGAGATCTGTGAAGAGCCAACCCTATTAAATGTTGCAAACACATTGTTAAGTGCGACCTTGTTAGAGGATTCAAGAATAAAAATTCATCTTTTGACCTCATATTCACTATGCTTTCAACAAGAAAAACTTTTTATACTTTTGAGTATCTCAATACAATAAGGATGGTTGAATCCCACTCGGTTAAGAGATTTTTTGAATCAATGGTTAAACTAAAATAGTAAATGATCTATTCATTAATACAACATTGACTTGCAGATTTTCATATCTATTTTTAGTCCATAGTACCTCTTTGATCAATATGCTCTTCAATTCATTTTCTCCCCTTCTTTCTTCTTTTCTTCTCAGTGAATTCTCTTGCTTTTGTTGCTCGGTGACTACAAAATTCTTGGCTCTATTCCTCAGCCTCTATGATTAGATCTACATGAAGACTTCTATATTCACTAGAATTATATTCAACATTCCTCCACTGTATAATAAATTCCTTGCCTCTTTATATAAACATGATTTCACCGTTTCAATCTCTTTGTCTTTCTTGTTCTTGACGTAGATTGCTTCTTGATCCACAAATCACGCCATGCATTTTATTTAATCTTTAAATCTTTTCTTTAGTTTTATTCCATATATTTATCCTTGAAAACTATGAAAAAAACTAGATTTAAATCTTCTTCTTATGCTTAGTTGAACTGGCCGATGAAAACAAAGTAATCAATCAGTTAGCTCTAATTATAGCTCTGCCAGCTAAGTAGTTTTGTCATTTTCTAACTGCAGTTGATTTCATTCATGAACTCTTAGTTTTCTTGATAACACTTGCTTAGGTACATCTGATCTCAATTACTACTAATCTCGAGTAACACTATTCTTGGGTACCACTTTGTCTCTTGGGTAACACTGTCCATTAGTGTTGTCTATCTGTTGGGCAACACTATGAACTGCTCGGGGTTCACTGTTTCTTGGTTAACACTGTCACTGGCTATATACCTTTACTGACAACAAATTTTTTTATCTCTTTAGATCTTCAAGTGTTGTGATAATATGTGTATAAGAAATCATAACATATTAGGTTGACATCAATGAAAATACAATACATTAACTAATAGTGATCATCAACTTATCATCTTCAAACATTCAATCAGGTATAGTTGATCAATCTCTCCCTTTGACATTGATGGAAATGTACTACCAACTCAATATGAAATATGCCACAACATACCAAACTTATTGTCTACAACAAATTCAAATATCTGACTCTCGGTAAGATCTTCTAGCTTAGATTTGATTCTTGCAGAGTGCTCTCCCTTCATTCCCTTCAATGGATAGGTGTAGAAACAATGTTTTTGTCTCTGTATATCCATTTTCTAGATAGATATGCAGTATTAATTTTTTTCCAATTCTCTCCCTTAGATGGAAGGTTTACTTCATTGAATCTTTCTCTCCCTTTGTAGAATCATCTACTTTCTCTAATGTTTTCTCTCCCTTTGACTGATGTTCTTATCCATGATGGATATTTCTCTTTTCTCCCTTTGGATGATCATGATAGATATTTCATATAGATATATTCCTCTCCCTTTGACAATAATGCCAAATAAAAATATATCATTGAATTCTTCTATCCATCAACAATATAGCTCTGTAGTAGCCAACAATCTCTCTGGTGTTCGGTGTAGATAAGTACCTTTCTATGTACATATATATCATTGTAGTTCGTTATCTTAGCTTGTGTCAACATGATTGATCTTCTGATAATGTGTAGGTTGATGAAGCCTTTAAGTCAGCTTAGTGACCAATAGACAAGGGTCGAACCCCTTGTCTCTTCCCCAGGTACTTAAATGTATCTTTTGATAATAGATTTGTGAATATGTCTGCTAATTATTCTTTGGATTGTACATATTCTAGTATCACCTCTCTCTCTTGTACATGTTCCCTCAAGTAATGATACTTAATAGCTACGTGCTTTGTCTTAGCATTCATCATAGGGTTCTTTTAAATGTTGATAGCACTAGTATTATCATAATAGATAATTACTGGTTCAAAAATTTCTTCATTCATACCTGTAATACCCCAAAATTGGCACCTAATAACTTAATCAATTTTGGTGCATTTTCTTATCTTCGAAGTCCTATTTTACTAGGCAAATTCTTCTAATTGACTTTAATCGACTGAGTTTCAAATGCAGAAAACCCAAATTTGCATAAATCTGACATTACAATTTAATTCATAAATCTCACATGATTATTAGCTAAAATCCCTATGATTAATTGATTTAATCCTAAAGTCCTAAAGTACTTTTAATTAAATCAAATACACCCTCTTTGGCTAATATACATAAAAGGAATTGAAGAGTT
>MU224430.1:139364-163479 GCA_018584345.1 Thuja plicata | reverse complement strand
AAAAGCTTTGCAAGTTCAATTAGTTAATCAATTCTAGCTTACAAGTATTTCAATTCCACATCTTAAGCATGTTCAATTCATAGAATAGCTTCATTTTCATTATATTTAGTTGTTGATTTCTCACTTTCAATGGCTATTTCACACACACTCACACTTTAAAAATCCTCCATATTAGAGCAGATCCGGTTGTTGGCTCTCGTTCTGAGGGTATACTACAACAATCACTCCTAATTAGGAGGCAACAGGTCGTCTCAATCCCTTCGTAGAGCAAATAATTCAATGTTTGTCTTTGCGAATTCATGGATTGAATAATGACTATGTTGAGTTTCTTGTTGGATTGAGAGGTCACGTTCAGCAATAAACAATACCTTTTAGCAATTGCTTTATGCATGCAATGTTAGAGAAATTTGCAGCAGCAACCACATATTCTAATTTTGTAACTGATTGAGATATGCACCCTTGCTTTTTACTTATCCATGTGACAAATGTGTCACCCATAAAGAATTCTCCTCATGTTGTTCTCTTTCTATCATCTATGTTTCCAGCCAAATCAACATCGGTATAAACTTGTAGCTTAAAGTTTCCTTCTTTATTATACCACAGACCATAGTCTTTGGTATTCTTCAGATATCTCAAAATTATTTTAACAACAGTGATGTATGATTCCTTGTGATTAGCAAAGAATCTTGCAACTATACCAACTGCATGTGCTATATCTGATCTTGTGTGTACAACATACATTAGTTTTCCAATCATAGATCTGTATAAGGTCTAATTTACCTCGGCTGTCTTGTCTTCCTTTGTCAATTTGCATCCGGTTTCCATAGGTGTTCCAACTAGTTTGGATTCATTCATATTGAATATCTTCAACACTTCTTTGAGGTATTTGGATTGTGTGATGTAGATTCCTGCATACTATTGTAGAATCTGTAGACCCAGAAAAAATTTGATGTCTCCAAACATTGACATCTCAAATTCTTTGCTCATTTCATCAGGAAATGATTTGCATAACATATCATTACCTCCAAATATGATATCATCAACAAATATCTCAGCAATCAAAACTTTATCATCAGTATCTCCTTGTATATACAGATTAATTTTATCACTTGTTCTTATAAATCCAATACTAATGAGATAAGAGTGAATTTTTTCATAAAATGCTCTCGATTCTTGTTTCAATCCACACAAGGCTTTGTGTAGTCTACAAAACATGTTCCTCTTGTTAGGATCAACAAACCCTTCAGGTTGTTCAATGTATACCTCCTCTTCTAGTATTCCATTTAGAAAAAGAGATTTAACATCCATTTGGTATACTTTGAATACTTTAGAAGAAGCATAAGCAAGTATAATTCTTACTCCTAGTCAAGCAATAGGTGCAAAGGTTTCTCCATAGTCAATAACTTCTTCTTGTGCATAACCTTTGCATACCAATCTTGCTTTGTTCCTTGTGGCTTCTCCATTCTCAAACAATTTGTTTCTGAATATCCATTTGGTACCAATGGCATTTTTGTCACTTGGTCTAGGTACTAATGTCCATGTTTTGTTCTTCTCAATCTATTCAATCTCTTCATTCATTGCACTAACCCATTCTTTATTCTCAAGTGCATTATTAACATATTTAGGCTCAAAATCATAAATCAAACATCTAGTGTTAAGTGACTTACTTCTTGTTTTCATTCCATCTCTTCTATCTCCTATGATCTGGTCTTGTGGATGGTGTCTTCTGACATATTTAACAAGTACAGGTTCAGATCTTTGTTCATCATTCTGATCATCATTTTGACCTTCATTTTGATCTTCATCATTGCTCGGTTCAACATTGTGAGCATTTTTCTGATTCTCGATGTGTGCAACTTGATGCTCAGTTGCATTGTTCTGTCACTCGGTACTGTTACACTGTTGCTCGGGAAAGGTGTCAGGTTCTTCACTATAGATAAATCTATTGTAGTCTTCTAGTTTCTTTCTAATTTTCTCATCATTTTTCTCAGCAAATTCATCCACTTTAACATTTGCACTTTCAATGATATTGTTAGAGGATTTGTTAAGACATTTATAATCTTTTCTTTTGGTAGAATTTCCTAGAAATATTCCTTGATCACTTTTAGAGTCAAGTTTCCCATTTCTATCGTCTTTCAATATGTAACATTTACTTCCATAAATTCTAAAGTATCTCACATCTGGTGTGTATCCATACCATAGCTCATAAGGTGTATTATTGGTGTCTTTCTTCAATTGAACTCAGTTTAGTGTATAGACAACAGTACTTACAACTTCTCTCCAGAATGTTTGTGTGATGCCTTTTTCAATCATCAGTGTTCTGGCAAAATCAACAATTGATCTATTCCTTCTTTTAGCAATTCCATTTTACTGTGGTGTTCTCGGTGCAGAAACCTTTTTTGTAGTTCCATGATCATTACAAAATTTAGTGAATTCATCAGAAATAAATTCTCGTCCTCTATCTGATCTTAAACATTTCAGTTCTTTTCCACTTTGCTTTTCAACTATGGCTTTATACCATTTGAACATCTTAAATTCTTTAGACTTTTCTTTTAAGAACATGATAGTCATCATCCTAGAATAATCATCAAAAAATAGAATAAAGTATCTATCACCATTATAACTTTTTGTTCCCATTGGTCCACATAAGTCAGTATGGACTAACTCAAGAATAACATTAGTTGTGTAGGTTTTTCTCTTGAAACTTGACTTTGTCATTTTTACTTTTTGACAATTCTTGCACATGACATGGTTAGGTTTTGACATACTCTGTAAGCCTCTTACTTTCCTTTTCTTGCTTATCCTAACCATGTTGTCAAAATTCACATGACATAACCTTTTATGCCACAACCAAATATCTTCATTTCTATCCAATAAACAAGTGGTCTCAATGTTATCAAGACAGAATAGATTATATTTTGTTTGTTCCCCAGTACCAATCAACCTTCCTATTCCATTATAGATCTTTGCCGTTTTGTTTTCAAAGGCAACTCAGTGTCATGTGTTATTCAACTATGAAACACTTAATAGATTATACTTAAGTTCTTCTCACCCAATGTGCATTTTCACATCTGATCTGATTATTCACCATGATGGTTCCTTTTCCTTCAACTGGACAAGGTGAGTCATTACCCATCCTAACTGATCCACCATTATAATACTCAAAAGTTTCAAACTTTTTCTTATCTCCAGTCCCGTGGTGAGTACAACCACTATCAATAATCCTGACATCATTTTTGCTAACTTTAGATATGAGTGCAGTTTCAACATACCTTTCTTCTTCGTCTGAATCATCCTTCATAGAAACAAATACTACCTCAATATCTTCATCAGACTTGGTGTTAGTGTTTTCAGATTTATTCTCAACTAGGTAACAAGCCTTCTTGCCTTTGTCCTATTTGTCTCGGTTATCTCTTCTCTTAGAGTGTCAGTTGCTTCTGTAGTCTCGGTCATCACTTCTTTCAAACTTCTTTTCATAAGATTTGTCATTGTTTATTTCATATTTTCTCTTGCTAGGTCATCTAGCAGCAAAGTGACCAATTTATTTGCAATTAAAACATACCAATGGTAATTTACCTTTGTATCTACCTTTTCCTCTTTTAAATCTTCTAGCCATTAGTGCTTCAATTTCATTAAGTTCTTGTTCGTCACTATCACTATCACTATCATTTCTCATAGTGTGTTTATGATTAGATTTTCTTATTTTCAGAGAAGATTTGAATGCAGACTGAATAGTTGGTAATACATTGTTTTCATAGTTCATCTCAAATGAAATAATTCTACCAATCAAAATATTTAGAGTAACATTGTTATTTTCTACTGCTCTCATTTCTTGAATTATAGATACTCTAATAGCATAAATAGGTAGTAAGGTTCTCAAAATTTTACTTACCACTATTTCTTCCTCAGGTAATCCTCCTACTCCTTAGATAGCATTAACTACCTCTTTGATTCTACTACTGTACTGAGTGATGTTCTCACCTTCTTTCATTCTTAGGTCATCAAACTATCCTATTAGGCTTTCATCTTTAGCCCTCAGCACATCTATATCTCCTCCATGTATTAGCTTGAGTTTGTCCCACATTTTCTTTGCAACTGTGCATGATTTGAAATCTTCAAATTCAACATCAGAGAGTGAAGAAGTAATTTATATCATCATAGAATTGTGTTCATTTTTCTCTCTCAATTGATCAACTATTGGAGGTCCAGTAGGTGCAACAAATTCAGTATCCAAGTACTGTGTGACATCATTTCCTATACCTGATAGATGGAGTCTTATCTTTCTTTTCCATGATGCAAATTTGTCTTTCTTAAACTTAGCCACATCCCTTTTACTCATCTTGTGATCTTTAGCTTGAGTCTTTAAGCTCTACTTCCAAGCACCAGAGCTCTGAGACCAATTGTTAGAATAAATGAGGGGGGGGGGGGGGGAATTAGTGGCCTAAGAANTAGAATAAATGAGGGGGGGGGGGGGTGAATTAGTGGCCTAAGAAAATAATCTAATAATCAAACCTAAGCTTATATCACAAGTATAATATCCTTAGTTATCATTCATTCCTACAAGATGTATGCCTTTAAGTAATCTTATCAAATTTATACTTCTTGGTGAATATACTGTTTATATGTTTCTAAGTTATTTAAGACATACAATACATATAATTTAGGGTGTGACTTTTTTCACCCACTTGGGTGTGTGTGTGTGTGTGTGTGTGTGTGTGAGAGGTAATATCTAACTTCATACATTATAACTATAACACACTAATTTAAATAAATACATATAAATATTAATAAGATTGAGACCCACCATTCATTTAAATACTTTTAATTATTTTTGTCCAAAGTTTTGTATTATCTAATTGATAATCAGTATATTTTTGTTTTTTATTAATGAAGTGGGGAAGGGCTCCCACTCCCATTATAATAAAATTTGAATTATAAATATTAATATTGTGCTTTAAACCCTTAACAGGGGAGAAAAATATCAAGAAAACTATTCAAATAATTCCAAAGAACTATCTTAAGAGTGGAATGAAAAAATTGAAATACAAAATTATAAAAAGATAACTCTTTTGATTGATTTAGGGTTGAGCAAGTTATGAGTTTGAGGGAATAACTCCCTTTCGGCCAAACCTTGGATAGTCTCCTTCAACCATCTTGCTAAAGCTCTTAGTGCACACAATATTAAGCCTCAAGTTATCTTCAGTCCTACAAGATAAATGCCTTCAAATGATCTCAACAAATAACTACTACTCAAAGTTCACTGTTAAACCTTATTCTTACTGTTTACCGATTAGCAGTCTTTTATTTATCAAAATGCAGTAACTAACTTAGTGTATATCGATCAATCTAGATTAGTTATGTGTAATGCAAAACACTAAAGTAATGACTCATAAACACAATGACACATGAATTTTTAATGTGGAAACCCTGTTAAGGGAAAACCCACTTGGGACCGGTAACCCAAAATTTTCACTCTTCTAAAGTGAGCTTAGTGAAGAGCCAACCCTGTTAAAGGTTACAAACACACTATTAGGTGTGACCTTGTTAGAGGATTTAAATAGAATAGTTTGTCACTTGATATCGGGCATCTCTATGCTACCTTTTATGACCAAACCTAGTGTAGTTTGTCAAATAGTATCTGGCATCTCATGCTATCTTCATGACCAAACTTTTTGATACTCCTTGGGATGTATTTCAATATAGAAAGGATTGTTAAGTCCTTCTTGGTTAAGAGACTTTTTGATTCAATGGTTAAACTAAAACAGTAAATGATTTGTTCACATTTACAACTATACTTTGTAGATTTTCAGATCTATTGTCACCTCATAATACCTTTATGATCAATGTATCTTTTCAATACCTTTGCCCCACTTCTTTCTGCTTGGTGATGCTATGCTTCTCTATTGCTTGTTGTCCACAGAATTAGCTCTGTTCTTCAGCTTGATTGATCAGGCCTGATTCAAGTCTTCCTTCATCAGTTTGTGTCCATCATTCTTCTTCTCTATTCACCCCTAATTCATAATGAATTAGCTTGTCTCTTTATAGAAATGATTTCACCATTTCTCAGTTCTTAAATTTCCAGTTCTTGGTGTGATTCACAATTTTAGCCAATCTTTCTTTAAAGCTTTACTTCAGTTTTATCCTGTAGATTTCTCCTTGACAACTAGAATAAAAAAAATTTAAATCTTTCTCTTATCTCTAGCTTTAACTTGTCGATGAAAAAAATATTAACAACTAGTTAACTCCTTCTTTAGCTCTTGCCAGCTAATTCTTGTGTCATTTCTGAACTTCAGTTCTTTTTGGTGTTTATCTCCTTGTTAGTTTTGATCAACACTTCAGTTCTCCTCAGGCATCTCCGTCGGGGTTGTTTGTGTGTCGGGCATCACTTTGAAGTTTTTCTTGTCGGTAATGATTTTTATCCTTCTCATCAGTAATGCTTGTCGGGTTTTTTTCTCGGGCATCACTATGACTTTTCTCTCAGGTTTCTGTCTCCGTCAGGGTGCACTGTCCGTCAGTTTTTTTTAGTCACTTAGTGAATACTAATCTTTTATGCATTATTGAAAGCATAATCTTTATCTTTCTGATTCAGTGAAGTCTTTGACACTTTGTATATAACCAATTAGATTATATCAAGTTGACATCAATAATAATAAAATATATTAACTTATTTAATTTCTTGCATTAACTTTCGGTATCTTGGTGATCATCAACTTAACATCTTCAAACATTCAATCAGTTATAGGTCATCAATCTCTCCCTTTGGAATTGATGGAAACACACTACATTATCACACTATATTATTAATAATACAATATGAAATATATAAGTTGTAGTTCATCAATCTACCAATCTTATTGTTCTATAACCAATATAAATATCTGGCTCTCAGTAAGCTCATATAGCTTAGATTTGTTTCTTGTAGAGTGCCTCTCTTCAATCTTCAATCCCTTCACTAGATAGATTTAGTAGCTTCTGATTCTTTTTCTAATGTTGTTTCTCCCTTTGAATGTTCCTCTCCTTGTTCATCTCTTTTTCCTTTGACAACAATAAGTCATCTTTTCCTTCATGATACTTCTCTCCCTTTGATGGATATTTCATATGTATTCTCTCCCTCTAGATATTCTAGATATTCTCTCCCTTTGGATAATTATAATCCCCCTTTCAAATCTCTCTCCCTTTGATAACAATGCCAAAGTAAAAGTTATATCATGCCAAATTTATCTTCTTTCACCTATTTATAATATACTCCTTGAATTTCCCTATCCATCAGCAATACAGTGACTCTAGTGTTTGGTGTAGATATGTACCTTGTTGGTACTGATGTATCTTTGCAGTCCATCTCTATGGTTGCATCAACATGAATGATCTTCTGATTATGTGTGGTTTGATGCAATGTGCTAGTCAGCTTACTGACCAATAGACAAGGGTCAAACCCCTATTTTGTTTCGAATGTAACTTTAGGCAATGGCTTTGTGAATATGTCAGCTAATTGTTCCTTTGATTGCACATATTCTAGTATCACTTCTTTCTCTTGAACTTGTTCTCTTAAGTAATGATACTTGATAGCAATATGCTTAGTCTTAGCATGCATGAATGGATTCTTAGAAATGTTTGTTGCACTGGTATTATCAAAATAGATAATCATTGGTTCAATAATTTTTATATTCACAACTTCTAGTAACTGTTTGATCCATGTAATATTAGAGTAGTTTGCAACAAAAACCACATATTCTACTTCTACAGTAGACTGTGAGATGCATCCTTTCTTCCTGTTGATCCATGTGATAAGTCTGTCACGCATGAAGAATGCTCCTCCAGTTGTGCTCTTTCGGTCATCTAAGTTTCCATCCCAATCAGCATCTGTATAGACTTGAAGCTTAAATTTTTCTTCTCTTTTATACCATAAGCCATAGTCCTTGGTGTTCTTTAGATATCTCAGAATTCTCTTGACAACAGTAATGTGTGATTCTTTGGGATTAACAGAGAATCTTGCAACTATTCCAACTGCATGTGCTATATCTGGCCTGGTATAAACAACATACATTAGTTTTCCAATCAATGATCTATACAAGGTCTAATTTACCTCATTTGATTTGTCTTCTTTTGTCAACTTACATTGTGTTGCCATAGGTGTTCCAACTAGTTTGGAATCTTCCATCTTGAATATCTTCAACACTTCCTTGATCTATTTGGACTGAGTGATATATGCCTGTATCTTGTTGAAGAATCTGTAGAACAAGAAATAATTTCATCTCCCCAAACATTGACATCTCAAATTATTTTCTCATTTTATTAGCAAAGGATTTACATAACATTTATTTACCCCCAAATATGATATCATCAACAATTATTTCAGCAATTAGAATATTACCATCAATATCTTCTTTTAAATATAGATTGTTGTTTTCACTTGTTCTTACAAATTCAATACTTATGAGATAGGAGTGTAGTCTTTTATACTAGACTCTAGGTGCTTGTTTCAATCTATACAAAGCTTTGTGTAGTCTACATACCATGTTTCTCTTGTCTAGATCAACAATCTCTTCTGGTTGTTCAATGTGTACCTCTTCTTCTAGTATTCCATTTAGGAATGCAGATTTGACATCCATTTGGTATACCTTGAATCCTTTGAATGAAACATAAGAAAGTAAGATTCTAACTCCTTCTAGTCTGGCAACGTGTGCAAAGGTTTCTCCATAATCAATACCTTCTTCTTGTGCATACCCCTTGCATACTAACCTTGCTTTGTTTCTTGTGACTTCTCCATTCTCATTCAACTTATTTCTGAATATCCATTTGGTTCCAATGATATTCTTGTCATCTGGTCTCAGTAATAATGTCCATGTACTATTTTTCTCAATCTGTTCTATCTCTTCATTCATAGAACTGACCCATTTTTCATTTTCAAGTGCAGTATTAATAGATTTAGGCTCAAAATCACAAAGTAAACATCTAGTGTTCAACGACTTAATTCTTGTTCTCATTCCATCCTTCTTGTCTCCTATGATGTGATTCTGTGGATGATGTCTTCAAACATACTTGGAAAGTTTTGGTTCAGCTCTTTGTCCATCATTCTGATCATCATCTTGACCTTCATTATGATCTCCATTGCTTGGAACATCATTTTGAGGATTTTCCTAATTTTGGGTAATTGCAGCCTGATGCTCGGGTGCAATGTTCTATTGCTTGGGAGAGATACACTGTTGCTTGGGTAGAGTGTCAAGTTATTCAGTGTAAACAAACCTGTTGTAGTCTTCTGGTTCTCTTTTGCTTTCCTCATTATTTTTCTCTGCATATTCATCTATTCTGATATTTGTACTTTCAATGATCTTTTTAGAGGACTTGTTAAGGCATTTATAAGCCTTGCTCTTGGTGGAATACCCTATAAAGATACCTTCATCACTTTTGGAGTCAAGCTTTCCAGTTCTATCATCTTTCAAATTATAACATTGACAACCAAAAATTTTGAAGTAACTTACATTGGGTGTATAACCATACCAAAGCTCATAGGTTGTCTTTTTGGTGTCTTTCTTCAATTGTACTCTATTCAATGTGTAGACAATAGTACTGACAGATTCCCTTCAGACAGTTTGAGTGATGCTTTAATGTAGAGAATCCTGAGAAGTGTTTCCATTTTATGAAAGTAAAATGGGTCTCGATACAAAAACAATAACTTCTTATTGAAATATTGGATTTGGATAATTTTGGGATATATTTTGAGGAACCTAATTAGCTACATTTCCACAAAAGGGATGTTCAATATGATATCTGGTTCAAAAGTTATAAATAAAATATTGCAGGATAGATATGTGTGATAGATTTGAAGTTGTTTGTTAAAGAACCAAAGAAGTATTTTTTTTTATTGATCTTGTGAAATATTTGCCTCTATTCAATTAATTGAATGATTAAATGAAGATTGGATCATCAAGATCCTAGTTGTTGAGAGTTTTTGCATGATGATCTGCATCAATTAGTATCAGAGCTCATAAGATTCTAAGCGTTTATATAGAGCATTATTGTCTATACACACACACAAAAAAGCAACTTCCTTTTGCAGTTAGTAGATAAGGACCCTGCAACCATAACTTTATCAGAAAAATAAAATAACCAAAATCACTACTCAAGCCAAAATGCTGGTGTAGATTGCCTCCTTCGGCACTTTGTTTACACGCTCAAAATCTTTTGAGCTCTGATACCGATTGATGCAAAGTATCATGCAAAAAATCTCAACAACTAGGATATTGATGATCCAATCTTCATTTAATCATTCAATTAATTTAATAGAGGCAAATATTTCACAAGATCAATCAACAACAAAATACTTCTTTGGTTCTTTAACAAAGAACTTCAAATCTATGACATATATCTATCCTGCAATCTTTTATTCATACATTTTTAACCAGATATCATATTGAAAATCCTTTTTTTGGAAATGTAGATAATTAGGTTCCTCAAAAAATATCCCAAAATTATCAAAATCCAATATTTAAATAAGAAGTTATTGTCTTTGTACAAGGACTCATTTTACTGTCATAAAACATAAACGCTTCTCTCCCAACCTGTCTAGGGCATCACACATATTTCAAAAAACAAGTCGATTATAAATAAGACCAAATCCATTTTAATCCTATATGAATATAGTTTCCCAAAATGTAAGAAACATATTTTTTCCATGGTTAAATCATGAGATAATCAGAAATCATTGACTGTCACTCCATTGAAAACTGTTTATAACAAGTTCTTACCAAAAATACCACAAATTTCACAAAAAATAATAAAAACAACTCAAAAAAAATGTAAATGAAAGATTTTTCATATGTCTTTCCATTGAATTAAACTAGAACTTAATATTCATCCATATGTGTCCATACCAGACAGTACAATATGGCTATTCTCAGAAATCCTGGAAACTACAAACAATAACTTTGCCCAAAACGTGCATAACTTATTCATTTTTAATGAAATTGAACCCCAAAAAAAGGATGAGAAGGAGAGTTCATTATAATATCTATCCGTTATAAATATACAGGTTTTCCAGGCCATAAATGGTCGTACAAGGCCTAGAAACATGAACATAACAGAAAACACTAATCAAAATGCAAGTTTAAAACAAACCAATTTGTTCCCAAAACTTTCTCCTCCTCTATTCTTTTAATAATGATTTGGTTTGACCAATAAAACATATTTATACATGTTTTGTAGTTATAAACTATCCAACCACCCTTATGATCTTTCATCTTCCCTTATACAACTTTAATGGATTTTTGCATTCTTTCTTTTTGCAACTTTCTATGCATTTTGACAACTTTTGTGACACTTTATAAAAACAAATCCACACTTTGTAAAACACCCCTAGACATGTCCAAATAATATATTTAATACCTTTTACATACTTTCTAGCCTTCTCATGGCCTTTTATGCAATTTTGACCTTTTGACCAAACTAGGTTCCAAATGGACAACTATGAAATGTTTTTACAAAAATGGCTCATTAGCCTTACATTAATTAATTACATTCAAAATGTTCATTATCCTCTTGGTGTATATCCTTGTGCCTAGGTGATCCTGCACCATACTTTTAGATTTCAAAAGTTTCCAAGTCCCTTGGAAACATGGAACCAATAACCTGCAAGAAAAAATTATACCAAAACCTTGTCATTTGTCTTCATTTACCTCTTCCTCTTCATGCCTCTTCTCTCATCTAATTTAATTTCAAGGAAACATGACTGTCCTTTCAATATTCTTCTCTAATGCCCCTATCAGTGGAGCATCAATGGCTGAAACATCCATGGTGCCATCAGTCAGGAATCCACCATCACCTCTGCCTCACATTTTTCCTCACCTAGGAGTCCCATCCTTCCTCTTACCCTAGTCTTTGGCAACCAAATATCCCTCTCCTTGGCCTTGGACCTTCTCTTGTCCCTTAATAGACCTTCCTTGTCTGTACACACACCAAACCAACTCCTTTTTTAGATAATGGATAAGCACCTGCAACCATAACTTTATCATAAAAATCAAATAACCAAAACCCTTGCTCAACCCAAAATCCTTATGTAGATTTCTTCCTTTGGCACTCTATCTACACACTCAGAATCTTCTGAGCTCTGATACCAATTGATGTAGAGCATCATTAAAAAACTCTCAAAAACTAGGATATTAATGATCCAATCTTCATTTAATCATTCAATTAATTGAATAGAGGCAAATATTTTACAAGATCAATAAAAAATAAATACTTCTTTGGTTCTTTAACAGACAATTTCAAATCTATCACATAGATCTATACTGAAATATTTTATTCATAACTTTTGAACTAGTTATCACATTGAAAATCCCTTTGGTGGAAATGTATATAATTAGGTTACTTAGTACGTATCCCTAAATTATAAAAATTCAATCTTTCAATAATAAGTTGTAGTCTTTGTACTGAGACCCATTTTACTGTCATAAAACAAAAACACTTCTCTCCCAACCCATCTAGGGAATCACATATATTTCACAAAACAAGTCCACTATAAATAAGACCAAATCCATTTGAAGCCTATATGATTATAGTTTCCAAAAATGTAAGAAAAATATTTTTCCCATGATTAAATCATGAGATAATCAGAAATCATTGATTGTCACTCCATTGAAAACTGTTTACAACTAGTTCTTACCAAAAACACCACAACTTTCACAAAACATCATAAAAACAACTTAGAACAAATGTAAATAAAATATTATTGATATATATTTCTATTGAATACAACTATAACTTAATATTCATCCATATGTGTCCGTACCAAATAGTACAATATGACTATTCTCAAGAATCCTGGAAACTACAAACAATAACTTTCCCCAAAACATGTATAACTTATTCATTTTATAATTAAATTGAACCCAAACAAAAGAATTAGAAAGAGAGTTCATTATACTATCTATCCATTATAAATATATAGGTTTTTCAGACCGTAAATGGCCGCACAACACCTGGAAACAACAACATAATAGAAAACACCAATCAAAATGCAAGTTTAAAACAAACCAATTTGTTCCCAAAACTTTCTCCTCCTTCTCTATTATTTAAATAATTATTTGGTTCAACCAATAAAACATATTTATACATGTTTTGTTAGCTATAAAATATCCAAACACCCTTATGACCTTTCATCTTCCCTTTTACAACTTTAATGCATTTTTGCATTTTTTCTTTTTGCAACTTTCTATGCATTTTGACAACTTTTGTGACACATTATAAAAATAACTCCACACTTTGTAAAAACCCCCTATACATTTTAAAATAATAGATTTAATACCTTTTACATAATTTCTATCCTTCTCATGGCCTTTTATGGAATTTTGACCTTTTGACCAAACTAGGTTCCAAATGGACAACTATGAAATAAATTTACAAAAATGGCTCATTAGCCTTACATTACTTAATAACATTAAAAATGTTCATTATCCTCCTGGTGTATATCCTTGTGCCTAGGTGCTCCTACACCATGATTTTCTCTATCATCAGTGTGCTTGCACAATCAACAATGGATTTGTTTATCTTCTTAGCAATCCCATTTTGCTGTGGTGTTCTTGGTGCAGAAACCTATCTTTTAATTCCATGCTCATTGCAATAGTTAGTGAATTTATCAGAAATAAATTCCCCTCCTCTATCTGATCTTAAGCTTTTCAATTCCTTGCCACTTTGTTTTTCTACCATATCTTTATACTGTTTAAACATCTTGAATGCTTCTGATTGTTCTTTTAAGAACATAACTGTCATCATTCTAGAATAATCATCTACAAAGAGAATGAAATATATATCTCCATAGTAACTGTTTGTCCTCATAGGTACACATAGATCCGTATGGAATAATTCTATAATTGCATTAGATGTATGGGCTTTGCTCTTGAAACTAGAATTTGTCATCTTACCTTTTTGACAATTCTTACACATGATATGCTCGGGCTTGGACATGATCAGTAAGCCTCTTAATTTCCTTTTATTTCTTATCTTTATCATGTTGTCAAAATTCACATGATATAATCTTGTTGGAATTAATGGGAAGTAGTACTAAGAGGGGAGGGGTGAATCAATACCTCTAAAACTTTTAACATCTTTCACAATTCATCATTAGTAATCATTCAATTCTGTATTACCAACCATTACTGTTATTCTTTCTTATGCATGTATTGTTTGTTCACAATCTTTAATAGTTTTCAACAGTCATAGAAACATTCATGAAAATGATAAACACATAACACAAGATATGGTATCACAGAAAAATCTTGTTAGGAAGTAAAAACTGCGGTGGGGATGGCACCCACAAAACTTCACTATCTACAAAATGGAAGGGAGCCAGTTAAGGCTTATAATTTGATCACTTCTGATGATCTACCCTATTAGGAGTATTAAGGTGGAGACCTGTTAAAATCTACTTTGTTAAGAGATTTAGCAACACTGATTTAAGTGTGCACTCAGTTATGAGATTTACAATAGGATGGTTAAGCCCACCTTTCTTGAAAAGATTTCATTAGTGTACTACACTTGTTATATTGAGTACAAATGTTGACCTAACTGTATGCAATCTACTATTTCTGATTTATAGATCCATTAAAGCTCTTATAATAATAATATCACCTTAAGTGATTGATGAATACCTTTTCTCTGCTTGTCAGTAGCCTCTGTTCTGTTCTTGAAAACTGATTTGATTTTATTTGTGTTCTTCTAGATGAATTCTTTGTCTGGTCTTTATTTTCTCTCCGTGGATACTATCTTCATTGACCAACAGCTATTCTCAATGGATTGAGCACCTATTTATACAAGTATTTGACCTCTCTTGGAATTCACATTTTACAATGTTAACTCTCAGATCCAAGGTTTACAACTTGACCTTGATCTTTAGTTTGCATGTTTTAAAACAGTAAAACTAATTAAAAAAATAATAAATACATTGCTTTCTCTGCACATAATGGATTTAAAATAAAATCAAGAAGCTATAAATACAACTTTAGTGATTTATCTGACGTGGAAAGTCAGATCCACTTTTTGTGGGATGTCACTGACTGTCGGTTCTTGGTCGTCAGTTTGAACTTGCAGTCTGTTAGTGTTCCTTGACTAAACTATTCATCGGGTTCCCTTTATCTGTTGGGTTCCTCTCTTTTCTATTTCATTGGGTAGCATTGTTGTTACTCGTCGGGTTTCTTTTACCTTTTTGTCATCGGATAAAAATTAACAGT
Organism: Thuja plicata; assembly: GCA_018584345.1. Classification (NCBI taxonomy): domain Eukaryota; kingdom Viridiplantae; phylum Streptophyta; class Pinopsida; order Cupressales; family Cupressaceae; genus Thuja; species Thuja plicata. The sequence continues at coordinate 148,258 of MU224430.1, read as the reverse complement.
GTTTGTTAGGTAACCTTGGCGTCAGATAGTGTTGTGCCCTGTCTGTCGGTGTAGAGTAAACCGATGGTGCAGATCATGGTTTTCATTAAGTATACTAATGGAAAAATATAACACCTTCAATCTCCCCCTTTGACATTAGTATCAAAAACTGATATGTGCATAATACTAAACTCTTTTGGTATGTATACACCATGTTTATATCCTTGTCATAATATGACTCCCCCTAACTGTGTGCACCGTTATAGTATATGTATATGTACATGTATACTATTCATTCTTTGTATGTACATTATTTCCCCCTTTTTTTTACTATACATATGATTTCCTCCTTTTAACTGAGGTGAGTGAACATATCAAATTTCCCCTTTCTTTGATATTGATGACAAAAATGTACAACTTATAATATGCCAAAATTGTGACAAATAATGTGCAACTTACAATGTGTCAAAAATGTTAGAATGGGTTGTTTTGATATCTTCTAGTAGTTTCTCACATTGTTCTTTCAGCTATTCTAGTGCCATGTGTTGCAGCTCTAGTCTTGCGTGCATATCATAAATGTTGTCCAGGACAGACATTTCTAGGGTGGCAATTAGAGTATTTTCCTGTGTCATATTTTTTTGTAGGAGTGTAAGTGTCGGTAAGAGCTTAATTTGGAGCTCATTGAACTCATATCTATACTTCATCTCTGCAAACTATATGTCATGTCTTTGTTTCCTAGCCTATATGATTTGTTCATTGTGTAATTTAAGTGCTTCTTCTGTGTTGGCTAGACTCTGTGCACTAGACTTAAGATCAACATCTATTTTTTCTATCTTGTCGATATACTTGTGAGTGAGTTGATATAAAGTGCACAATTTCTTTATTAAGATAATGGCTTATGATAGAATTGGATCAATTGTACTTACCAATTCAGATAGCTTGACCTTTTTCAGTGCCACTTCCTGGCTTATTTTCTCTACGAGCTTGAATTCATACTTTTGTTCAAGTCTCTCTTCCATAACCTTCTCAGCATCGGTATTCTAAGATGTTATTGCATCTGTGAGTATGACTAGTTGATCAATCATTGGAGCTTTTTGATCAATATATATGTATGGTACAATCTATTGAAGTATATTTCTTGCTACTTCTAGTACCTTGGCCTCTTTTTCTGCTCTCTTTAGTTTATCTTGAATAGCTTTTCTTTCATAGAGCTTAGCATATTTTGTTAATGCAGTCAGATCCAATGTTCTTGGATCACAGACTGGAATCTCAATGATTTCATCTAGAGTTACTGGATTCTTATTCTTTCCTTTCTTCTTCTTTGAGTTTGAGGGGATGCAAATGTATGAACTACCATAGCTAGTTCATTTGTGCATTCTGAATTACTTGGTGAAGGTTTTATAGAGGATGCATCTTGTGTCTTCTTCTCAATGGGCACCTGTCAGTTATGTGAAGATGTCTCTTCATAAACCTTGGGTGTTTCTGCAAAATGTGCTCCATATTTCTTCTCCAGCTCATCCTTCTTTCCTTCGTCACCTTTTTCTGTTGGTTTATCCCCTTTTTCCTTTTGAGTTTCTTCCTTATTCTAATAAGTAGAAGTATCTTTTTGATCATTGGTTGCAGCTTGCTTTGCAGTTGTATCTGTTGTTTCTTTGGCTTCTCCATCACCCTTGTCTTCGGGTGTGCTTGTTTCCTTTTCATTTGATCCCTCATTACCCTCCAGTATGTTTATTTCCTTCATTAGGAAAATCATGTTACTTTGAGTTGTGGCTTGGGCTTTGTCATTGTTGGTGTCCTACTCATTGGTTAGATCCTTGTCAACAGTGACATCCTCATCTTTTTGTATATCTTCTGCAGGGTCTTGCACTTTTGAGTGCATGATTGAGGTGTCCTACACTTGTTCATAAGCAATTTCAACTATCTTACCATCTGATGTCTGCAATACTTGATGGCTTTATTGATCCATAAGTGTGATAAATATAACATCATCTTTCTTCTTTGGATCATTGTCAGAATCATAGTTAGTGATATCTTGGATATTTTCATCCATGATTGTATCTAAGTTAATAAGCTCATCATCACTTTCTTGATTGTCCAGAGCAATATGCCGAGGACTTGCATTATCTATATCTCCTCCTCTCTGTGAGGTGTGTTTGTGAGAAGTAATTGTTTCTCTCAACTTGTTGACTCTACTGGTAGATCCAGGAGTTGTCTCCATTTAGTTTCAGTCATTAAATCCAGTTCTATAAACTTGTTCTCTAGTACTTTGCATGCCCGTATTTTGGCTACAAATTTACTTGAGTGTTTATTTAGTACTTCTTTTATCTCTTCAACTTTGGATTTAGGAGGAATCAGTCTCACAAGTATTCTTTCTCTTGCTTCTCTCTCTTCTTTCAAGGCATATGACCACTGTTGGTATACCCTTTTCCCTAGCTCGTTAGTTATTTGATTTACAAATTCTACAGGTGCATACTTGTTCTTGATCATTGATTTTATGACTACCTCTTGTATTTTATTCTGATCCTCTAGGTTCAGTGTATCCCATTGTCTGATCTTTTTATCAGTCATTGTGCCATGAGTAGCAATGGATTTGGCAGCTTTATCAACTGTTTGATTTATGAAGTTCTTCTTCACTATATCAGGCTCATCATCTTTAGTGTCATCCAAGTCATCCTTTTTCCTAACCAACCTTTTCATCTTCTTTGGTGGTGTGGTTTTGACAGTTTGTTGTCTTGTTCTTTTTGCTGGCTGCTTCCTCATATAGGTCCTTACTTGACCTTTCTTAAGTGGTGTGGTGTCGGTTGCAGCAGTTTGACTCCTTGTCCTTTGCTTCTTTATAGGAGGTGGAGATGGAGGTGTATCAGATTCAGTAGCCTTTGTATTTGATTTCTTTTGTTCTTGTTCTTCACCGATGGTGCCCTGTTCATCAGTTTCCTCTTGTTGATCCTGCTCTTCATCTATAACCGATAGAATCTTCTTGAGATTCTTAACCATTTTATCCTTTTTTTTTATAGTCTTCTTGACTTCTAGGCCTTGTTTTATTTTATATTTGGCATCTTCATATGTTCCAAACCTTGGTTGTTTCTTATCAAAGGGATCATTGATCAGTGCCTCAATTGCACTTTTAGCTTGATCAATATTGATCTCATAGTCTAATGATGCTAACCAAACTGTTCTTGGTACAACCGGTTTGATATGGGTGTAATATGTGTGCCATAAAACATATCTCATCTTGTGTTTTTCAACTAGCTGTTTAGGAATCCTAGCTCTTTCCTTTATCTTTTCCTTGAGCTCAAGGAAGTATTCAGACATAACAGACTCAAATTTTTCTCCTAGCGACTTAATCAGTTCACTAATCTATTGGGTTACCGGTTTGATAGTGTCCCATACAAATTTTCCTACTGAAGGAAAGTATTCTTGAAAATAGAAAAATGTACACATGATAAGTGATCCAAACTTACGTGTGTTTCTCTTTGCAGACCTGATTTTGATCATGTTCTCATCAAGTTGTTTTAATAGGATCTCACACAGATACATCTAAATTCCTTTTGTTACAATCTTGTAAGTTGTGCTTACTGCTATTGCAAAAATGTTGTTCAGTCTTCTAGCCTAAAAGATTTTATACCCAATAACACATGCACCAAATTTTAGCTCTTCGTTAGTGATTGTGTTCACTTTAAGACCTCTATTGTCTCCTTCTACATTGGTGAGTTTTTTAACTTCTTTCATGGATGGATGCTTGTGTACCCTAGGCTTGTCAGTTATTGGATAACCAGTGATAGGGTGAAGAACATCCTTGGTTATTTTCTTGGGTTGGTCTAGCCATAGCTTGCTGTCATGCATCCTGCTTAAGAATAGCCTAATCCAATCTATTTTGAATTCCCTCGGAAAATGTAGGGCATTGGTTAACCCTTTGAACTCCAAGTGTTTGTGCTCTTCCTTTAGATTTCCTTTGGCATCACATAGCTTCTTAAAAGCTTAATCCATTTCAAGATCACCTATTTCTGCGATCTTGCAGTGAATGTACCTAATGTCCTTTATGAGCAAAACCCTAGGTGGAATTTTTGAAAACGCACCGGCTTCATCAGGTTTTGATGCATTTTCTGGGCAGATTTTGTACTTAGGTTCTACACATGTACTATTCTTGATCAATTTTACCATATTCTTCTTCTCATTCTTCATCTTAGCGGTTCTTGAGGTGGTTGCCATTATATTTCAATTATTTAGGGTATTCTCAAAATTAGGGCTTTCTTGATAAAATAATGATAGAGATCTTTCGGTGCCTTTGGTACTTCAATTCAAAATAGTGATGAAAGATCTATTTTTTGTTTATGCTAAATCAATCTGGAGATGCTTCTGCCTTCTGCTCTTTAATCGCTTGGTTTTTTGCTCTGCTTTCTCTTCAAATCGCAGGTGAAAAATGAAGTTGTCCCGTCGACTATTTATAGACTTGTTGACCTAAGTCTTTGCATTAAATGCTCAATGAATCATCGGGACATGAAGATGGGTTTCATTGGGAGGACATTTCAAATCATCATCAGTGAAGACATGATGTATTTGGGCAGTTGTTAACCATTTCACTTTTACCGATGGATATCGGTATTCTGTCACGACAACTTCTAAACTTTGCTTGATTATCGACGGTCGTCGAGTTACATTGGTAATTTACCATTTTTGGTAGTTGACCGATAATTTATGATAAGTGTAAACAACTCATTATTATGTTCACCGATGATTTTCGGTAAGTGTTTACTGACGGTGTTGCATTCTTAGATTTGTAACAAGTAAAGTAATATGCATCTTTGGTTCATGAAGATTTTGACTATTTATTAATTTGTATAATGGAACTAATGCAAAATATGACTTAGTATAGTGTAGTTCCATACTTACTTGTTCAAATTAAGTGGGGTTGGTGGTGTCACCGGATCCATTGGATGGGGTGTCACCATTTGCATTTTTTGGCCCAGCTTCATCATTGTCTAAAGATTTTATCCACATTTTGTCTCTTGCCCTCCGGATATCTTCAATGGTGTTTCCATTGGGATATGTGTTTGTCTCTATCAATCAGTCTTTGCAATCTTTCTTTAGGCGACCAACTTTATGACAATGTAAGCACGCCATTCTGGGGTTTGACTAGCCTCTAGACCTTTTGGTCCATGCTCTCATGCAGTTTGCAGAAATGTGACCTTATCTACCACATGCTATATAGTTTGTCCAAGTGTTGTAATCCCATACATATTGATTACCGATTCTCTTTGGTTGATAAGGAACTTCTTTACCTTTTGGCTTCCATGCTTTCTTTTTCTTTTTCTAGCATTCTTCAGATGTGTGCCCATTCATCTTGCATGTATGACAATATTTGTCCATGTAGGTTTCCTTGTTTGGATTTTTATCTTTCTCTTGCATTCATAAGCCTTATGTCCTTTCTTGTTACATTTATAACAGAATCCTATGAATGAAGATGTAGGTGTAGATTTAGGAGTACCTTTCATTTTACCTCTGCATATATTTGATGTGTGCCCTTGCTTTCCACAGTGCTTGCATGTTAGCCTTTTTGATCTTGGATTTTCATAGACATTCTTTGGATTTGATGATTCTCCATTTTTGGTAAATCCTATACCGTTGTTGTTGTTGACTCTGTTGGAGATTTGCCTCTGTGCAAATAATTGATTGTATGTTTGTCATTGGTGATAACATATAATATACAACAAGTATCCTATATGCAATTAATAGTATAGATGTTTTGGTACTATGCATGTTTATTTCCATGGTGTATACATGTTCTAGATGCTATGTGCATTCACGTCGAGTCAGATATGCAGTTACAGTTGAGCTATAATTAATCAGTTATGGTAGTTGAACTTCCATAGTTGCGCCTATCTTTGGGATATGTGTGTTTGTATTAATGTTTAGTTATGATTTAAAGATAATTATCCAAAGGTGCTAAACATGTTTCAGCACAATGTTGATGTTAGAGTTAATTTGGTGAAGCCGACTTTGTGAAGCGTCATGTCTATTTAGTTTGAGTTGTGCGGTCCTAACTTTGATTGCATGCTTGATTGAGTTGACAAGAAAGTTGATGAAGTGTTTCCAGATACCGTCATGACCTTATCCTTGGTGAAGATACATATAGTAGTTCTATTATATTCGCTAAGTATGAAAAAAGAAATGAAGTGAAAAAGAAAAGACAGAGAAGAGCAAAAAGTCAGAAAGAATAAGTTGAAGATCTATGTGAAGAAACAGAAGTTGATTGCAATTCATTGGAACTGATCAAGACAGCAGGTCTACTCAAATAGTTCATTTACCAGATATAGTGTATATCTTTTGTACTGAAGGTTGTAGCCTTTGCCATCTTAGCAGTGAGCTATTGTACAGTGAGTCGTCACCCTTAACATGGTTATCTGTAAAAGACTCCTAATAGGGTCTGACCTTTAACCAAGTCTCTGTACTTCTTACATTGTAAAGATCAACTCCTAACAGGGTTGTAAGATCTTCTAACAGGGATCATTATAAACTAGTGTAGTTATTTGTTGGTGCTAATTCCCACTGGGTTTTTTACCTATTTGGTTTCCCCGTAATCAAATTGTTGAGTACTCTATTGTGTTATATGAATGTGCATTTACTTTATATCAAATTACATTTAAGAAAGAGAAAATAATTAAATTGACTGATAAATGATTCACCCCCCTCTTAGTTATCCTTGGAACTATTCCAACAATTGGTATCAGAGCTAAGTGCCTTGGAGAGAAAACCTAACAACTTAAGGTAGATCAGATGTCATACTTCAGGAAAGAGAGTCCTAAGTTCAATGGAGAAAACTATTTTGACTGGAAGAACAAAATGATAACACATCTTCAGTGCATTGGATTTGAGATCTATGAGATTGCCACTCAAGAAATTGAAGTTCCCACCTTGAAAGATCTTTCAGTAGAAGACTCTACTATGAAACAAAAGGAAGTGTTCACTAATAATGCAATTGTCAAAGAAGCCCTAATCAGTGCCCTATCTGACAGTGAATTTTCTGAGATCAAGAAGATAGAAAAAACATACTCTATTTGGAAATACTTAGAAGATATGTTTGAAGGAGACATCCAAGAAAAGAATGTGCGTAGAAAGGCATGGAAAAAAAGATACAACAATTTAGAGATGTTACTTGAAGAAAACATCAGAGCTTACAATTAGAGGATTAATGAAGTAGTATCAGGTATAAGAAACAATGGTGGAGAAATATTAGAAGAAGATATAATGGACAAATTAATGACCACATTGACAGCAGATTATGAGTGCAAGATCAATATCTTAGATGAGACTATGTAGTTTTCAAAATAATTCGAGAGGGAGACTTTGATCAGCAAAATATCTGCATTTGAGATATCTAGATTGAAGAGAGAACCTAAAAGTGAGACAACCTTCAAATCCATAGTCCACAACAAGAAATCTATAAGCAACTCTAGTAATAATGAAGAAGTGGATACAAAACTAGAAGAAATCATTGCTATGATTTCCAAGAAGGAAAGGAAAGGTAAAGGAAAATATGAAGGAAATCTACCATTCAAATGTTTTTCATGTAACAAAGTTGGTCATTTTGCATCCAAGTGCCCTACAAGAGTCAAGAAGTTCAGATCAGATTACAAACCTAAGTACACTAAAGAATGTTATCATGTTGAGGGTGGTGTAACTAATGATGACTCAGGAGAAGATGAAATTGGATTCACTGTCATTAAAGATATTGAGAAGATGCTTGAAGAAATGGACAAAGAAGATGAAGTAAAAGAACTGAAGTTAGCATTAGTTTCAAAAGCTGACATCAGAACTAACTAGATCAATGATAGTGAATGTTCACACCACATGACAAGAGACAAAGATAGATTTGTATATTTGGAAAAGTACAAAGGTGACATGGTTAGATTTGGAAATAACACTCCCAAACCTATCATAGGCAGAGGTTTTAACACCTTAGATGGAAAGAACAAGATAGATGATGTTCTCTATGTTGATGGTTTGCATCATAACTTACTAAGTGTTGGACAGTTGCTTGATAAAGGATATTAGTTGGAATTCAAAAACAACTAGTGCATTATGAACAACAAAGAAGGAGACATGATTGCTTTAGGCTCAAAGACCAAATGTAATGTTTTTCAGCTCAACTCAGAAGTAAGTTGTTTTGTTGCAAAAGTAGATGACAGTTGGCTATGGCACAAGAGACTTTGTCATATCAATTTTGACAAAATAGTCAAGATAAGTAATGTAAAGGAAGTAAGAGACCTTCCTGTATGTGATGAAAACCTACCTGCAAGAGACAACACTAAAACATGCAAACATTAGGATTAGCCAATAAAACAATAAGATTCAAAGAGGGTTAGCATGTTAAAGATGAAATCTCTAAAGCAAGAGTTTAAACCACAACCTTCGATGAGCTTGAACAAGGGCACCCAATGCCTTGTTGATGTGCTCTTAGAGATAAATGTGGGTGTGCTCTCCCAACACAATACTAAATCTCACTATTTGATTGAAAATGCAAGCTAAATGGAGGAATGAAGACCTCAAGAACAAGTATGAGGAACTTGTCTCAAGCTTTCACCATGGATGAGAATGCAAGTTTTAAACTAAAATGATAATGCAAGATCTAACTAAGATGATAGAACTAGATTAATTCCATTATCCCTAAGATGTGATATCTAGATTCAAATATGCAATAACATAAAAATGAACTAAGATAAGTATGCTAAAATGCTAAGTGCTCTAAAATGAAAATGGCATAATAACAATGCAAAAATGAGAGATGGATTTACTCTTGGAGAGGTCTCTATTTATAGATTTTTGGAGGGAAGGGAAGGGCTTGGATGAGGTGGATCCTATGTGGCATCCACATAGATGCCACATAGAGGACACAAGGGCAAAAGGACAAGCCATGC
>MU224430.1:83857-98108 GCA_018584345.1 Thuja plicata | reverse complement strand
GATCCATCAAGACATTTCCTCATGAAATGATCATAAACGGGGAGTACCACATAGTGAATATCAATAACAAAACAAATAAAGAGGGATCAAACACTGCATGCTATCAAAATAGAATGATAGTGGTGATTTAATGCATCTACAACCTCAAAAACATGGCAACATTGATCCAATAACAGAAAATGCATTACAAATGCCAAGCTAGTCACAGTCTCAATGAAATAAACAATGTATATAAAAGCAATATATGGTGCACAATAGTAGCAAGCATGCAATGACAACAATACCATCATATGTATATATATGTGTGTATGTGTGTGTGTGTGTGTGTGTGTGTCTCATAACAGGGTCATTTGGTGCTCAAACAGTGAGCTCATAAACAATGCATGATGCCCTAGCTTGCAGCGCGAGCCATCAAGACATTTCCTCATGAAATGATCATAAACAGGGAGTACCACATAGTGAATATCAAAAACAAAACAAATAAAGAGAGACCAAACACTTCACACAATGCCTTGAAGGTAATAGTAGCAATGCTCTAACTCTCAAAGCTCGTGGGTCATCAAGCATTCCAAATGCAAAGATATAAACAATGCTAGTATTAAACAATGAGCTCATAAACATTGCAACACAATATTTGCACCTTAGTAAACAAATGTTAACACAATATGTTGTTAACAAAATATGTTAACACCATGTATCTTAGCCTATTGTGTTAACATATGTTATTAATTTGCAAACAAACATAATAGGCTAACATATATGTTGTTAACATATTTTGTTAACTAAGGTGCAAATTTTTTGCTGCATAGACATGACCCTCAAAGTTTGTGGGTCATCAAGCATTCCAAATGCAAAGATGTGAACAATGCTAGTATTAACATTCATATTGTGCCATTAAATCAACAAATTCCATCAAAATGAAATTTAGTTAATGAGAAGACAAAGCTCGAATGCCTACCTCAAGTCATGGCTTCCATATGAAGATCAAATGCTAAGGAACTATGTTATAAAATTTCAAGGCATGAAATTTTATAATTGTACATATATTAAATTTGAATGCATGAAATTTGACCTCTGATTTGACCTTGATAATGTCCCCTCCATTTCTTATGTTTGATCATGAATTTTATAAGTGTATGGCTTGACTATGCACATGCATAATTGTAGATGAGGATCAGTAATAGGGTGCCAGGCATTGCTTAGATCCTTTGGATCTAACCCTATCTTTTCCTTCCTTGCAAGTTGTGGATCATACAGGAGCATACTAGATCAGAACACCAAGTCAACACTTCATTACTTCAGGAAATGTTTGGTACCTTCATTATTTATGTTCATCCACTTATGTATGTTTGCAATCATTCATATTCTTTTGAAAATTTTCTATACTCATATTCTTCTTATGTCTGAGTCTTCCAACTATGATCAATTTAATGCTATAAATCTTGACTTAGAATTTGATATCAACCTGTTGATATGATTACAATGTGGGGGAGTCGAAGAAAATATATGTACAGTTATAAAACCTAAGTTTAAATTTAAAAAGTAACATATCATTTATAAAACCTACCGTAACATGTCATTTTTTGCTTGGCATTTTTTGTCACAACTAAAGAGTTCTCACCACAAGCAAATAGAAAGACCATTTTATATTAAAACCATATGTGTAGATATAAACATTAAGTACAATATGTCCAATTTTTTTGTAGATATACACATTAAGGATCATGTCAGATAATACAAGGGAATTCAATCAAAATAGGGAGACAATCACTAGATTGTTGTTTAACTTTCAAAGAGAAGGCGATGACAAATGTTATTGTCCATGCAAGAGTTGCAACAACTTAAAGACAAGAAGAATCAAAATCAAAATAGAAAAGAGACATTGTAGGGAGAATGGTCACATTGAAGGGGGGTTTGATTATCATCCATTGGTAATTGTTATTTGTTATATTGTTTTCACAATTGATATACATATGAACCATGGAAGGAGGTTTGATTATCACATTGAAGGGGGGTTTGATTATAATCATTTTTATATAGGTCGATCTCCCCAGTGTAGTACGTGATATGGGCCACCACTTCTCAGAGGAACATAGGGGTATGAATATAGAGGAACATGGAGGTGTGAGTAGTGAAGCTTAAGATCACAATCCCATGGAAGATGACGATCATGCACCAAAAAACACATTTGAAGATGATGGTATGAATGCATTGATCGTTGACACATTTCATACTAGTGCTACTGGTGCTGCTGTTGATGATGATGATGATGATTATGATGAGGATGACATTGATGTCGTCTATGATATACCTCTACTTGAGAAGGAGAACACGACCATTTACAAAGGCTCACAATCTACTCTTCTCTCTGCTTTATTGTTGTTGGTGAATTTGAAGGTTATGAATGGTTTAACCAACATAGAAATGCCACGTATGCTAAGGTTTGTCATATACATCATTATAGTTGATAAACAGTGAAATATGTACTATTAAGATTATTTATAGTAACGACTTATATTTTTTTCTGTAGATTTATAGGTGAGTTTCTCTTACCACCATCAAATGTTCTCCCTCACTTGTACCGAGAATTATGTGCCACTATGAAACATATTGGAATGGAGTATAAAGTAATAGATGTTTTTCCCAAAGATCATATTATTTATCATAAAGAACATGAAAAATGTAACAGGATGCCCTGGATTCCATACGAGCAGATATCGAGATGATCAAATGACAAAAAAGGTGTCTTGCAAGGTTCTTTGTTACATCCCCATTATTCCACGTCTGAAATGATTATTTAGGTGCAATAGCTTGGCACAATTTATGGATTACCATGCACGCGACAGGAGTCAAGATGACATTATTCGAATGCCTGTGGATGGTTCATCATTTATGGACATGTTGTCTGACTTTAAGTCACTCATTTTTTTTGGCAATATTGGTCAGTCTAGTCAGTCTTGAGTCTAGGTCTAAGTCACTATAGGTAGGTAATCTTTGCCAGATTTCCCTTCATTTTCCTTTTTGTTCTAAGCCAGGGGGGATGTTTTCAAGGTCTCATTATTTGGGTAGGTTGTAGCACCCAATCTGGAAAAGATTATCATCTTTCAATTGATGATCTTTTCAGCAGAAGAATGGTTGGTGATTATGGCTTCCAGGAATTCAAAAAGTGTCAGAAGAAAGTTCTGTTGGTGGTATTTCTTGCTTGGCAACTTTCCTGGTTCTTTGTTCTGATCTCTGTGCTATGGTAAACCCTGGAAACCCTAGACTTTCCAAGTGTTAAACGATGAGATAAACCCTAAGTCTTGGCGCATTCTATTTCTCAGTTACTTTTCCTGGTCACTAATGGCATGTGCTTTAATTCAAGTCACCTAGTCGTGATGCTCTGAGCGAATATCCCTTTTGCTTTCCCAACTTTGCGTTTTCACTGTGTCGCATAGTCTCTTAAAAATTTTGAATATTCCTTCTGTGTTCTGAGACTTAGCACCTTCTTCTCAGTCGGGTAGTCGCAGGATACTTATGTCATAAGGCTCTGTGAAGATGGGACCCACTCCTTAGTCGGGTGATCGTAGGATAGTCTCAGCAGTTACCAAAGTATCTTCCGACTTCACGATTACCTTCATGTCACGTGATCGCTGAACCCAGCCGAAGTTAACAGTTAAGCGAAGTCTTCATGTCGCATGATCTCGAAATGAAATGGCGGTTAAAAGGTTTTAGTCCTGACTTCGCGACTGACCGTTTACGGTTTGCACTAATACTCAGTCGGGTAATCGTGGCAGACTCTTCACAGTCAGAAAAATGTTCCCAGACTTGGTGACTACTTCATGTCACGCTATCACCAGATGACCATGTCTAAAGTTTTATGATGGAGGGGCCCACTGCTCAGTCAGGTGATCACAGAACAGTTTTAACAGTTATAAAAATATCTCCCGACTTCGCGATTTCCTTTAGTTGCATCATCGCCAGATCAATTGATGCTAACGGTTGAGTCATTTTTTCAGTCACTTAGTCTTGAAATGGAATGGTGGTTAAGAACTTTTAATATAGACTACACGACTAACCATCTATGGTTTACAGTAAAGTGCAGTCGGGATGTCGCCAAGACAAAATGATGACTCAGCTCTCCAATAATGCAGTGAATGAACCAATGACTATTTGACATGTGTCAAAAGGTGGGTGGATATTGAAAGATTGTCGGGTGATCGCCAAAAGAGGAAATGTGGATTCAGCGACTTCGAGACTTGGTGCTTTCCCTTCAGTCATGAAATCGTAGAATGATTTAAGGGTATACATGAAGATCTAGTGACTAAGCACAGCTGTAGGATGAAGAAATTAGAAGATCTAATGGTGGTCGCAAATTCTGGAAAGAAAAGTGCCCCAAGGGAAAAGTCCTCTCGACTTAGCGATTAGGGTATGTCGTGTAGTCACCAGATGCAGAAAAGGGCACATGCAGAACTGTTATGATAAAAGTTAAAGGCTCTGGACTTGGATCTAGTGATCAGGTGACTAAGGATTGTCGTGTTGTCTTGAAATAGAAGCTAAGAATTTGGTGACAGGGAGACAACCGTAGAGGTTAAGTGAGACAGTTAGTAGCAAAGTTGCAGGAAAAGTGATGAGTTAGTGTTAACCTTGCGCGACTTAGATTTCAGCTGAGTCGGTATGTCGCCAGATTGTAACTTAGGTCAGCCAAAGGGTAAGAATGCACGTTGTCTCCCAGTCTTCAGACAGAACCAGGGTTAGTGACAGAGGCCTGCTACACAGAGGATTAATGCAGTCGCTAAGTTGCCAGTTGGTAGAACAAGGATGTAGAGTTTCAGATTTCATGGCGACTGTCTGAGTTGTCAGAGTTGAATTCTGTCTCTTTGCATTCCAAGAAGAGGGAAGGTCATTTGCTCTTAGAATCTTGATGTATTGTAAACTCTATAAATTCTGAAAATAATTCAATGTATAGGGTCAGAAAAGTGGATAATAAAGCAACAGTAATTCCATTTACAGTGCTTGGTTTTCTAGTTTTGTTCTTCCACTGTAGGTTCATTTGCATGTGGATAGTGTGAACAGTTATGCATAAGCTGTAATGATAGATTGGATTCCATTTCAACTTTGTAATTGTAGTCAAGTGATTCTATTTACTTGTTGTGTACATCTCTTCTGCTATTCATTTCAGTTAGATAGTTGCATGCTGAATAGAAAGTACAGTTGTGTGTAGAGCTGCAATGTATGCGTGGATCCTATTTCATGACAGAAGTTGCAGTTAAAAAAATTCTATTTGTCTTCTATGCATGATTCTGCTCCTGTTCTCTTGGCTAGATTTTGCATGGTTAAAGTAGGTAGGATTAGGTTAGAAGATAGTTTTATGATAATCTATGATCAACATTCCATTGAGGATTATAGGTTATCCACTCTTATCCTGGCCTGAATTGTTTGTGTCTACAAGCAATTTGGTTAAAACCCATAAGGAATTAACTGATGATCAATAAAAAGACACATTCATTGCATATCAAACACAATCAGGGAGCTGTACCTGTCAATTCAGAGGGCAGTGATAGAAGGCATACACTAACCCATTTGTTGGTGACATCCTTTTGTTCTTTCACCTTGGGTGCTAAGAGAGTTATAGATTACAAATCTAAAGGGAGGACAAACTGTTAACCAACAGTTTTTGGCAACTCTACTGGGGAATACTTAGAAAGAAAGTATATCATAAGTTTTCTCAGAATTTTAAGGCATCCTGGATTCCAGATTTACCAGGAGTGCAAAACAAAATGGAAAAGTTGATCCAGTATACGAAGAGCTTAGAAAATTCAATTTCCCTATTCTTGAAAACATTTACAGGAAAGGAAGGGCTAAGTCAAGAGAAGAAGTTGAAGATAACATGCCCGAAGAAATTCAATTGCCTGCTAAAATTCCTTTCAGAACAAAGAGAAGCAAATCTTCTTCACCTCCTATTGATAGACTCCCTATTTCTACCACTTGTAATTCATTGATTCTTCACGGTATTGCACTTCCTCTTTCAGTTTCATTTCAAGCTTCTCAATCAAACACAAGGCTAGTAAACATGGGCGTTCCTTGGGGAAATGCAATTGGGCCTCTAAACCTTGCAGAAAATCATGACTTGCCAAGGGCCTTAAGAAAGAATTTTCCCAAATTCAATGGTGATGGCATAGTATCAGCAGAGCAACATCTGAGTGCATTTCAGAAAGCATGTAGTATGGTGAACCCTCAGCATGAGGATGTTGTAGTTAGAATGTTTGTAGATACGTTGGTAGATGATGCAACAGATTGGTTCCAAGACTTACCCACATGCTATATTACTGGATGGGACACCATGAAGCTGAGATTCGAAGCAAGATACAAGAGCACTGAAGATGCCCAAGTTCTCTTGTTACAATTGGCACAAATTAAGAAAGAACCATCCATCTCAATGAGAGATTTTAATGCAAAATTCAATAAAATTATCAAAAGAATACCAGCTGCTAGTGCTCCAATAGGAGACAATCAGAAAACCTTCTACATCAGCTCCATGCCTCCTGAACTTGGTTATCAAATAAGAAGGGCTAATGTAGCTACTTTACAAGCTGCACAAACTCTTGCAGTAGAGATGGAGGATGACATGATAGCCTATGGGAAATGGAAGAAAGAGTATCATACTGGATCTTCAAGCAATATAACAAGCACTTCAAGCAATACCGAGGCTATGATACAAAAATTGTCTAATGAGATGATTGCATTAAAGAAACAAATTGCTAGACCTGTTCATTCATTATATCAGCCTCAGCAAGAAGGACCAAGATATCAAGGTGGAAATAAGAACTTGCAGCTTACCGCTCCTTAGCAAAGATTAGCCATTGAAGCTGCTCCTAAAGGTCAGAACTCTTGTGCTTTTCACACCACAACTGATCATGATGGTAATACTTGTGAAGACATGATCAGATGTTTGCAGATGTTAGGAGAAACAAGGCAAAGAATTGAATATCTAGAAGATGATGATGATCATGCTCCTCATGGTGACTCCGTAAATTTATATTGTGAGTATGAATCTGATTCAGAAAGTGGAGGGAATTGTTTTTCCACTTTGGATGGACCTCAGCTAACGGTGATGACCAGAAGTCAGAAAAATAAGGGTCAGGTTTCTAATGCAGCTCCTGCTCAGAATTCAACACATTCTCACAACGCAGATAAAGACAATAATGCAGCATCAAGTTCTTCACAAAAAGAACAAAAGGATAAGTCATCTACCTCTTTTGACATTATTCAATTTTGTGAAGAAACTAAAATTCAAATATCTACCATGGATTATTTGAGATCACATCCTGATCAATGCAAAAAATTGTTTGATCACTGTAAAGATGGAGAAAACATTCATATCAATTCTAATGTTAGTAGTAAAAGACAGGTCAGTATCAAAAAAGAAAATTCAATAGATGATGATTTCTCAATCCCTAGGCTATTTCAAGAAGAAGAATCTGTGTTCCATGCTACTGGTTCAGATCTGAGACCAGACCCTTTCTATGTGTCCCTTTTTATTAATGGCAACAGATTAAGTAATTGCATCATAGACTCTGGAGCCTCAGATAATGTAATGCCCGCACCAGTTGCTAAAGCTCTAGGGCTGCCTCTGACCAAGGTCTTTGGTAGATGTTATTCTATGGATGCTAAGAAAGTGCCTCTAATTGGTCAAATTAAAGATGCTCAAGTTGCCTTAGCTGCCTATCCTTCTAAAAGATTGAAGCTCATAATCCTTGTTGCTGATATTCTTGAGAGTTATGGAATTCTTCTTAGTAGAAGTTTCTGCAAAGACCTGGGAGGAGAAATCAAATTAGATTGGACATCCGCCTATATTCAAGTAGGAAATAAAAAGGTGAAGTTGGAACCGGAAGGAAAAGAAAAATTCACTATATTAAAGTCAGATGATCCAAGATCACAAATTCTTTATCAAGAAATTCTTTTTGGAAATTATATGATATCCTACACTAGTCCTGATGCTCAAGAAGAGATAGAAGAAGCAAAAATTGAACAGTTGTGGACATTAGAGTTTGATTGAAGTTGTGCCAAGGCTGGATCAGGAGCTGGAATAGTTTTAATAGCCCCTGATGGAGAAATCACTCATTTGGCCTATAAACTAAATTTTACAAACACTAATAATACTGTAGAATATGAGGCTCTTCTCCTTGGTATTGAGGCAGAAAAACAAAAAGGAGTTAAATTGCTTAAAGTTCAAGGAGATGCTGAATTGGTCGTGAGGTAGGTAAGAAATCAATATTATATGAAAAACAATAGGTTGAGGAATTACATAAATAAGGTATGGGATGAAATAGAGAATTTTGATGCCTTTTCAATAGTCTCAGTGCCAAGAGACCAGAATTCCA
Organism: Thuja plicata; assembly: GCA_018584345.1. Lineage (NCBI taxonomy): Eukaryota > Viridiplantae > Streptophyta > Pinopsida > Cupressales > Cupressaceae > Thuja > Thuja plicata. The sequence continues at coordinate 89,745 of MU224430.1, read as the reverse complement.
AAGCTGATTCCTTAGCAGTCTCTGCATCATTGCTTTTGCCTCATCCTGATTTTAGAGATCAAGTATATAGAACAGAAGTCATTTTTAGACCAAAGGTGCCATATAATGAAGAATCTTTGCAAGTATTTGAAGATGATAAGCACATTCAGTAGTTTATAGAAGGAATGGGATCCTTTGCCGATTTATGTTTTGAAAGCAATCAAAGGATAGAGCAGCCATCAAAAGATGGAGAAGAATTGAAATCAGGTATCATTCAATTGAAAGAAAATAGAATTCCTCCTCATGTTGTTTCTTTAGAAAATCTTTTTGATAGACATGATGCTTATATTAAAGAGGAGAGAATTAAAAAGGGAAAAACAAGGGGAGAATTTGATAGAATTAATAAAGGGACTGAGGACAGCCCTAAGATGATCAACATTGGAAAATGTTGCACTCCTGAGGAAAGAATAAAAGTCAAAGAGTTATTGATTGAGTTCCAAGATGTTTTTGTATGGGGCTATGAGGACTTGAAGAATTTCATGAATGGGAAATTCAAGCATACCATTCGTCACAAATCTAGAGCAGCACCTGTCAGACAAAAATAGAGAAATTATAATCCTCTGGTTGAAGGGGCAATTTTCAAATAAATAGATAAAATGCTGAAAGCCAAGATTATCTATCCTATTCATCATTCCACTTGGGTAGCAAACATTGTTCCTGTGAGGAAAAAGAGTGGAGAAATAAGGATTTGTGTTGATTTTAGAAATCTCAATCAAGCCTCCCTCAAAGATAACTATGCTCTACCAAACATGGATTATTTGTTGCAAATTGTTGCAGGGTCAGAGATGATGTCCTTGTTAGATGGTTTTTTAGGTTATAATCAGATACAGGTAGATGATGCTGATAAGTATAAAATAGCTTTCACCACACCATGGGGCACATTTGCTTATAATAGAATGCCTTTTAGGTTAATTAATGCAGGTGCAACCTTTCAAAGGGCTATGGATCTATCTTTTGCTGATCTCAAAAATAAAATTATTGCAATGTATCTTGATGACTTGACTGCTTTCTCCAAGAAGAGGAAAGATCACCTAGGATATCTGACCAAGGTTCTGCAGAGATGTAGAGATCGAGGCATATCCTTGAACCCAAAGAAATCAGTGTTTTGTGATACTGAAGGAAGCTTCTTGGTCACATTGTTTCTCAAGAAGGAGTCAAAATTGATCCTGACAGACTTAAAGCTATTCAGCAATTAAGTTTACCTTTGAGTAAGACTGGTGTTAAATATTTCTTTGGTCAAGTGAATTTTCTGAGAAGATTTGTACTTGATTTTTTTGAGATTATGCAAAGCATGGTTGACATGATGAAAGGAAATCAAACATTTAAATGGACTGATGGTGGTAAAAGAGCTTTCAAAGATATAAAGAATGCTATTGTAAATGCTCCTATCTTGGTTCATCCTGATTATACTAAAGAGTTCATTATATACTGCTATGCATCTGAACACACTATGTCAGCAATATTGATGCAAGAAAATGAAGAAGGAATACAAGCTCCTATTGTTTCATGAGTATGCCTCTAAAAAATCATGAGCTGAAGTATTCTCAAGTTGAAAAACATGCTTATGCAGTGGTGATAGCATTGAAGAATTCTAGATTTTATATCTTGCATTCACATTCAGTCATCCATGTGCTTGATGCCGCTGTAAAGAGTGTATTAACACAACAAGATGTTGGTTGTAACCATAGAGGAGCTTGGATTGCAAAGGTTCAGGAGTATGACATAGATGTCAGGCCAACAAAACTCATAAGAGGGAATGCTCTTTGTAGGGCCATAGCAGAGAATCAGCAAGTTGAAGAGGATGGTCACAGAGTGCTGATGGTAAGTTTACAGGATCCTTGGTTTTCCAATATTGCATATTTTCTGACTTATGGTGAATGCCCAGATGGAATAACTGCTAAACAAAGGAGGAATTTAAAGAATAAATCTTTGAAGTATGTTATCCATGATGATGTTCTTTATAAGAAAGCAATTGATGGCACTTTTTTGAGATGTGTTGATAAGGAACATCAAGAAAAGTTGTTGAAATCCTTTCATGATGAAGCATGTGGAGGTCACTTCTCATCTACCCTGACAACTTTCAAGATTCTAAGGCAATGCTATTATTGGCCTGGAATGTTCAAAGATGCATACAAGTGGGTAGCTAATTGTGAAAAGTGTAAGTTGTTTACAGGAAAACCTCAGTTGGCTGCTTTACCTTTAAAACCGGTGGTGATAGACGCTCCTTTTCAACAGTGGGGTCTGGACTTTGTAGGACCAATCAATCCCCTTTCAAGTCAAGGACATTCATACATCTTGATTGCCACTGATTACTTCAGCAAATGGGTTGAAGCTAAACCTATGAAAAGGACTACATCTGAAGTAGTGTGTGAATTTATCAAAGAACACATTTTGGTCAGATTTGGGGTCCCAACAAAATTGATCATGGATAATGCTTCATATTTCTCATCTTCAGAAATCATTACCTTTTGTTATGATTATGGAATTCAGATAGGGCATTCTTCAGATTATTTCCCTCAAGGTAATGGATAGGTTGAATCAAGTAATAAAAACTTGATTAATATTTTGAAGAAATTGGTGGCTGATAATCAGAAGAACTGGCATAAGAAAATACATGATGCTCTGTGGGTAGATAGAACTACTCCTAAGAGGGCTATAGGAATTTCACCTTTTGAGTTGGTATATGGAGTTGAAGCCAACTTTCCATTACCTTTGGAACTTTCTACCTGTAAGTTGAAAATTGCCATTGAAGATGATGTTTTTAAAGATGGTTTAGAGAAGAGGATTCTATATCTGACCAAGTTGCAGGAAGAAAGGGAAGACATGGTTGACAGGATCACTGAACATCAGAATCAAGTGAAGAAGTTGTTTAATAAGAAAGCAAGGCCAAGAAAATTCATGGAAGGTGATATGGTGCTACTGTGGGATAAGAGGCGTGAACCTAAAGGAATGCATTCTAAGTTTCAATCTCTGTGGAAAGATCCTTTCTAGATTGTACAGGTGAATCAGAATAATTATTTCAGACTGGCATATCCTTCCGGAGAGTCCCTACCATGTTCCTATAATGGGCAGGATTTGAAGCTATACCAGATGCATAATTGAAGAGTAGGTAACCCCTGCGTAGTAGTTAGTTAGGTAGGTGTTCTTTTTGTGTCTTAGTTTTAGTAGTTGCCTTTCTTTTTGCTGCTATTTTCCTTGAGTTTAGTTTTGCTTCATTTTAAGTTGCCCTGCTCTCTTCCGCTCTCCTTGGATACTTTTTCTCATTGTTTTCTTTAGTCTAGACTCTGCAAATCAATGGATAAGGCACCTGCGAAACTAGAGAAGCTGAATTCTTCATGCACTTTGCAGTACATGATCCCCCATTTGGAGCCAGCTGTTGTCTGACTTTAAGTCACTCATTTTTTTTGGCAATATTGGTCAGTCTAGTCAGTCTTGAGTCTAGGTCTAAGTCGCTATAGGTAGGTAATCTTTGCCAGATTTCCCTTCATTTTCCTTTTTGTTCTAAGCTAGGGGGGATGTTTTCAAGGTCTCATTATTTGGGTAGGTTGTAGCACCCAATCTAGCAAAGATTATGATCTTTCAATTGATGATCTTTTCAGCAGAAGAATGGTTGGTGATTATGGCTTCCAGGAATTCAGAAAGTCTCAGAAGAAAGTTTTTTTAGTGGTATTTCTTGCTTGGCAACTTTCCTAGTTCTTTGTTCTGATCTCTGTGCTATGGTAAACCCTGAAAACCCTAGACTTTCCAAGTGTTAAACGATGAGATAAACCCTAAGTCTTGGCGCATTCTATTTCTCAGTTACTTTTCCTGGTCACTAATGGCATGTGCTTTAATTTGAGTCACCTAGTCGTGATGCTCTGAGCGAATATCCCTTTTTCTTTCCCGACTTTGCATTTTCACTGTGTCGCGAAGTCTCTTAAAACTTTTGAATATTCCTTCTGTGTTCTGAGACTTAGCACCTTCTTCTTAGTTGAGTAGTCGCAGGATACTTATTTCATAAAGCTCTGTGAAGATGGGACCCACTCCTCGGTCGGGTGATCGCAGCATAGTCTCAGCAGTTACCAAAGTATCTTCCAACTTCGTGATTACCTTCATGTCGCGTGATCTCAAAATGAAATGGCAGTTAAAAGGTTTTAGTCCCAACTTCACGACTGATCATTTACGATTTTCACTAATACTCAGTCGGGTAATCACGGCAGACTCTTCACAGTCACAAAAATGTTCCCAGACTTGGTGACTACTTCATGTCACACTGTCGCCAGATGACCATGTCTAAAGTTTTATGATGGAGGGACCCACTTCTCAGTCGGGTGATCGCGGAACAATTTTAACAGTTATAAAAATATCTCCCAACTTTGCGATTTCCTTCAGTCGCGTCATCGCTAGATCAATCGATGCTAACGGTTAAGTCATGTCTTCAGTCACTTAGTCTCGAAATGGAACGGCGGTTAAGAATTTTTAATCCAGACTACGTGACTAACCGTCTGTGGTTTACAGTAAAGTGCAGTTGGGATGTCGCCAGGACAGAATGATTACTCAGCTCTCCAATAACATAGTGAATGAACCAATGACTGTGTGACATGTGTCAAAAGGTGGGTGGATATTGAAAGATTTTCGGGTGATCGCCAGAAGAATAAATGTGGATTCAGCGACTTTGAGACTTGGTGCTTTCCCTTCAGTCGTGAAATCATAGAATGGTTTAAGGGTATACATGAAGATCTAGCGACTAAGCACAGCCGCAGGATGAAGAAATTAGAAGATCTAACGGTGGTCGCAGAGTCTGGAAAGAAAAGTGCCCCAAGGGAAAAGTCCTCTCGACTTAGCGATTAGGGTATGTCACGCAGTCGCCAGATGCAAAAAAGGGCACATGCAGAACTGTTATGATAAAATTTAAAGGCTCTGGACTTGGATCTAGCAATCAAGCAACTAAGGATTGTCGCGTTGTCTCGAAACAGAAGCTAAGCATTTGGCGATAGGGAGACAACTGTAGAGGTTAAGTGAGACAGTTAGTAGCAAAGTCGCAGGAAAAGTGATGAGTTAGTGTTAACCTTGCGCGACTTAGATTTCAGCTGAGTCGGTATGTCGCCAGATTGTAACTCAGGTGAGCCAAAGGGTAAGAATGCACATTGTCTCCTAGTCTTCAGATGGAACTAGGGTTAGTGACAGAGGCCTACTACACAGAGGATTAATGCAGTTGCTAAGTCGCCAGTTCGCAGAACAAGGATGTAGAGTTTCAGATTTCATGGCGACTGTTTGAGTTGTCAGAGTTGAATTCTGTCTCTTTGCATTCCAAGAAGAGGGAAGCTCATTGGCTCTTAGAAGCATGATGTATTGTAAACTCTATAAATTCTGAAAATAATTCAATGTACAGGGTCCGCAAACTGGATAATAAAGCAACAGTAATTCCATTTACAGTGCTTGGTTTTCTAGTTTTGTTCTTCCACTGTAGGTTCATTTGCATGTGGATAGTGTGAATAGTTATGCATAAGCTGTAATGACAGATTGGATTCCATTTCAACTTTTTAATTGCAGTCAAGTGATTCTATTTACTTGTTGTGTACATCTCTTCTGCTATTCATTTCAGTTAGATAGTTGCATGCTGAATAGAAAGTACAGTTATGTGTAGAGTTGCAATGTATGCGTGGATCCTATTTCATGACAGAAGTTGCAGTTAAAACAATTATATTTGTCTTCTATGCATGATTCTTCTCATGTTCTCCTTGCTAGATTTTGCATGGTTAAAGTAGGTAGGTTTAGGTTAGAAGATAGTTTTATGATAATCTATGATCAACATTCCATTGAGGATTATAGGTTATCCACTCTTATCCTGGCCTGAATTGTTTGTGTCT